>VDFB02105785.1:40603042-40668395 GCA_007258455.2 Sequoia sempervirens
TCCCTATCTCCCCATCTACCCTAAACCCTTAAACCCTACCCTTTATCTCTCTCCCACTCCCCCCTCTCTCTCTCAAGTCTCTCCCTCCATATCTCTCTCTCAATTCAATGATATGGACCTTCCATAAAATTTTCCAGCCATACTTGCCATTCTCTATAGCTGAAAAAATCCATGCAGGCCCATTAAAAAAAACTTAAGAACAGTTAAAGAATACCCATAAGCACAAAGCTAATGAATCTTCTACTTCATTGCTCAGGTGATTTAAAGCATCAAAATAAAATAACCTTTTGGGTCTCTAAATCTTATACAGTATATGATATGAAGCAATTTCATCATTGTGGGAAAATCACTACACTAAAATGATTTCTAGAGAAAATAAAATCTAGGAGGTTCATAGGGTTGTAAATACATTAGAATCAAAAGAGGAACAACTAAGAAAGGAGTGACTCATAATCCTTTTAACCATAGTTTACATTTTGAGAATACAAAAATTTAGAATATGCAAATCATCAAATTAGTTAGGCTATGTAAATGGACTTCATCTTTCAACCAAATATTTTCAATACGCAGTTGTTGCTCTTGAAGATAAACTTCTGCAATAACAGCAGGTGCTTTGTAGTTGGTGCATATAAGATTTCTCATGGCTTCTTTAATTTCCATGTTCTCCAAGTGAAGCTTCTTGTTATCCTTCCTGAGGAGAGTGTTTTCATGACTTGTGTTGAGCCTGAAAAATCCAAGATTTGAAAAACCATGATTAGAAAAAATTAATATATAGTTTTTAACTATATACTTTTAATATTATAATAATATATATAGTTTTTAATTATATACTTTTAATATTATAATAATAGTTATATATTATAATAATAATATAATTATTAAAATATATTGCAATAATAAGTATATTATTTATTATAATTTAAAAAGAATATAATTTATATTTATATTAATATTAAATATTAATTTTTAATAGAGGGGGTTCAACAGAACATTTTTAGAATGTTCGACCAAACCCCATTCAAATGTATTTTTTTATTGTATGTCAAATGGGTTCGGTCAAACCCTTATTCGACCAAACATTAAATTTTTGTTTGACCAAACAGTGGTTCGACCAAACCCACTTATTTTCACCCACATCCTCTTATACACCAAAATTGCTCAAAATTTTGCACTTTGAAGCTTTATTTGAGAATGAAAATGGAGGAGATCTCAAAAACCCAACTAGTATCAGGTTGCCCTCAAAATGAGCTATTCAACGAATATAATTTTAATATGTTTTGATTATATTATCTATTTTTTTTTAAGTTTTATTAAATATATGTTTTTCACCAAAAACAAAACTCTTTGTTCTACACATGTGGAAAAATAGAAGATTATAAAAAAAAAATTTAAAAATATGAGTGCACTAGATATTGAAGTCCTTGATCCAACAAAAGAAAAAAAGAATTTTGATACATACAGTAAAAGTTATGCGTTATACGGTCATGTTATGTCTGAATTGTAATTGATTTGACTTTGAAACTTGATTAAACAAAAAATATTCAATAAAAAACTATCTAACCAAGTGGAAGCACTAGATATCGAAGTTACAAATCTAAATTTGAAAGAATTATAATTTTATCTTTCAAGGAAAAAAAGTTATGTGTTATACGGTGTGCATCACTTTTTAAAAATGTTGTTTTTTGAAAAAAACCAATTTTCGTGGGAGATGGAAAAAGAAGTGCAATCTAATTCCAAAATTTTTATAAAAAATATTTGTAGAATCTACAAACAAAATGTGACAAGACTCTAGTTTTCATCATCTTCAAATTCCTCATGGTTTAATCGCTATAGGTGCCCGAATATGAAGATTTAGTTAAAAAAATAAGTGTCTAGTTTGGCAGAAAATTGTAAACCACTATTGTGGGATCACCCGCTAATGTCAATGAAATGTGGGGGCAACAAGATTTAAGGTTGGATCAAGCTTGTACAGGTCCTAATAGACATTTTTGATGAGTTTATAGGGTGTGGAAAGGTTGGAAACATTGATTTCCTTAAAAACCTCATGAAAGTTGCTAAAAATGAGGGTTTGTTGAAATAGAGCTTTAGAAAGTGTATCTCACCAAAAAAAATTATGGTTTTGGTAGTTTGGTAGGATATTTAATGCTGCCCCATCAAAATTTCAAGTTTGGGAAGTGTTTAAATATGATTCTCTTTGTAAAATGGGCCTATTTTGGGGTCTTGGACAACTAAAGAGTGCTCCACCCATGTTTTAGTGAAGTTGCAGCCAAGTTTGGGTCTGAGGATCAAATTGGATTTTGAATCATCTTTAATTGTAATTGTGTTGTTTAAATCCACCTAGCTCTTGAATCAGAAAACTCTTACCCAATCAACTTGAACATCATGCACACACAAATACCTTGTTTCCACTTTGCTAGATCAAAGACTCAATTACATTGGAAATGACCTTCACATGACCTTTTTATATTTTTTTTGGTAAAAGTGGCAAGCCACTGTAATTTATTATATATAAATAGGAGATATTACAAAACCTAGTTCAAACAAGCATATCGATAGGTAAGAACCAGGAAGAAAACCTCTGGTTGTAGCTTGATTAAGTACAAAAATCTCTTATAGAATTGTCCCAATAATAGTAACAAAGCATACACCTATATGACTATTTCAACCTATGAGTTTCCAAAATATAGACCCCTTTACATTTTAAACATACCCTTTATACAATGCCAAACATTTGACTCATATTTCAAAAAACACCACTAGATATAGATTATGCCCATACATAGTTATGACCTTTTTACATTGTTTCACATTTGAAAATTCAAATTTTACAAAAATTTCCTATTAGAGGCATTTAGGGCACAATCTTCCACAAGAGTAGCATGTTGACGTTCTAGAGTGACAAGCACTTGTAGAAACCATCAATGTAGCAGTTAAGCTACATACAATAGAAAAAATGCTTAGAATAAAAGATGCCTAGAATAACAAATCTATATTATTGTAATCTATTGCATATCTCTCTGAAAGGATCAGAGCTGGCTATTGTTGTAGAAGGTCCATGATCAATCATGCTAGGAATATCGCAAAAGTTGTCAAATGAGAAATCTATATTGTCACAATAGAAAAGATGCTTAGACTAACAAATCTAGATATTAATCTAAACAACCTGAATGATGATGAATTGGTAATGCAAACTATAAAATATGCTTAGAATAACCAATCTATATTATTCTAAATGACCTAATTGATAATGAGATGGTAATGAAAACTATAAAAGATGCTTAGAATAACCAATCTATATTATTGTAATCTATCGCATACCTCTCTGAAAGGATCAGAGCTGGCTATTGTTGCAACAGGTCCATGATCAATCATGTCAAAAATATCGTAAAAGTTGTCAAATGATAAATCTATATTGTCACAATAGAAAAGATTCTTAGACTAAAAAATCTATATTAATCTAAACAACTTGAATGATGATGAATTGGTAATACAAACTATAAAAGATGCTTAGAATAACCAATCTATATTATTCTAAATGACCTAATTAATGATGAGATGGTAATACAAAATATAAAAGATGCTTATAATAACCAATCTATATTATTGTAATATGTTGCATACCTCTCCAAAAGGATTAGAGCTGGCTATTGTTGCAATAGGTCCATGATCAATCGTGCCAAAAATATTGCAAAAGTTGTCAAATGATAAATCTATATTGTCACAATAGAAAATATGCTTAGACTAAAAAATCTATATTAATCTAAACAACTTGAATGATGATGAATTGGTAATGCAAACTATAAAAGATGTGTAGAATAACCGATCTATATTATTCTGAATGACCTAATTGATGATGAGATGGTAATGAAAACTATAAAAGATGCTTACAATAACCAATCTATATTATTGTAATCTATCGCATACCTCTTCAAAAGGATCAGAGTTGGCTATTGTTGCAGCAGGTACATGATCAATCATGCCAGGAATATCACAAAATTACATACAAAATATCACTATTAAAGACACCTGCATTGCAATAGTATACAAAATATCAATATTAAATAAAGAACACTAATGAAATTAAGCATAATGAACCTAAGGATTGTACCTTCCATTCTTGAATATGTTATTCAAGTGTTCCTGAAGGGTCATCTCTTTGCTTAAGAGTATCCAATATTTCTTCATGATCAACATTACTAAGTGTCCATAGTTGTTTTGTCTTTGGTTTGGCATGACGCTTCAATAACTTAACATTGTTGCTATAACAAGGTGTGAATACATGAGAATGGTTTTGTATTTCTCATAGTCTTCAAATGCAGGTATGTCATTCTTTGTAATCATGTATGTTTGCAACCAAGTTCCTACAACCACAACTAAAACTATAGGATACACAAACCCATCATCATCTTCCATCGGTTGTGTTAGCTTATGCTTTACCCACACATATTGAGCCAACCAATAGTCTGATCTCTCTTCATTCCCCTAATGTGCAACAACTACAAAAACATGTCCTAGTTGTAGTAGATCTAAAAGACGGTTGTAATCAACTAAACTTTCCATTGTGTCATCTGTCATGGATATTGTTTGAGATAAAGGAGTTAGATATTGTGGAACCCATGTATCCACCCACTCACTTGAATCGCATTGATCCCACTTGCACTGAATACAACTCTGATAAAAACAATCCAACTCTTGTGTCCAAATGGTCCATGTGCTTGCATTTGATCTTTGAAATGAATGCATCTTTGAAGAATATTTGATTGTATGACAATCCAATCTTCCTCCCACTGTACCCTCCTCAACCAACCAAAAGAATATGCGCATTGTTGAATCAAGTGTCCCTCCTTGTGACAATACTGAACTACACCAATCAACAATAGAACGTGCATCACTGATTTTTTCTCCTAAAATCTTCAATTTCTCCTTAACTAGAGCTCTCTTTACACATGCACCTGCTCCATCATGCTCCCATTTCCCATGCCCATCTTTAAAAAAACTCCAAATATGAGGTACACCCCTCTCTACATTCATTCTACTCAACCAATAAAACATACAAGCGTTCTTGAATTGACCTGTGCAGTTATCTAACCAACTGAGATGTCGACCTAGTGCTATATCATGCTCCTGCAAGAACTCAAAAAAATTCAAGATGAAACAATGTTGGACATACTTGGATGAGTAAGATCTATCATCACTATAAAATGATACTCGATATCTTTTGATCCTCCCATGTACTATCAGCATGTCTAAATGTTATGTGGACAAATTAGAATTGAATGAATTGTAATCGAGATCGTACCTTGTTTTGTAGTTGTAATGTGTAGTCTTCACAAAATCAACCATTGATATAATAAAAGCACCGAAAAAGAGTCCTTACACATCTGGGGTACCAGCGATCCAACCATCAGACTATGGCTATGCCTGCATACTGTAGAAAAATATTCTTAAAATATGAAATCAGCAACACCGACTTTCTATAACTAAATCGTATCTAGAACCTTCACCCATCTCCGCAAAAGTATATTTGATCATTCATATCTCTTTTTCTCAACAAGCTTCTTTCCAAATTCATGTTCGAAATCATCATGAAAACATTGAAGAAACTTTGACAAGCCACCACATTGTGAGCACTTTGCATTTAAACAATCATTTCTATAGAAAAAACAACCATCATCTCTAGAACATAAAAATATATCTAGCAAGTCCCTTGATGATTTCAGAAGACGTATTGCGCCACACTCCTACAAAATTTCATTAGTATTCAAAGTAGAATGGATATAGCATAATAGTTCATGGTACATTGAAAACTCCACATGGTATTTGCAACAAGTATTATGAATTTTAAGAGGTGCACAATAAAATAGCTTCAAACCTTCAAAAGTCCTTTGTGCGATTTCCATATTTGGATGTGTTTCAATAAATTTTTTGAACAAAATTGCTTGGCTTGATTCCAATAAATTTTTAGGATGCAGTGTACAGTCTCGATTGCCAATTATTAACTTTAAAACATCCTTTGCATTGGGTGATACTCTAGAGTTATCATGCCAAAATTGTTGAACTACCTACTTTACATTATCAGTTAGTTTCTTATCATGTGGAAGCCTCCTGGCAAAAGCCCATGTATCATTTTGAAGAGGATCATCTATTCTTTCTCTTCTTTCAAGTGCTCTATCCAAATTTTTACGATTTATTTCAAAATCAATACAAGTTTGTCTCATAAAGCGAGCCTTTTTCAATTGATGGCTTACTAGGGAAGTTGTAATGACTCTCCAAGAAACTCTCTTATCCTTTTCCTTGTTATTTTTTCCAATAGACTTGAGAGCATTAAAAATATTTTTGACAATAATAGAATTTTTTTCAGTATTCTTGTTCACACAAATCTTCAATTTGGCTAGCAAAGGTCTCATCTTTTGCATCTTTATCAATTGTACAAAAAGTTGGCATTGCTCGGTCAGTGTCTTATCACTAAATAATTGGTTTAAAAGTCTTGTAGCCCACAACTGAATGGTTGATGTTGACCTCTTACCTTCAATTTTTTTTATAATGTTCTCATCAATTTCAAGTAACCATTTAGGGGTTCTTGAAGGTCTTGAATTTGGAATATGTCTTTCTTCCACACAAGGTTCTTCATTTCTCATGTAATCTAGTGAAACATAATTTACACTTGGTTCAATATTATGTTCAACATCTTCAATTCCAACATTTTCACCTTGAACATTTTTAATAATTCCATTCCCAATTTCAATGCCATGTTCAACATCTTGAATTCCAACATTTTCACCTTGAACATTTTCATTATCAATTTCAATAATTTCATTCCCAATTTCAATATCATGTTCAACATCTTCAATTCCAACATTTTCACCTTGAACATTTTCATTCCCAATTTCAATATCATGTTCAACATTCTCACCTTGAACATATTCAATTTCCTCTTCACTTGAAAGACCATAGTGCTCAGGTTCACCAATATTTAACATACTTTGTCTTCTCTTCCTATGACATCTATCTCTTTGTCTATATGCTTCAATTTGTTCTTTTGTAAGCTTTCTCTTATGTTTTTGCTTTTGAAGACTGTTGCTCCCCATTATACCTGATAAAACATGCTAAAAAATGATCGCTTATGAAAAATTTGAGTAGAAGATGCTCCAAAAAGTTGATCTTTGTCTCTTCTTGTCTGAAATCACATGTTTCTCACCTGCAAAGCCTACAAACTGAATGTACGATCTGTTGGGTGCCCAAAACAACCCACATGGGGTTTTTCTATGGTCCACAAATTGGATATTAGATAAAATCTGATATCTGATTTGAAAACTATTTTAAATTTTTTTGTAACGATAGGATTTTAGTGCTACAAATAGGATATCTGATTTGTGCACACATAGACCTAAGAGTAATTAGGAGGTGGAGGGTGGGAGAGAGAGAGAGAGAGAGAGAGAGAGAGAGAGAGAGAGGGTAGAGGGAAAGGGTGAGACAAAGAGGGGGAGAGAGGGAAAGGGAGAGAGACAAAGAGGAGGGAGAGAGAGAGAGAGGGAAAGGGAGAGAGACAAAGAGGGAAAGGGAGAGACAGAGATAGAGAGGGGGAGAGAGAATTAGGAGGGGGGAGGGAGAGAGAGGGAAATGGAGAGACAGAGAGACAGAGAAGGAAAGGGAGAGAGAGAGATAGAAAGAAGGGAAAAGAGAGAATTAGGAGGGGGAAGGGAGAGGGGAAGAGGGGAAGAGGGGGAAAGAGAGAGAGGGTTGAGGGTAGATGGTTGATAGTTTAAGGTTTAGGGTAGAGGGTTGACGATATAAGGTTTAGGGATCAAGGTTGAGGGATTAATGGTTTAGGGTTTAAGGTTTAAGGGTTAAGGTTTTAGGCTAGAGGGAAAGATATAGAGGGAGTGAGTGAGAGAGATAGAGGGAGACTTGAGAGATAGAGAGAGGGAGGGAGAGAGTGAGAGAAAGGGGGGGGGTTAAGGGTAGAGGGTAGAGGGTAGAGGGTTTAGGGTTTAGGGTAGGAGGGAGAGAGAGAGATGGTAGAGGGTTAAGGGTAGAGGGTAGAGGGTTTTTAAGTGTTTAGGGTTTAAGGGTTAAGAGTAGGAGGGAGAGACACAGAGGGAGTGAATGGAGAGAGAGACCCAGAGAGGGAGACATGAGGTAGGAGGGGAGAGAGAGAGAGAGAGAGAGAGAGAGAGAGAGAGAGAGAGAGAGAGAGAGAGAGAGAGAGAGAGAGAGGGGGGGGTAGAGGGTTAAGGGTAGAGGGGAGAAATATAGAGGGAGTGACTGAGAGAGGGAGAGGGGGTACGAGGGAGAGACTTGAGAGAGAGAGAGAGGGAGTGCGATAGAGATAGAGGGTATAGGGTTTAAGGGTTAAGGGTAGAGGGAGAGATATAGGAGTGATTGAGTGAGATACTTGAGAGGGAGAGAGAGAGAGAGAGAGAGAGAGAGAGAGAGAGAGAGAGAGAGAGAGAGAGAGGGAGTGGGAGAGAGATAGAGGATATAGGCTTGATGGTAGAGGGTAGAAGGTTGATGGTAGAGGGTAGAAGGTTTAGAAGGGTTTAGGGTTTAAGGGTTTAGGGCTTAGGTTTAAGGGTTATAGAGCGGAGAGAGATAGAGGGAGTGAGTGAGAGAAAGAGAGAGACCTAAGAGAGGGAGAGGGAGAAGGAGAGGGAGAGATATAGAGAGAGGGTTAAGGGTATAGGGTTTAAGGGTTAAGGGTAGAGGGTAGAGAGATAGAGGGAGTGACTGAGAGAGAGACCTGAGAGAGGGAAATGGGGTAGGAAGGAGATACTTGAGAGAGAGAGAGAGAGAGAGAGAGATGGAATGGGAGAGAGATAGAGGGTATAGGGTTAATGGTAGAGGTTAGAGGGCTTAAGGGTTTAGGGTTTAAGGGTTTAGGGTTTAAGGGTTAAGGTTTAAGGGTAGAGGGATAGATATAGAGGGAGTGAGTGAGAGAGAGAGACCTGAGAGATGGAGAAGGGGTAGGAGGGAGAGACTTGAGAGAGAGAGTAGGAGGGTAGGAGGGTTTACATGGGTTAGGGTTTAGGGTTTAGGGTTATGGGTTACAAAGGAAGAGAGATAGAGGGAGTCAATGAAAGAGAGTGAGGAGGAGTGGGAGAGAGATAAAGGGTAGAGGGTTAAGGGTAGAGGGGAGAGAGATAGGAGTGATTGAGTGAGAGACTTGAGAGAGAGAGAGGGAGTGGGAGAGAGATAGAGGGTTATAAAGGTTTAGGGTTTAAGGGTTAAGGATTTAGGGTTAATGGTAGAGGGGAGAGAAATAGAGGGAGTGAGTGAGAGAGAGAGGGGGTAGGAGGGAGAGAGAGAGAGGGTAGAGGATTTAAGGGTTAATAGTAGAGGGGAAAGAGATAAAGGAAGTGACTCTGAGAGAGAGACCTGAGAGAGGGAGGGGGGTAGGAGGGAGAGACTTGAGAGAGAGAGGGAGTGGGAGAGACATGGAGGGTATATAGGGTTAATGGTAGAGGGTAGAGGGTTTAAGGGTTTATGGTTTAAGGGTTAAGGGTTTAGGGTTTAGGGTCAAGGGTAGAGGGAGATATATATATATATATATATATATATATATATATATATATATATATATATATATATACATATATGGGTATGTGCAGGATCATGGTGCACCAAAAAGTGGCAATATTATGGGGGTATGTGGCTGACAACTTTTTTTTCACCCAAAATTAGTAAAATGAAAAGGGTTTTTAAAGGAGATTCTCAGCTTTCCAAAAATATAAATTATGATTTAATTTGAATTTAATAAATAATTATTATTCATTTTCTATTAGAATTACGACTAAAGTCCTGATCGATAAGCTGATTGAAAAACATCTATAACTTTCAAACGGTATCATATTTTTTGAATCAAATATGCCACATTCTATGCTTCACATACTATAGGATTAAAAAAATAAAATTAAATTTCATGTTTTGACCAAGTTAAGGTGGTCGGACAGACAGTTTTTATATTTTCTAAAAGTTGTATTAAAAAATCATAATTAATTATTTACTTGGAAAAAAATTACAAAAAAATATGCATCACATCCAGACATGAGTCCTCTACTTATATATAAAATCTACAAAAAATATTATCATTTTATTATGGTTAGGTGTATTCCATTGCATACCTACTTTATTTTTTCCCTGAAATTTAAGTACTACTACATTGAAATTTCAAATTTTCACCAAATAGATTTTATTTATTTTTAAATAAACATAGTATTTTAGAAACTACATTCAATTTTCTACAAATTCTATTCTTACATATTTTTGAAATAATATAGATAACTTATTCAAATATTTACGTCAATTTTCCTAACACTGATTTTTCTAAATTTTTTGCCACTTAAGGGCCTGTTTTTTGCACGATGATCCTGCACATACCCATATATATATATATATAGAGAGAGAGAGGGGGGGTAGTATGGAGAGAGAGAGAGAGAGAGAGAGAGAGGATATATAGGGTTAATGGTAGAGGGTAGAGGGAGAGGTATAGAGGGAGTAAGTGAGAAAGACTTGAGAGAGGGAGAGGGAGTTATGAGAGAGAGAGTAGAGGGTAGAGGTTTTAAGGGTTTAGGTTTAGGGTTTAGGGTTAAGGATAGAGGGGAGAGAGATAGGAATGAGAGACTTGGGAGAGAGAGAGGGGGAAAGACATAATATTTAAATATTTTATATATTAGTAATATATATATATATATATATTTATACATTAACTAAAATATAGAAATAATATTTAAATATTATACATAATAATATAATATATTATATATTAAATACATAATTCTGTGAGAGATTATCATAAACTATATATTATATATTAAATTATAAACTATATTTTATATTCTAGACTGGATATGTTAAAATAAACTATAAACCATTTATTTCATTTTTTAAATCATATATTATAAATTGTATAACATTTTTTAAACTCATATCTAAAACAAATCGGATATCAAATTCAAATTGGATATCTGATTTGAATCGGATATTCAATATCTCTAACAAAAACTTTAATGCCTAGGGATTAGCCTCAGGCTTGCTTTGGAATTTGGTTCTTACATGCCAATCCTAAGAAGTCAACACAAAAAATGTGTTTAACAACTTACCTTGCTTTTTAGACTTCGCCCATGTGGCTAACGACTTTTTTTTACCCAAAATTGATAAAATGAAAGGGTTTATAAAGGATATTCTCAGGTTTCCACCAATATAAATTATGCTTTACTTTGAATTTAATAAATAATTATTATTCATTTTCTATTAGAATTATGACTAAAGTCCTAATTGATAGTTGACTGAAAAACATCTATAAATTTCAAACGGTATCACATTTTTTCAATCCAAAACATGCATCACATTCTATGCTTCACATAATATAAGATTAAAAAAAAAATCATGAAGTTTTGACCAAGTTAAGGTGGTCAAACATACAAGTTTTATATTTTTTAAAATTTGTAATAAAAAATTCATAATTAAATTATTTGAAAAAAAATTACAAAAAAATATGCATCACATCCAGACACGAGTTCTCTACTTATATCTAAAATCTTATAAAAAATATTATCATTTTATTGTGGTTGGGGTGGTCAAACAGACACCTACTTCTTATTTTTTCCTTGAAATTTAAGTACTACTGCATTGAAATTTTAAATTTTCACCAAATAGATTTTTTTTAAAAATAAACCTAGTAGTTTAGAAACTACATTCAATTTTCCATAGATTCTATTCTCCATATTTTTGAAATAATATAGATAACTTATTCAAATTTTTACGTCAAGTTGTCTAACTCTAATTTTTTTGAATTTTCATTGCCACTTAAGGGCCCTTTTTTTCCATGATGATCTTACACATACCCACATGTGGATTGTAGGTTCATTTGACCAAGAAACACATTTTAATTAATTTTTTTATTGCATTAGACACTTTTATTTCTAAGTTCATAAAATATTTTTCTGTGTTAGTGTGATTCAAGGGTGTGTATTATCTTATAATACACCACAAGGTGACATTTGAAATCAAAAGCATCCCTTTAATGAATTTTTTATTTTATTTAGAAGAGTAACATTTTGTACATCCTTTCCTCATGCAATAAGAAAATATTGTACATAAAAAGTGGACAATCCTTTATTAATGTGTTTCTAGTGGGATTGGCTCATATTTCATCACCAAGTGGAAACCCAAACCCATGTGTTGTATTGGAGTATAAAAATTATGGAGAGAATCAAAAGACTCTCCCTTCAAGGTATATTTTTAATTCAAGATAAGCTTGCAAGATACATTATATCTTGAAAAGTGAAGGAGGAGAGTAAGTTACATTGTAGAACCAAGCTATTAGACATATAACTCCTTTAGTGTATTTGAGCTTCATGAATCTTTGAGTATACCAAAGATAATCCCTAGAAAGAAATGGTTCAAACAAAGCATAGTGAACCCTTAAATTGTTTAGTCTTTGTAGTGCATTGGTAAGTTTCTATCCTTGGGAAGTTACTCACACCATACTTATATAAATGGAATAGTAGGCCACACATAATCTACTCAAATTCCCTAGCATGAAATTGATAACCAAAAACGGTCACTACATTGAGATCAATAGGCCATACTATTCATGAGTAGGAATACCCTCACTTGAATAGCTAGAACATTCACTTCTCTTAATTATCTTCTTGATTGTGCTAAACCTATACAAAAACTTGAGTCAAACATCTACAAATTATAGCCTAATCAAAGTGAGAAATCATGATTCCCTTTTATAACCAACAAAAAAAACCCTATGAACATGGTGATAATGATAAAATTGAATATCAAGATTAATATGATGATGATGATTGTTTTGTGGGCAAAAAAAAATACTAATGATACCTGTGATGATATCATCTTGAGAAAGTGTGTCATAGGTCTCAGTTTCCCAATCGTGAACAATCAAGATCCTTTAGAAAATATCATCATAGCACCAAATATCCATAAAATATCAATTATACATGTATATAAGTCATATCTATGAAAAGGGAAATAGTCCACCTAATCTATTGCTAAGATACCTCCTAATGATATGAGCCAAGCTTCCCCAAAAATATGACCCTAAATATTTATGTAGAGGAAACCTTCCAAATTAAAAAATATACATGGTTAATCTTAATCCATAAAATACTTACCCTTTGATCCATCCATATTACTCCTAATATTATTCTATCAAACTATATATTTTCTTATACAAATCCTAAAAAAATATATCTACCATCTATACATACAAATCTCAAACCATTAAATCCCCCAACGATCCCTCTAAATATTAAATGACCAAACCATATATCTATCCAAGTTAATCCTAATCTTGAACCATCAAGTTATTTGTCCATACAAATAAATAATAATCTTGATCCATCAAGCCTTGTAGATACTAACTCATCATCAAGGAATCTCTTATTTGAATTGACACATGTGTTAACCGATTAAGTGCAAGAAGTTGGGTCCACTTTTAGTGGAAGTGTCAGGCTTGAAAAATACCAACAAGAATAGGTAGTTTATAATCAATCTCTTAAACCTAAATTAATACTCATGAAATAGGTACTCATTTTTATTTTCAAAATGGGAACCCATTTCATTTTAAAATGGATACCCATTTCTATTTACATAATACTTCCACCCCTTTTAGAATAGGTATGTATTTTGGAGTGGGTACACGTTTCGTCAAATTTAAAATTTGAAACCCATGGTTTTGATTTTATTTTAGGCTTGGAAACCCAACCCTCAACCTTGGGCCTGCAAGTGAAATTCCATGAAAATAGCAAGAGAAAATTTGACTTTAGCAATATGGTTAATGACTTTTTTTCAATTTTTTTGACAAAATTAAAACTTATTATAGATGGAAATGTCTAGTTTTCAAATATGTATACTTTTAGTGATTGGACTTGTTTTTATCTTTATTAATTAATTTATTAATAAACTAGTCCATAAACTAAAAATATTAGGCATTTGTATTTTTAACAACTTTTAATTTTAATGTTACCTTATAAAAATTATATCATTAATCTAGACATCGTTCTTTACATAATGAAAAAAAATCATTATGATTAGTTTAGCTCAAATTATATCTTTCATACATGAGGGGTTTTCAAAAATAACAATTAGGACTAATAAAGAATGAAATATAAAAAATTAGAAAAAAAATATAAAAAATATCCTTATCAAACTTCACTATAATACACATCTTTCCTCAAAACCAATTAGTAAAAATACTTTTATTTAGGTTAAATTATGCTTGGTTTGATTATGATAAAAATAGGAAGGACTTGTACCCATTACAAAATGGCTATAAAGGCCTAGAAAAAGGAGCTTACACGAAGTGAGACAACCTAAAAACTAGAAAAAAACATAGAAACGACCAGTAGAAAAACTAAAACTCAAACATAGCCAAAGACCAACATAGGCCCCAAACTAGATACTAATTACTGAGTGGGAAAATACCCTTGATATCTTGCCATTCTTTCACAAGGAATTGTAGCTTCTCTTCAAAGAAGAAATCCTTTTGGTTCTTGTTGCCACCATCATCAATAGGGGTTGTAGAACTTTCCACATTCTTACCCTTCTTTTTAGAGTTGGTCTAAGATGCTTCTAGAAGATCATCACTAACACACTTACTATGGAAAATATTTAAAGATCTTGCTAGAACACTTGAATGGTGACAAATAGTGTCTTTCACTATTTCTCTACTCTACTAAAACATCTCCTATAAACTATGAAGTGTTTTTCTTGGTTTCTTTGCAGGGTAGCAACCTCTTCTTGAAGTTTATTTCTCTCCTTAGACATCCCAATAACAAAATTTAGCTCCTCAACCTCTTTCTCTATGTTATCCCAATTCTCAAAGGTTTTGGCCATGCCAAAAAGTAAGTTCTAGTGACTAGATTCCTCCACCTCACCTGACCAATCTAGGGTTTTGTTAAACATTGGTAGCTCCAAATTCTAGATCTTGGTTTTAGTGGTAATTAGTTGGGATAACAACCACTTCAAAATTTCCTTTTGGATGTTCGTGGCCTAGATTATTTCATCCAACTTCACTTGCAAGGGAGTACAACTCTTGTAAACAATAGAATCTAGTAGAGGTATGGGGGGATTGTTGAATGCACAAGATAACTAAGAGGGGGGTGAATCATTTGTACCTTAAAAATTAAAAACCCTCACAAACATTCAGATCCACATTCATTCAATTGACCATTAGTCTATTATAATGATTTAGCATGAAAATAAAATAACAAAAATTGAATCAAATCAACACCATGCAAAAGAGAACACCAGATTTATGTGGAAAGCCCAAGATGTGAAAAAACATAGTGAGGATAAGCTCACAATATAAAGTAATATCAACATCAAATACAATAAGGCTCACTTCTAGAGGGCTCACTGCCCAAAGAAAAAAGGATCATTTCCATAATAGAAAAGAAGATAAAGAAGAGTGTTACATAGAGAAATCCATCTCAGTGTAATAGAGAAATCCACCACAACATCTCTAACACCTTCACAATATTTCTGAAGAATTGTAGACACCTTTTGCTCACTGCACCCAACAATCTAACACATGAAAGCTCACACTACACTTCTCAAATTCACACTCTAAGACTTTGCAACTCACATGATTCACATCATACTTTTCTATATTCTCATCCCTCAACAACTCAACTTATATTTATATCATCTTCAACCTTGAAAACATTCTCCAAGGTCATCCATGCACATCAACCGTGGGACAGGTACAAAAAGATGGGGAGCCAAAAAGTGGCCAACTTTTTTAAATTTTTTTGAAAAACCATTACACAAGTGCATTATAACATGCTCATGTTATAGCTTCGATGTGCAAAGCTTAAGGCTTGGTCACATCGAAGCTATAACATGCTTGCATTATAACACGAGCATGTTATATCATATTATAAGAAGAAAGAAAGAAAATTCAATTCATTATGTCACTATTCTATTTCCTCCATTTGCGGCCTACAAACCCTTCCCAAGTGCACTCACATTATTAAGAGCCAAAATTTCACCATTTCTTCATTGATTATTCTTCAATTCTTTGCCAGAATTATGCCACAATGATAGGGAGCTCAAAGGAGCAAGATTTTATTTATTTTTTGTGAATTTTTTATTGAATAGGTAGATTTAATATATTTTTATGTTAATTTATCTAATTTTTAGGAGTTTATAATTCACCTCCTTCTCCTCAAAATCCTTCTTCACCTCATGAACGAATACTTGATGAACAACCACCCCAAAAAAATCCTCCAATAATTCCTCAACATCCTCTTGGAACTTGACAAACTTTAATGGGGAAATTAAAAATAACAAAAAAAAATTGAGTTAATTGTGAGGTTGAAAGCTCTTGCAAGTTCAACCTCACAAAGAACCACACTTGCACAATTACTTGAAGCTATATTAACACATGTAGATTCAATTAGCAACAAATCAAGTGGTTAGGAGGAGAAGAGACGGGAGTACAGAGAATATTATGCAGATAAACTATCCTAGATACAAGTCAAAAATGAAAAAATTACAAGGTTTGACTTGTGTTCCCTTTTCACAAATCCATGAACAAATCAACCTCTACACCCTACAAGAGAGAGGTTTGGACTATCCATTGGTGTAACCACCAAGGGATAAAGGACCATTTTTTGGCAGAGGTGTTGGAAGGGTTTTGACCATCCTTCATGCAACAATAACAAGGTTCGATAATATTTCTTAAGGAAACTCTACTACGAGTTTGTCCTCAACAAAATCGCTAACTATTTTAATATGCAGGACTTCCAGTGTAGAGGTGGTAGGTCTGCAAAGGATAGAGTAGGGGCACACCTTGATCCTTAGCAGCCAATGAGATAAACACTTGCCAGAACAACTTATGAGCGCGTGGTTATTCCTTCCGTTGTGAAGGAAAGTGTTGAGGTCGAGACTCTACGGTCTATTAGTTCCTTGACCTAGAGCATCAAAGAGTGTGCCAGTCCTGTAGTATAGCATGAGCTGGGGGAGACTTTGAGGGGTATGGTTCCACCCCATATTTTTCAAGCTTGCGGGTCCACATGTGGTTATGACCCCATGAATAGTCAGGAGGTAGGTGCATAGGCTACATCTGCAACTGATCAGTTTGTGATGACAAATGCCCTCCTGAATGAGGATTTAGGCATTAATACTTAGGTAAATGTTATCAAGTTCATTGAATTTAATTTATTAAATTTTATTTTTGAAATGTAATATTAACTAATTTAGTTTAATGATTGTAATGAAATTTTAGGGTCATAGTTTTCATTTAGTTTTCAGCTACTCCATCTCCATATTACGCTAGGACATGTACTACTAAGGTATGTAACTAGTAAACAATTATAAATATTACATGTGAATAGCAACGTTATATGAATGGTATTCTAATATTTGATTTTGGATGTTGAATAGGTTAATCTTTGAGATTTCATGGTAACACCTCCCAATAGGGGTAGAGTTCGAAGCTTCACTCAGGTAATAGAATAAAGAGTTTAGCTAATGAATTATACTTAATAGATTTGTGTAGTTTATATTCATATCATTGATTACATTGCATTGCAAATCTTTAAAAATCAAAGCATTACTTCACATTTCATAACTAATAACTAGATGTTGGTAGATTCCAAAATTTCAATTATAATATAGTTTTTTAGAAAGTCAACATACGCAGTGATGCAATTACTTCACATTGTATAACTAATAACTATGAGTAGCTGCCAATTGTATTTTCTTGTCATAGCATGCCGTGAGACCCCATTTTATTGATGCATTTTTTCAAACAATTCACTACCTTGTCTATGCTATGGATGCTTGGAAAAAATCTATTAAAGCATAATAGTAAGAAATATCATAGACAAGGCAATGAGCTGTTTGAAAAAATTCCTCAAAGAAATGTGGTTTCATGGTGATGGACATCACCATGAGATCACATTTCTTTGAGGCATTTTTTCAAACAACTCACTGCCTTGTCTATGCTACCACATTTTCCATACATATCATCCCCATCCACCACCACTAATTTTATCCTCGCCTACTACTTCCACAATTATAAGGATGCCATGCTTAGATGTCTCCTTGGTATTTGTGCTAAGCTTCCATCCTCCCTACCTTCATCCAATCCCAATCCATCTCCTCTTACTTATCCTTCCCCTTCCTTTGACAATGGAAACCAAGCCTTTAGCCAAAATTCCCCTCCAAATCCTTTTCAAGGTCCTCATCCTCATCCTCAATTTACCAATCCATGGAAGCTTCCACCTCTTATTCCACTTGTTCATATCCTACATCCTTAAAATCCACATCACCCCACTATTATCAAGAAAATTCATCCCATGTCTCTCATAATAACTTCCTCTAAGGATTGTTTGCAAAGATTATTGTTTCCCCATGCAAAAATAAAAAGGTGAAATCTTCCCATATCATGCATCCACCTTCATCACCCCCACATCAAGATAAACCCCAATACCCTAAATCATATAAATCCCCTATCAGTCTATCTATCCAAGTTGAAGAGTCTATTAAACCTTCCTCACTCATCACACCATCCATATCAAATGAACTATGTCCATCTCATAATCCAAAGCATTCTAACATAGATTCCCCCCCATATAAAGATAAAGGAAACCATATGATCCCCTTCCATCTCATGATCCCATTTCCAATCAAGAACAACATATCCCTTCCATCCCATATAATAATATTTTTCCATCTCAAGAGAAAAATATCCCTACATCCCACTCTCACAATCCCCTCTCCACCAATTCATCTAATGACATCCTTATGTGTCCAGATCAAAGTACCTCTTCCACTCCATTGCATGATTGCTCTCGAAACATGGTCTCAAAGTATAACTTCTACCCCATCTAATGATCTTCTGCACCTCATGATCAAAACACCCCTCCCTCTTCATGTCATGACCCTCTCCATCTCATTACCAAGACCATACTATACCATCCACCCCATCCCAACATAATAGCATAGACAAGGTAATGAATTGTTTGAAAAAATGCCTCAAAGAAATGTGGTCTCATGGTGATAGAATTCCATGAAAAATAAATTTGTCATGGAATTTCATCATCATGAGACCACATTTCTTTGAGTATTTTTTTCAAACAATTCACAACCTTCTCTATGCTACCAAATTTTTCATACATGTCTACCAAAGAATTTCATCAAATAGTTCACTGCCTTGTAGCTATAGATAAAATACTAAAACAAGCGCTTTTGAACAAGCTATGGATAAGGAAAATAGTAAGAATAATAGTAATAAATATATATTTCAATAATTATTCAAAATTTTGTTGATTATCTCATACATTATAAGCCATGATTTGCATCGCTATTCTAGTTTTCGTGATTGAATAATTTGTTGTTTTATTTTCAGATGATGTAAGCAGAAACACCTCCTAATGTTGATAGGGAAATGGAGTGTGGTGCATATTCTACAATAGATAGCTCAATGGCTCTCATGGGGGTATGAGGTAGATTAGTAATTTTCAAATTACATTCATTGTTATAGTTTTTTATTATTGAAAAAATAAATGATTATTGATTTGTAGTTTAATTTCTATTTGGATGGTTTCTATAGGACTTTGGGACACTAGAGCCTAAGCATGTGAATCTTTCAATTGAGAAGAGAGATCATTTGGAGGTGGTAAGTGATTATTTTGTTAAATATATCATTTTTTATAATGTGATTTCTATATATTAATGTCTTTAATTTTTATTGTAACAGTTGAAGCTTGATCAAGAACTAAATTGGAAGAGAAGCCCGCGAGTTCAAAGTAGATGAGTGTCATACACATCTCCATCCCCCCAATGAAAAAAGGTCACTCATATGTTTTCTTCACCTAGAGAGCAACAAATTTTGATTGGGGTCCTTTGTTGTATGCCTATATCACATTTTTAGACATATTTTGTATTGCATATACTTGAAATTGTATGCCTATATGACATTCTTGTAAGCCTATATGGCTATTTGGTTAATACACACTTCAATAGATATTTGTAGATGGTTTACTTCAAATATTTAAAATCCAAGTTTTTTCCATGCAATCTTCTTTTCTATAATTATAATTATATAATAAAGTTTGAACATTATTCTCCTATAAGATTATTGAAAATTAAATCAATCATATGAATATAGTAATGCTTCATACTTCATGTGTATGCTTCATTCTTATTGTGTATACTTCATGTGTTCATGTGTATGATTCATGCTTCATATGATTACTTCATGTGTTCACATGTATGCTTCATGCTTCCTATGCATACTTCATTATTATGTGTACTCATGTGTATGATTCATGCTCCCTATGTGTACTTCACATATTACATGTATTCACATGTATGCTTCATGCTTCCTATGTATACACCATGTGTTCATGTATATGCTTCATGCTTAATGTGTATACTTCATGTATTACGTCTATTCACGTGTAGGCTTCATGGTTCCTATGTATACTTCACTATTTACCATTATTCACGTGCATGCTTCATGCTTCCTATGTATAATTGATTTGTTCACATGTATCCTTCATGCTTCTTATGTATACTTCATGTATTATGTCATTAAGAATTCAATCAAGAATATAAACGAAGGAAATATTGCAAATAAATTAATTTAGGTTCTCACAAAT
Organism: Sequoia sempervirens; assembly: GCA_007258455.2. NCBI lineage: Eukaryota > Viridiplantae > Streptophyta > Pinopsida > Cupressales > Cupressaceae > Sequoia > Sequoia sempervirens. The sequence continues at coordinate 40,623,685 of VDFB02105785.1, forward strand.
GGTGATGATATGAATTTGGTTGTGACTTTTCAAAGGAAAAAAGTTGTGAGCCTTTGAATAGGAAAGATTATAACCATTTTATAATGAAGGGTAGTGACCATTCCTAGAGTAGATGTTCCCACCTAGACGTGTTGGCACTAACTATCTTGCCTCATGAAGAACAAAAAAAAAAGTAGCCTACCTTACAACTTTACACTACATGCATGTGACAATTTTTGGGGCATCAGAAAAAAATTCACCATGGGAAAATGAATTGGAGCTATCAAAAACTCAGAAAGGTTATTGTAGAGGGGCCCTATGTAATCTCATAGCCTCAGATAGAATGTTTCTAAGTGCTACGGTTTCTAAGTAATTTCTTGTCAAAGTTTGCTACCATTTTTCACTTTGGTCTCTTAAGAGAGTTTGCTAATACAACGTAACTTGAATTGTTTCGACATGTTTGGGTGTGAAAAAATACATTTCCTAGCATAAACCCACCCATTCAAATGTTTTGGAATAGTTAGTTGGGTTGTATGATGAACAAAACGAGAGTTACACCACTTTGCAACTTTACACTACATGTAATTGACCTATTTTCCATCAACTAAAACCTCTTCACCACGAGCAAAAAAATTAGAGATATCAAAAACTAAGAGAGGTTATTGTAGAGGGGCCCTACATGATATTGTAGCCTCAAACAAAATGTTTCTAAGTGTCATGGTTTCCTAGTAATCGCTCATCAAAGTTTGCTACCCTTTTACACTTTGGTCTCTTAAGAGACTTTGTCGATACAATGTAGCTTGGACTGTTCTAACATGTTTGGGTGCAAAAAAATACCTTTCCTAACATAAAACCACCCATCCAAATGTCTTGGAACAGTCAGTTTGGTCATATGATTAATAGAACAAAAGTTACACCACTTTACAACTTTACACTACATGCAACTAACCCGTTTTCCATCAATTGAAAAATCTTCAACACAGGAAAATGACTTGGAGCTATAAAAAAAGAGAGAGGTTATTGTAGAGGGTACCTACATGATCTTGTATCCTTGGAAATAATATTTCTAAGTGCCATGGTTTATGAGTAATTGCTCGTTGAAGATTGTTTCCCCTTTGCACTTTGGTCTCTTAAGAGACTTTGCCGATACAATGCAGCTCAAACTGTTCCAACATGTTTGGGTGCAAAATAAGACATTTTATAGCATAAACCCACCCATTTAGACATGTTGGAATAGTGGGTTTTATTTTATGACAAACAAAACAAAAGTTACACCACTTTGAAACTTTACACTATATGTAATTGACCTATTTTCCATCAACTGAAAACTCTTTACCACAGGAAAATGAATTGGAGCTATCATAATCGAAGAGAGATTATTATAGAGGGGTCCTACATGATCCTATCGGCTCAGATGAAATTTTTCTAAGTGCCATGATTTTTGAGTAATTGTTCATCAAAGTTTGTTTCCCCTTTGCACTTTGGTCTCTTAAGAGACTTTTTTGGTACAATGTATCTTAAATGGTTTCGACATGTTTGGATGTGAAATAGGACCTTTCCTACCATAAAAAAATCCATTTAGATGTGTTAGAACTATTAGTTTGGTCGTACGATAAACAAAACGAAAGCTACACCACTTTGCAACTTCACACTACATGCAATTTACCTATTTTCCATTAACTGAAAACTCTTCACCATGGAAAATGACCCAGAGATATCAAAAACCAAAAGAGTTTATTGTAGAGGGTCCCTACACAATCTCGTAGCCTTAGAGGGAATGTTTCTAAGTGCCAGGATTTCTGAGTAATCGATCATTGAAGTTTGATGCCCCTTTGCACTTTGGTCTCTTAAGAAACTTCACTGGTACAATGTAGCTCAAACTATCTCGGCATGTTTGGGTGTGAAACAAGACCTTTCATACCATAAAACCACCCATTCAAATATTTTGGAGCTATTGGTTCAGTCGTACGATGAACAAAATGAAAGTTACACCACTTTGCAACTGTACATTACATGCAACTGACTTGTTTTCCATCAACTAAAAACTCCTCACCACAAGCAAATGAATTAGAGATATCAAATACCAAAATAGGTTATTGTAGAGGGGCCCTATGTGATCTTATAGCCTTGGAAATTTTTTTTTTAAGTGCCATGATTTTTGAGTAATTGTATTTCAAAGGTTGTTTCCCCTTTGCACTTTGGTCTCTTAAGAGACTTTGCTAGTACAATATATCTTAGACTATTCCAGCATGTTTGGGTGTGAAACAGGACCTTGGCTACCATAAAACCACCCATCTAAATGTGTTGGAATTGTCAGTTTGGTTGTACGATGAAGAGAACAAAATTTACACCACTTTTCAACTTTACACTACATGCAACTAACCCATTTTCCATCAACTGAAAAACTAACCTCAAAGTGTTTTTAGAGCAGACTAACCTCCTTTTAATTGATGATAAAATATTAATCTTATCTTTTAATTCATTTTCTAAGTGGTTAATTTTAGTCTTCAATTGATTTTCTTCAATTTCAACACTTCCAACTATTGTTTTTGTAGTTGCAACTTGACCATCGATACATTTTTCATCATCTCTATTGCTCTTACATATTAACACCCCCTAGTATTCCTTTTCATGATCTTCTAACTTATTTTTCATATCTTTTACTTTGAGCTTTAGATCAACTACTCTGTCATCAATGCTTCTTCCTTATCGTCTATTTCCAGTTGTATTTTCTCCATGGAAGTCTTAAGTTCAAGAATCTTTGACTTCATTTGTTCAAATCCACCTATAGCATCATCTGTCACTTTCTTTTCCTGCACAAATTCTTACCAAATACAAAACCTCTTGGGGTTTTCCACTTCTCCATTTCCATTTTCCCATTCCACATACTACACAGGAACCTTCCTTGAAAATTCTCAAGAGCAGGAAGAATCTCTTCATTCAAAACATTATCTATCTCATTCACTTTGGTTTGCTTCTTTTCAAGTGTTTTTAGAGAAGATTCCTTTTTTATTTCATACATTCTAGTACTTTCTACCTCTAGTTTTACATTTTCATTTTCCCATTGTGCATACTACACACACACATTCCTCAAATTCTCAAGAGAAAATTCCTTGTTTCCTTTCATGCATTTTACTACTTGTACCTCTAGTTATGCATTGTTATTTTCCCATTTCCTAGTTATGAAGGGTAGTTAAGGATATTTGGATATGAGGTGTTGAGATATGAGAAGGGATATATATTGTCGAGAGATATGTTAAATTTACTCTCAATGGACCCATTTTAAGGTAAATAAGCCTAATCCTCACAAGCAATGCACAAGCAAGGTAAATAAGTCCAATCATAACAAGAAAGGTTGGATTAAATGTTCAAGATAGGGTATGTTTATATGCCCAAACATGTCAAGCATGTAACAATATAATTACAACAATGACCAAAATTAAATTATTATTTTTTTCTTCCCTATCATAGAAAGTGTATGCAATATTATTCTATCATGCATATCTTGGTCTATCTCTTTCCCTTAAATAAATCTAAACCTAAGGGCTCTCTAAAAAAAAATTAAATCTAATTCTAAAATTCAACTTTGGTTATCTGTATCGCAGTCAAGCCTAGAATTTAGAAAGTGGTCTTCTAGGAGACAATGACCCTATCATCAGATCATCAACAATACTATGAAAGGGTATACCAATGTATGTGCTTTCTACTTGTATTAGGTTAGTGTTGCAATGTAGATGATTCAGAGACAATAAAGATTAAGTGTTGTGAATCCAACATATATATTCACACATGCCTAAAGTCTGGCATATGTAACTTCATAAATCTTTTTGGAATTAAATTCAACCCAATGATGCTTGTGGAATTATTTACAGAACTTCCATGTAGCTTTAGCCGATGTGAAATTCACAAATAAATAGCTTGAATTACAACTATTTATGCAAACCAAAATAAATTTAATCTAGTTATTAGTTGAGAGCTTTTAAAACTCAATAATTTAACTGTAATTATCAATGAAAAGTGATTATTTGATATTTTAACCTACTTGAAATCTATAGGCAAGTAAACAAAATTATTTTCCATGAGAGGCTCATCCCCCTCCATGATGTTTTGGTTGCACCACATGTAGTGATTGTCCAACATTTTTAGAATCATATCCAGATTGCAAATAGATAAAAACATGATAATTAGCATCATTAACTTCTGAAATGGAGTTTTCAAATTAGGTAAAGAGAAATAGACAAAACACAATATTTCCACTTTCTAGCATTCTAGGTTATACAAAATGACATGATAAGACCAAGATAAGGGGCACTTGTATTTATTGGGGAATAACCCTATAAAAGGTTTGGGGTTGAGATTGGCCTCACCCAGAGCTAGGGAAATGAAAATCAGAATTACATTTGTTAATTTTTTTGCCATAGTTTGATTGTCATGGTGCATGTTATGATGCTTGTTGCTGCAATTTGTAGCTTTCCAAAGACCACAGATGACTCTTGTCATTGTTAAATTTTTCCCACTACGAGGAGGATCAAACACTAATGGAAAATAATTATCTGTATCACAATCAAGCCTGACATACATGCATGAGAAATTGCAACTCCCTTAGCATACATGTATGAGAAATGTGGAAGCATGGACACAACATGTGAATTGTTTGAAAAAATGCATCAAAGAGATATGTTAAGGATTGAAATGATTGTAGGATATGCACAAAATGGAAAATGTATGGAAAATGTGGTAGCATAGACAAGCCAATGAGTTGTATGAAAAAATGCCTCAAATAAATGTGGTCTCATGGTGGTGGACATCACCATGAGACCAAATTTCTTTGAGGCATTTTTTTTCAAACAACTCACTACCTTGTATATGCTTTTGCTTACTATTATTCTTCAATAGATTTTTTCCATGCATCCATAGTCTGGTTGAAAGTACATGTTTTATGATTTTAGCCATAGCAGCAAGGGGGCCTTGGAATGGGGTATGACCTTGGAATGCGGTATGAAATCACCATGAGACCCTATTTCTATGAGCTCACTACCTTGTCAATGAGGTAGCAATGACAAGGTAGTGAGCTATTTGAAAAAATGCCTCAAATAAATGGGGTCTCATGGTGATCTAGTAATGACAAGGTAGTGAGTTGTTTGAAAAAATACCTCAAAGAAATGGAGTCTCATGGTGATGCAATGAAAAGGTAGTGAGCTATTTGAAAAAATACATTTCTTTGAGTCATTTTTTCAAACAACTCACTACCTTGTCATTGCATCACCATGAGACCTCATTTCTTTGAGGCATTTTTTCAAACAACTCACTACCTTGTCATTGCTACCACATTGACAAGGTAACTTGAGCTCACTACCTTGTCAGTGCTACCACATTGACAAGGTAATGAACTATTTGAAAAAATGCCTCAAAGAAATGGGGTCTTCTAGTGATGTACCCCATTTCTTTGAGGAACTTTTTCAAATGGCTCACTACCTTGTCAATGTGGTAGCATTGAAAAGGTAGAGTTTGAAAAAATGCCTCAAAGAAATGGGCCCATTTCTTTGAGGCATTTTTTCAAACTCTCTACCTTGTTAATGCTACCATGTTGACAAGGTAGTGAGTTGTTTGAAAAAGTACCTCAAAGAAATGGGGTACATCACTAGGAGACCCCATTTATTTGAGGCATTTTTTCAAATAGCTCATTACCTTGTAAATATGGTAGCATTGATAAGGTAGTGATCTCACTACCTTGTCAATGTGGTAGCAATGACAAGGTAGTGAGTTGTTTGAAAAAATGCCTCAAAGAAATGGGGTCTCTTGGTGATCCCGTTTCTTTGAGATATTTTTTCAAGCAATTCACTACCTTGTCAATATGGTAATATGAGGGAAATATGACATATTTTGGATGGATATGATGGAAATGGTTGATTTTTTAGGTGAAATGATGGTTGAGGAAGGGTCTCCCAAGTTTGATCTAGGATTGCAAAGGTAAATTTTGCAAATTGATGTCTCAAGATGGTTGAATGGTGAAACCATAAATATGCATATAATCTGCCCAATATTCATTATATATGTGTAAAAATGCAACAAAAAAAAAAAGACAAAAATATGTAAACTTGAAATATAGAAACGAAAGGTCTAACTATCAACTAATCAATGTACATAGAAAAATTTGTTGGAAGAATGAAGGAGATCTCTGGTTTTTTGTCTTTGTTGTCATTGATGCCAACATTATTTTATAACTGATTATCTTCTCATCCAGGAAACTATGTTTGTGCTACTATGATCCATTAATTTGGTCTAGAATCACTCTGTAATGTATGTCAATTTATATAATTTTGATATGTTTTTCAAGAGCCTTAGATGTAGTTGTGGTCAGGGAAACAACAATCTTAGTTGATTTGGTTGAAAGGTTTAAGTGTGAGATGTTTGGCTTATGGTTTTGGTGTGCTTCTCTTGTTGATGACTTGTTCATAGGGTACATGTTTCATGAAGGCTTATTCTTTAGGTCTGGGCTGACCTAAATTATGTCTTGCACTTTTGATTTTGAGTGACAAATAAGTTTTGTTTTGTGGCTAACAAGATATTTTTGAGTTATGTATGATTACATCCAATTAGGCCAACCTAATTGATGTATAAACTGTATATATATGTATTGAGTGTATACATAATTAAGAGATATGCATAGATGCACATGTTGTGACATATAGAGATATATATAAGGTGTGATAGTGTGAATGTATGTGACAAAGTAATATTGTGAAGCTGGTGTTAGTTGTTATGTCTTTGCAAACTGGTGTAGAACTTTCATTTTCCAGAGCTTAATTGGAACTATACTATGCACAAAGAAGGTGCATTACTTTCAGTTCACACTTCTGGAAGTGAGCCATATCTTTCTGTATTAGGGTGGTAAGCCATAACTTTTGTACTCTAGTTGTGAGCCTTTCAAGGATAGTGTGTCTTGGCAATGTGCCATGTAATATTTTGTAACCAATTATAATATATTGTGAGCTAATCCTCACCATGGGTTTTCCCACTTTGGGTTTTCCATTTAAAAATCCTAGTTTCTATGAGTTGTGTGATGTTATGTTAATTTACATGTTCTTACTTACTACTATAGCAAGATACATTGTAATAATTGGATGGTTAGCAATCAATTGGTTTAGTAGAATACTAATTCACCCCCCTCTCAGCATTCTATGTGTTCAACAATTGGTATCAAATCTCAGTTCCTTTTGAGAAGCTTTACAGCTTAAGGAAGATCTTGAGGATTGAACAAATGGCTAATAAAAATTATCTTGTCCCTCCATAAGAGATCTCTGTAATTGAGGAACTTCATGCTACTCTTAAAGATCTGGACAAAAGTGAAGATGAGAAAGAATCTTTGAAGGAAAAATTGAAAGAAGCTAATGAGTGCATCAAAAAACTAAGAGAACAAATCAATAAATTCAAAGAAAAGAATAGAGAATTTAGTGATTAGTTGAAGAAGTCTAATGAAAACATCATCAGACTAAATTTGCAAGTGGAAGAAAAGAAAAGAATCAAAGAATGTCAAAGAGCCGAAATCCAGAGTAAATTTGACAAATGCACAAAGCTTGAACAAGAAGTGGTGACACTAAGATCTGACTTAGTGAAGGAAAAATATTATGAGGATAAATTCAAAGGAAGTAACACAAAGCTTGATGAATTGATTACATTTTAGAAACCAACAAAGGATAAAGGCAATCTAGGACTTAAGGAAGGACAAAGTTCAAAGATAGATCAGGTTCCCAACAATATAAACAATTAGAGGAAGACTCAAGGAAATGGAAGATAGATAAAGAATCATAGAAGCAATACTAGAAGGATTCCTATTCAACAACCTAATGCTCAAAGGTTCCCATCTTTCAACAACATTTTTTTCTCATGTAATAAATTTGGTCATAGAGCAACTAAATGTAGAAGTAGAATGAACCAGAATAGAATGAATCAGAATGTTGAATATAAAGCTAATAAGTGTATATCAAGGATAAATCCAAATTAGTTTGGTCAGAAACAAGTTGTGTGCTACACCTACAATAAACCGGGACACATTTCCAAATTCTATAGAAGCAAAATTGAGAATAAAGCTAATCTAGAACAAAAGAACAAACCTATGAACAAAGTGGATCCAACTAAAGTAATAAAAGAAATGGAGTAGATTTGGAAGAATAAGGATGAGTCAAATGCATCTGTACCAGAACCTGGTGTAGATACTTCTTCTAAAAACTAAACCCAACAATGGTTTTAGGGGGAACAGTGACTAAGAAAACTAACAAACCCCTTATATAAGAAGTATCAAGTAGTGACACATTGTAATGCCCCGTCTTAATAACCTAAGAATGTTGCAAATGTGTATATTGGTGTAATAATTTTTTTTTTTAAAGTTTAATTATTAAGTAATTTAGTTGCATACATTCATTAAGCTATACAAGACGATACACTACTTTGAGTTTCCATAAGTGACTTAAGTATTTTCGCATAGCACATAATAATAATTGACATAAAAATAAACATTGCATAACATTAAATTCCATTCAAGATAATATAAGGTACAAACATGTTTTCCATACATTACATTTGATAGGATATTACAATGCTCATCCATCTGATGAGCTAGTTCAAATAATAGTTACATTTTACAAATGATCACCTCATATACAATTGAGGGATGTTTTCAAATACATATTTACAAAGTTACAATGAAGATGAATTCATAAGTTCCAAATGCGAGCTCTCCTTCCATGAAGCTCTCGATGTCATGATCACAAAACTGGGGACCTAACGGAGTAAGGTGCACATTCCACCCAACCATGTGGTACCCGTAGGTCCACCCCCCGTGCTAGGAGATAGTAATAAGGTTACCTAGACCTAATCTACTAACCCTAGACACTAGTACAAACAATCTAATAGTTACATTGCTTCCAGATTTAGACAATTGAATATTTTACAAATACAAGGTTGACTATTATTCTAGGTGGAGTGTCATCACAATGATGCAAAGGTTACCCTAGTGTTTCTTCCTAGGTTCCGGGCCCCAATCCTTGGGTTACCCTGGTAACCTCTTACGAAACCCGGCCCTATTGCATACTATTGTGGAATTGAATGTCTCTTGAAGAAACAAGACATCGATTTGCCATTCCAGGCCTTCTCATCTTATACTCGTGACTGAAGAAGCTCAAGAGTCATAAGAGAGGCAAAATATCTTATTAAGAATTTTAATCTAATTAATGTGTCATTTAATTATCACTAACTTACCAACTATTTGTAATTTACCCTGACACCACTTTGTGTGTCGGCCCTTACAAATAGCCACTCCCCTAAACATAACAAGGGTTTCTAAGTTTTCATGACTAGGGTTTACAGGTGCATAAAGTTCTTCACACAATAATAAATAACCCTCTACGGTATCAAAACACCATAATTAACATATGCACAACCCAAGTTATCTAAAAAAAAAACATTTGAAACAATAGTACACCCATTCTACACAATTCTTTCTGGAAGACTTTTACAACTATAACTTATCCCAATTTGCCCCAAAAGAATCCGAATAAAAGAAAATCAAGAAAATATTGTCTACTATTCGAATATACTAAATCCATTCAAACATAATAGGATAAACAAACAAATCACCTAGAATTAAATTTGATTTAATTCAAAACGAAAAAGACGTCTATACTTAACTTATTAACATATCCACATATTTAACGGGTACTTTTAAAACAAATCTCATAACTAACTAAACAACTTTAAATGTAAATATTTTAACATAATGAGTTAATTATGAAAATATCACATTATAAATCAAATTCTAATTTAAACTCTTGCCAAATTTAAAATAATAATTTAATCACTTACATATTCATAAAAATATAATACATTATAATAATATATAATATATATATAGCATATTATAAATATACTATTTATATAATATATATATCATAAGTATTATAAATCTCGAAATTAAAAATCAAACAAATTTTATTACAAATAATAAACATTTCGAATTTGGGGTTTTGAATAAGGGACGAAGCCCTAAATTGTAGTGCCGACGGCCACCATTGCCGAACTCCCTTTGGGGGCTCGGCTATGCAGGCCGCGCCGGCACGGCCTGCGAAGGCAATGCCGAGCACTGCCCTCACAGCCGGCTCCCTTAGGGGTCGGCCGTGGGGGTAGCACCCCCACTGCGGCTGCCATAAAATTTACTGTTTATTAACAAATGCATACTCTGCGTTTTTTGATATAAATATTTTCAACAGAATTTCCAATTCCGATTTTTAACAGAAACAAATTCTGAAACACAAATTCCCGTGCACCGTTATAATAAAAATCCGCATACGGATTTCAGAACTTAATAAATAAATATCCTATAAAAAAATTTATTTTATATATATATATATATACAGATTCTTTTTTTTTAACAGCATATGAAATACTGTAAATATGAAGATACCTTCTACAGAAAACAAATTTTTCTTTTACAGAATCACTAAATAATATATCTATTTTAAACAAGTTTTCCTCAAAGAATTATCAACTAAAAAGAAACACAGCAGATCTACAAATTAAAAAAAAAAACCCAAATTCATTCATTTCAACAAATATCCATATCAAAACCTTAACAGGTAATTTCATTTGAAACTATACAAGATCTTTCCTATTTGTTTTGAAAAATTTCTCTACTGTTTGCTAAAAAAAAATTTAATAAAATTCCCGAGAAGAATACAGGAAACACAAAATAAATCTTTTCTCTAACTTTTAAAGAAAAGAAACAAACAAACAAGAAAAATACCTGAATTAAGATAATTGTCTATATGAGAATTCCTTTCCTTTTGTCTATAGCGTACAAATCCCAAAATCTTCCTCAAAAGAAAATCTTCAAATCCAAGAGAGCTTAACCAACCACCAAGATCCTTTGGAGGATCTTTCACAAAGAATTACAATCCAAATACAGGGAGATAACAACTTCTAAGAAATAATGAATTTTACACAGTAAGGGAATTTTTTGCAAACGCTCTGATAATTTCCCCGTGAGGAAATTGAATAACCCCTATGTTTTTCCCGAGATCCACCGTAACAAATTTTCCCCAACCATATTCAATTAAAGCACTGGCACACATGTCGAGAAGTACAAATATCTTTTAACAACTTCTCGGCAATTTTGCCCTTCAATATTTGCATGCAAATTTTAATTTATTTAATTTAATTTTAAACTAAATTTCAATTCACATGCATTTATTTTTATTTTAATTTTCTAATTTTTAAATGCAATATTTACTCACTTAATAAATTAATTTAATTAAATTAGTTTAATCTTTTTAAGATCAACCATTTAACCAAATAAGCTAATTAATTGATTAAATAATCAAGCAAGTAATTTCTTCAACATTAAAATATTAATTTAAATAACAATGATTTAAAACACAATAAACTATCATTAAAAATTAACCAAATTTGTTTTTCAAACGATTTATCCAAATAGAAAAAGACATACAATACAATCCTATGACTCTAAACTAAAACATACAAAGTACTAAGACCAGGGTTAAAGACTAGACTAGGGTAAACCAAACTACTATCTCCCGATCAACGTTTCCATTAAGTCTTGACACGCTCAGACCTAAGTACCCAGGTGGACTCAGTGTCATGTACCTGCAATTCTTGCAACCAAACAAATAACGTGCATACATATATATATATATATATAATTAAAGCATTTAATAGACACACCGTGCGGAAAAAATCACGGATATCACAGGGCACTCGCAAGCGAGTGATGCGATTCTGTTCTCCACACCAATACAATTCACAACAAACTGATGAAATAAATAGCTGTTAGTCCATCATAACATGTACATAGCAATGATCAACTGAAAGTAAACATCTACACTAAATCAAAGCATATCAGAAAACAATAATCATCAAACAATGTATCATCATGTCACAAAATAATCCACTATTGCTCAAAACCAGCGATCAAAATATCTAAACAAGGTATCATAGTCTAACAGTGTGAAACATAATAGCAGAAAGCATAAGCATAAACAGAGGGGTACTACACACATGGATATATGGTGTAGAGCATCATTTGAAGATGTTGAAGAAGTTTCTAGTAGAAAATATGCAAATATAAAGAATTATGGAGCATTTTAGGGTTTATAGTGTAATTTACAAGGTGTTTATAAACTTTTGAAGTAGGAGTACATTTAATGCAAAATTAGGGAAAAATTGGTATGTCATAAAGTAAGTGTTACCAATTTAGATTGCACCCATATGCTTGAATAATTAATTCAGCAATTTGTTGACACATGGGAACTAATTCTAGGCTGTGGGTATCCTATAAGGAATCAGACCTCCAAATTCTAGGTTGGTTCCTATGAATTGCTTCTGATTAATACTCGGGTAAATTGCTAGAAAAAGGATAAAAGGACCTAACTCAACTGCAGAACTATGAAATTTTAATTATGGTGATACTTGCACCTAAAAATGATGACATAAAAGGCAATTTAATTCACAATTGATTCTCAATATATCTAACTTGCACATCAAAATCTAAACAGTTTGAACTCATATAAATGCTTCATACAAGGCTCATAAAACTATTTTTTTTCAAAGGAAAAGAACAGTGTTCTCACAATTAAGAAAATAATCTTAAATTACGAACTCAGTGTATGACCTATGAATTAAATTGAATGCATACATATACTTATGATTGAGATAGAAAACATAAAGGTTTCAATGCTGAAACACAATATAATTCGATCAAAATCAAGCACAAGAATGTTTCCTAAAAGATTGAAGGAAAAACCTAACACTACTGAAAAGATAAAAGGAAAAACTCCATGCTAAAACCAAGGGTAACCTGTAAAACCTGCTATGTATTAATCTAAAATGATGCTGAGTTACAAATCATTCACTTTGGAGAGTGCAAAGGAGAAAAAATAAGAACTAGACTTGAAAAAGATAAACTTTTTCAATATATACAACATGAACGCACTTCAAAAGTGCATGAATAAGCAACTAAAAGTTAATTTCAGTGAAAGAGTGATAAGTCCAAAGGGAAATCTGAGCACAAGAAAAAATCCTTGAAAATAAGGTTCAAACTCATGCAAAAATGAGTGAACTCAATCTCAAACTAGCAGTCATAAAGCATTTAACTGATCTACAACTCAAACTGAACTGGAAAGCTATAAACAATGAGTCCAAGCATGCGAAAATCTCCTCGTTTGTATCAATCCGCCCATGATGACTTGAACTATATCTTTGTATCGTGTATGATGATAATATCTCATAAACTTACATGAAAATCAAAGCAAAGTGTGCATGAATTTAGTCTTCAAACTGATATCAATCTTCAGTTGGCCCTCACTTACACCTTTTACATGGATTTATTTGAAAAGGCAATATTTTAATTAAATATTAAAAATAACCACTTGATGATTATTTTAATATTTAATATTCATTTAACCCACCTTTTATTGTATGCTAAATATTAAAGAATCATATTATTATCTTTAATATTTAGCTAAGAATTGGCACTCCCTAAATCCATGCAATATTATTAAGTGGAGTTGAACTCTAAATATGCACAATCAAAAGACTTAACAAGTCATGGCCCCTTTTACATAATTAGATTTATTGACTTTGAGTCAACACCAAGGGTGAAATCATGCAATGATTTTACTTTGAAACAAAGTTTAAACAAAAAACCCATTACTAGTCAGATTTAGGGTGAGCAAAACTCAAACCCTAATCATTTCCACATTTCACATTTTGCATTTTTAAAAGAGAGACCATGTTACACCACCATGCTTGGACTGGAATACTTTCTTACGTGCTCTTCATTTCTAAAAAAAATTTCAGCACCTATGGCATGACCATGAACAAGTTTTTGATGCATTTTGTTTTTTTTTTCATTCTCTATTGATGCCTTTACTCACCTCTGGCCGCCATGAAAGACTTCAAATGTTGCAAAAATAGTTTTAACTTTCTGACTATCGACCTCTCTGTAAATTGGTAACTCTGTACTTTAAACTATTTCCATTTTTATCATTCCACTCCTGAGATGAATATTGACCTAACAGCTGCGGCCATGCATGGATTTTCTACATTTTAACTCCATTTTCTTTGTGCTTTTCCTCTTTATTTTTTGTGGTTGCTATGAGAGCTTGGCTTATGTGTTCTGAAGCTCAAAAAGAGGTCATTCATGGGTTTTATTAACTCTCCTTCAGGTGCATGATAGTAAGTTTCATTTTTTCCTTCACTTATCTATTGAAATATAAGCTTCTTGGAATTTTTCTCCTGTATAAAACGAGTTGATAGATTAATCAAAAGAAAACTCCAGGCCATGAAATTTTTGTATGCTGTTTGTCATTATTGGCTACGGCTATGAATTATCTTAATCTGGGTATTTGAAGTATTTCCTCTTTGAACCTTTTTAGAACAAACCCTCACATGGGTGACAATAAATCACTACTCTTTTCCTTTTCTAATAATCTGAGCTCCTTGCAAATATATAGAACATTTGTGATAACCATGAAAACGTATCTGCAATTACTCTTTTCCTGTCTCCATAAAGGGTGAATACCTTTTACTGTTCTTGAGGATAACCTTTGCACCTTGCTATCATGTGTTATTCAGTATCATACATTCAAAGCTTTGACCATTAACATGGAAACAACCTTTGATGCTGCTACAGATTACTTCTGTCAAGTATATCAACCATAAAATCACTCATAAGAAGTAGCTTGATTTGCACATTCTCATCATTAAGGAAATCTTTGACACTTAGCATGATTGTCCTATCATAATGTGACTGCAACTTTTGATATTTCATTTGCACAAAATATGATATCATGACTGCACCTTCTTGTTTGATGTCTCACTTTTTAATTTTATGCCATTATATTAACTTCAATATATAGTCTGAAACTCCATTTAACTTGAATATACAGGCTGAATCTCTGAACTGTCTCTTTTGATTATGATACTGAAAATTCACTACTCCCCTGCTGCTTTGATCTGGCACTTGTAATGTGTATGCCTATTTGATAAATGATGATGCTTCATTGTGCATAGTAAATTTCCACTATACTTCATATACATCTTCCATTATTGCTTTGAACCTTGCGAGCATGTCAATGACTGGTAGCAACTATGATTATTATTTACCATTAAATCCATGTCATGGGTATTATTAAATCTAAACTTTCTCTTAGCTCTATGAACATAAGTTGAATGCTTATCTTTTCAGACATGACTTAATAAGCTGCATACATCGATATAATGAAGGCATTACAAGGCATTACCCTATAGCATGATCCTTTTGATATTCTCATTTGGTACTTGAAATGAACATGCATGTTCGATGAATTTGTATCTTTCATAACTCTTAAATGTTGACTAAGCCAAAATTGCTGCTTTCTGTTAAAGAACTTATAGAGAATTGGATTATTGCAAATCTACTATACTCCATGATTATGATTATGATGATATGCTTTTGTAGTTATAAAAACATTCCAATGCTCAAATACTCTGTTTCTCTTGAAAGAAAAGAGGCTCTATACTTTACTTAGATGTAATGTAAAAATGTAAAGCAGAGCTGAAAAGAATATGAAACTAATGAGTGCAACATTGATGCTTTTAATGACTGTTATCAATATTCATGAACTTATGTATGAAACATGAGAGTGTATCCTCCTTGATATGTTGAGCTCAACCCTTGTGGGAGCCTGTTTTACTCCACATATCTGATAAAATGATCTTGAACATGATGAACCTATTCCTGCACACTGAAACAAACATGTTAGCAAAATAAAAGAAGCTAAAAGCTTCCATTGAATTATGTTTCTCTTGATTGTCAGCTTTTCATCTGATGAATGCTTAGTTTAATGCAAATTACATTCCTGTTGGTAGCATAGGATTAAGGTAGAATGTAATTCATCATTGCTTAGAGTATAACTCTAACGCCACTCTTTTACAAATTTTGCAGGTTCATGGAGCGAGGAAAGGAGGCTACAACTGCTTGGAGACACGACGACTGGAAACACCAAAGGAAGTGATTCATCATTATAGGAAATGATGAATTGTTCCTCTTTTTTGCACTTATGTTATTTTCAGCAGTGTAGTTTATCCTTTGAATTTTGTATTCATCTTTTGATTATCAGATCAAATTAAGTTACTCTCATGGCTTGTGCGAGATTCAACATTTTTACAAAATGAATAAATAACATTATTATGCAAATTTTCAATTTTTTATTTCAAATACTTGCACAATAAAACTAAAATTCAGATGTAACTTGATCTCTATGATGATCAATGAATACTTAATCAGAAAAACTTCAAAAAAAATTTACCTATCAATGATGAACTTGATTCATGTCTACCTATTTGAGCTCGTAGTGAAAAATAGGTAACAAATTGGTGACCTCTATGGAGTGTTTGCTTGCTAAACACAATAGACCAGCATATCCATTAGGCATGGAGTCCATGTTCTATTCTTTAGACTTCACTAAACCTTGTAACTCAGCTTCAAAACACACAAACTAAAAGAAACTACTGCAATTCTATTGAAGACAAAATCTTAAAATAGTGCAATAACCACACTTATTGAAAACAAGACAAAACTGAAATGAAACATGCCAGCAAGCACTTATTGAAAGCAAAACTAAAACTCTACCCTACCCTACACTAACCAATAGTGTTAGTGCTCAAACATGACCATTCACTGGTTGTGAGAAATAGTTGCCCTTCCTTGACAACAAATACTAATTTTCATGATTATAGACAGCTGAAAATAGATGAAGAACCTTAAGATGCTCAATAAATTGGTACAAAACTTTGTAAAGAATGTACACAAAATCACTCATCCATTGAAAATGACCAACTATACTATTGGTTTGGAGTGAAAAGATAGGTTGAATCTGTTGTCCTTTTATTGAAATTGCATCAGGCATGCTTTGAATATTAGTTCTAGAAAGATACCTGATTGGGCATCCTCTTGAGAGGTTAAATTGATAACTCCTTTTTCTGACTTCTCCCTTATCAACCACAACCTCTTTAATCACTTGATTATGCTGAACACAAACCTTTGTCTTGAAAGGTGCTTCAATATCTATATTTTTTCACCTTTCTTGCGCTACTTGAACAACCCCTTTTTGTGAATAAACCCCTATACCTTCTAGCATCTGATTGTCTTCATTATTCACTAGCCTGGGATTTTGATTGCTACAAGAGTTCAACAAAGTGGCAAGTTCTCTACAAGCCGAACAGGTGGGATCTTGACAGTCAAACCTTGATATGTCTTGAAGAGATTGATCATCTTCAATTAATGCACTTGACTGCTCTTCAAGGCAAGCTGCTTTCAACTCATTCATGCTGGCCTCTTTGGTGTAATACAAAGGAAGTTCTAAAAAAAAATTTGATGCTTGATCTAATTTATTTTTATGTTCAGAGTGATAGTCAGTAATATCCTCATGCAAAATAAGATTATCATCCTTGCTATCATGGACTAGCAACTCACAAAAATCATCAACGTGCTCTTGCTACTCCAAAACAGCTAATAAGTTGAGCACCTGTAAACTATCTTCCTCATTGTCAATAAATCTAGGTAGCTGGTCAAACAAAGAAATTGAATTTTCCTCCTCATGTGGTGTCTTGTCCAATGAAACCTTGACAACTTGTCTTTGCGACAAAATACTTTCATCCTTTAGCCTTTTCATTATGCTTTCGTTCATCTCATAAAAAGTATTGGAAAACTTGTCAAACGAATCAAAGTGTAAAGGATTCGATGTCAAGCTTGAACCTACCTCCTCTATACAGGCGTTATGTTCATTTTCAGCTAGAAACACACTATAAACAATAGCAACCTCTTGCTTGACATGTAATTTTTTTGATTTGCTAGCACAAAAGGGATTGCAAGAATGTTCAACTGTTGTAATAGGATTACTAAGTTCGTTATGAGGTGTTTCAGGCTGCTCTTGGCTACAAATTGACTGCTGTATTGAAAGAGCACTCCTAAAACTTGGAATTTTGATTGGCTTAGACTCCACAACCCTTTCTTGTTCAGTCTTTAGCTGCTCTAAATGGTAAACCTCCAAAGCTAAATGCAATGGATTTACATTTTTAATCTTCTCCATGATAAGTGAGCTATCCTGATCAATGGGTTGTTCTGCAAAAACATCATCTTGAAAAGGCTGAATTTCATCTTGAAAGGGATGATATGGAATGAAGGGAGTTGTTTGGACTTCATGATCTTGAGAAAACAAAAACTTCATCTACTCTTCTTTTGTAGCTAACTCCTCGAGCCTTTCTTCAAACTGTATCCGCTGAGTCTCCAACTCCTGCTCATGAAGGTAGGCCCGATAATCTAATTCCTGCTGCTGCAAATCAAGTTCCTGCTACCTCCTAAACTCTTCTATCTGCTTTGTGATGTCTAACAATATGTCCTTCATGTCCTTCATGTTATTTTCATATAATCAACCTCTTGGAGTTGATTGTGAACATATGAATGTTGATCTAAAGGTTGAGGAGGGGTGGGTGGCAGGTAAGCATGTTGAGCATGTTGATAAGCTATTGTTGCATGGTTGTTTGGGATAAAACCTGTAGCATGATTGGCCTAATATGGCTGATAGGGTGGTTGGTTGATAGGGTCTTCATGAAACGGAAGTGGGTATACACACTGACTATAAAAATTTGTCATCTCTACTCATATAAATGTTGGAAATTAGAATATTAAGCTTGTAATTGAAACATGCCAACACTAAACTTGTTGAAACCAGTAGATGTGCTCGGAGTCGCTAGGTATAAATATGTACCTCTGAAAGGTAAAATACGTTGTTGTATATACCAGGACAATAGCTTTGAAACTTTAGAATTTCTTCTCTGAAGTGATCTTCAGAGTCCCACCGGGTGTGCCAAAAACTATTGTCAATTCAGATTGCACCCGTATGCTTGAATAATTAATTCAGCAATTTGTTGACACATGGGAACTAATTCTAGGCTGTGGGTATCCTATAAGGAATTAGACCTCCAAATTCTAGGTTGGTTCCTATGAATTGCTTCTGATTAATACTTGGGTAAATTGCTAGAAAAAGGATAAAAACACCTAAATCGACTGCAGAACTATGAAATTTTAATTACGGTGATGCTTGCACCTAAAAATGATGATCTAAAAGGAAATTTAGTTCACAATTGATTCTCAATATATCTAACTTGCACATCAATATCTAAACAGTTTGAACTCATATAAATGCTTCATATAGAGGCTCATAAAACTATTTTTTTTCAAAGGAAAAGAACAGTGTTCTCACAATTAAGAAAATACTCTTAAATTAAGAACTCAGTGTATGACCTATGAATTAAAATAAATGCATACATATACTTATGATTGAGATAGAAAAAATAAAGGTTTCAATGCTGAAACACAATATAATTCGATCAAAATCAAGCACAAGAATGTTGCCTGAAAGCTTGAAGAAAAAACCTGACACTATTGAGAAGATAAAAGGAAAAACTCCATGCTAAAACCAAGGGTAACCTATAGAACTTGCTATGTATTAATCTGAAATGATGTTGAGTTACAAATCATTCGCTTTGAAGAGTGCAAAGGAGAAAAAATAAGAACTAGACTTGAAAAAGATAAACTTTTTCAATATATACAACATGAACGCACTTCAAAAGTGCATGAATAAGCAACTGCAAGTTAATTTTAGTGAAAGAGTGATAAGTCCAAAGGGAAATTCGAGCATAAGAAAAAATCCCTGAAAATAAGGTTCAAACTCATGCAAAAATGAGTGAACTCAATCTTGAACTAGCAGTCATAAAGCATGTAACTGATCTACAACTCAAATTGAACTGGAAAGTTGTAAACAATGAGTCCAAGCATGTGAAAATCTCCTCATTTGTATCAATCTGCCCATGATGACTTGAACTCTATCTTTGTATCCTGTATGATGATAGTATCTTGTAAACTAATGTGAAACTCGAAGCAAAGTGTGCATGAATTCAGTCTTCAAACTAATATCAATCTTCAGTTGGCCCTCACTTACACCTTTTACATGGATTTATTTGAAAATGAAATCTTTTAATTAAATATTAAAAATAACTACTTGATGATTATTTTAATATTTAATATTCATTTAACCCACCTTTTATTGTATGCTAAATATTAAAGAATCATATTATTATCTTTAATATTTAGCTGAGAATTGGCACTCCCTAAATCCATGCAATATTATTAAGTGGAGTTGAACTCTAAATATGCAAAATCAAAAGACTTAACAAGTCATGGCCCCTTTTACATAATTAGATTTATTGACTTTGAGTCAACACCAAGGGTGAAATCATGCAATGATTTTCCTTTGAAACAAAGTTTAAACAAAAAACCCATCACTAGTCAGATTTAGGGTGAGCAAAACTCAAACCCTAATCATTTCCACATTTCACATTTTGCATTTTTGGAAGAGAGACCATGTTGCGCCGCCATGCTTGGACTAGAAGACTTTCTTACATGCTCTCCATTTCTGAAAATGTTTTCAGCACCTATGGCGCGACCATGAACAAATTTTTGATGCATTTTGTTTTTTTTTAATTCTCTATTGATGCCTTTACTTGCCTCTTGCTGCCATGAAAGACTTGAAATGTTGCAAAAATAGTTTTAACTATCTGACTATCGACCTCTTTGTAAATTGGTAAGTCTGTGCTTTAAACTATTTTTGTTTTTTTCATTCCACTCCTGAGATAAATATTGACCTAATAGCTGCAACCATGCATGGATTTTTTGCATTTTAACTCCATTTTCTTTGTGCTTTTCCTTTTTATTTTTCGTGGTTGTTGTGAGAGCTTGGATTATGTGTTCTAAAGCTCAAAAAGAGGTCATTCATGGGTTTTGTTAACTCTCCTTCAGGCACATGATAGTAAGTTTCCTCTTTTCCTTCATTTATCTGTTGAAATATAAGCTTCTTGGAAATTTCCTCCTATATAAAATGAGTTGATAGATTAATCAAAAGATAACTCCAGGCCATGAAATTTCTGTATGTTATTTGTCAGTATTGGTTGCGGCTGTGAATTATCTTCATTTGGGTATTCGAAGTGTTTTCTCTTTGAACCTTTTTAGAACAAACCCTCACATGGGTGACAATAAATCACTACTCTTTTCCTTTTCTGATACTCTGATCTCCTTGCAAATATATAGAACATTTGTGATAACCATGAAAACGTATCTGCAATTACTCTTTTGCTGCCTCCATAAAGGGTGGATACCTATTAATCTTCTTGAGGCTCACCTTTGCAACTTGCTATCATGTATTATTCACTGTCATACATCCAAAGCTTTGACCATTAACATGGCAGCAACCTTTGATGCTACTATTGATTACTTCTATAGAGTATATCAACCATAAAATCACTCATAAGAGGTAGCTTGATTTGCACATTCTCATCATTGAGGAAATCTTTGACACTTAGCATGATGTCCTATCATAATGTGACTGCAACTTTTGATATTTCATTTGCATAGAATATGATATCATGAATTCACCTTCTTGTTTGATGTCTCACTTTTTAATTTAATTCCATTATATTAACTTGAATATATAGGCTGAAACTCCATTTAATTTGAATATACAAGCTGAATCTCTGAACTGTCTCTTTTGATTATGATACTGAAAATTCACTACTCCCCTGCTGCTTTGATCTGGCACTTGTAATGTGTATACCTATTTGATAAATGATGATGCTTCATTGTGCATAGTAAAGTTCCATTATACTTCATATACATCTTCCATTATTGCTTTGAACCTTGCGAGCATGTCAATGACTGGTAACAACTGTGATTATTATTTACCATTAAATCCATGTCATGGGTATTATTAAATCTAAACTTTCTCTTAGCTCTACGAACATAAGTTGAATGCTTATCTTTTTAGACATGACTTAATAAGCTGCATACATCGATATAATGAAGGCATTACAAGGCATTACCCTATAGCATGATCCTTCTGATATTCTCATTTGGTACTTGAAATGAACATGCCTGTTCAATGAATCTGTATCTTTCATAACTCTTAAATTTTGACTAAGCCAAAATTGTTGCTTTATGTTAAAGAATTTATAGAGAATTGGATTATTGCAAATATGTTATACTCCATGATTATGATTACGATGATATGTTTATGAAGTTATAAAAACATTCCAATGCTCGAATACTCTGTTTCTCTTGAAAGAAAAGAGGCTTTATACTTTACTTAGATATAATGTAAAAATGTAAAGCAGAGTTGAAAAGAATATGAAACTAATGAGTGCAACATTGATGCTTTTAATGATTGTTATCAATATTCATGAACTTACATATGAAACATGAGAGTGTATCCTCCTTGATATGTTGAGCTCAACCCTTGTGGGAGCCTGTTTTACTCCACATATCTGATAAAATGATCTTGAACATGATGAACCTGTTCTTGCACACTGAAACAAACATGTTAGCAAAATAAAAGAAGTTGAAAGCTTCCATTGAATTATGTTTCTCTTGATTGTCAGCTTTTCGTCTGATGAATGCTTAGTTTAATGCAAATTACATTCCTATTGGTAGCATAGGCCTAAGGCAGAATGTTATTCATCATTGCTTAGAGTATTACTCTAACTCCACTCTTTTACAAATTTTGCAGGTTCATGGAGCGAGGAAATGAGGCTACAGTTGCTTGGAGACACGACGACTGGGAACACCAACGAAAGTGATTCATCATTACAGGCAATGATGAATTGCTCCTCTTTTTTATGCTTATGTTATTTTCAGTAGTGTAGTTTGTCCTTTGAATTTTATATTCATCTTTTGATTATTAGATTAAATTAAGTTACTCTCGCGGCTTGTGCGAGATTCAATATTTTTACAAAATGAATAAAAAGCATTATTATGCAAATTTTCAATTTTTTGTTCCAAATACTTGCACAATAAAACTGAAATTGAGATGTAACTTGATCTCTATGATGATCAATGAATACTTAATCAGCAAAACTTCAAAAAATTTGTACCTATCAATGATGAACTTGATTCATCTCTACCTATTAATGATAATAGGTTTCCACAATCCATATCATAAGTTTGTATAGCTTCTGGATTTGATTGTGTGTAAAATTTTTTTATCATCAACGTTTCGAATCAAACTACATGATCCATCATTAGGATGAAAGAGAGCAAGAGGAATGAAAGGATAATTGCAGACTTGGACAAGATAAAAAGAAACATTGATGCTAAATTTTTTTTACAAGTCTGCAATTATCCTTTCATTCCTCTTGCTCTCTTTCATCCTGATGATGGATCATGTAGTATGATCCGAAACGTTGATGCTAAAAAAATTTTACACACAATCAAATCCAGAAGCTATATAGACTCATCTCTACCTGTTTGAGCTCATAGTGAAAAATAGGTAACAGTAAGGAACCAAAATTGAATTAAGTCACATTTGCAAAATTGGAAGAAGCAGAGTGAGCTGAAGAAATTTGAAATGCAATTTAGAGAAGTTAGCATCAAACCCTTATTTTTGAAAAAAATTGAAAAGGTATTTTACTGTTATCTAAACTTTGTGGATTCTAGTTTGAAGCTACCTTCCAAGTAACTTGAGAAAAAGAAATGGCTACTACTATTGTTGTGGAAGTTTCTAAAAGACCCCGACCTAAATTCAAGAGGTATTCCTTGAAAGTCTTTGAAATGGACCATTTGGGTGTGTTCTCGCACTATTTTCTCTGAAAGTTGCACCCTTGCTAAGTTACATAACTTATGACTTTGGAGAAACATACGAAAATTCCTAGGTTGTGGGCTACCTAAACTTGGAATGGACCTCTAGAGAAGGCTGGCTGCTAAGGTACTCACCTAATTAACTATTCTAAAGACTTGCAGAGGAAAAGGGGAAGAAAGAAAAACATAAACTGAAAAACTTTAATAAAGGTGATGCACCAAACACTAAGACTTGTAAACACAACTTACATACACCATTCAAACAATGATAGAGCTTGGCTTACACAACTCAATTTTGTATGTTTTTTGCATAAGTGTTTAATAAGATGGTTTTTAATGCCAAACTATTAGAAGGAAATAAATTTCACAATGAGAAGCATTTACATTCTTAACATAGATTATAACCTACAAAATACATACTCTTCTATAAAAGGTGCTAACATGAGACAAAACTACAAGGAAATAGACAAACTTCACAAGTAATCTCATCAATCAACTAGCATACACACAATAAAGCAGAAAATGAGGAGGAAAAATAACTCAACTTCATCGATATTCAAGGTACTCACTGGTATACATGTCAAAAAGAGTTACAAAACACTATCTTTTTTTCAAAGGACTCAAAAGCAGTCACAAGGCAGAAAAAATAACAAGTAATAACTAACTTCACAAATGAGTAGTGAAGTGACTATATCCACTCTAGAAGCTTCTTGGTCGTATGCAACAATAAATCCAAAAATATAGCTCCTAAATCACCTCCAAAAAGGCTCCAAAATGTAGGAAAGGTCAAATTTGACCATGTCCATCATGAAGGCATGAGAAACCACCTCCTATATATACCCTCATTCCCTCCAAAAAGTGAGTAAAACTCCCTACATCTCCTCCAAACTAAGTCAAACAACCCTATATTCTCTCCAAAAAGTGACTAACCTCCCCAACTTCCCTCTATATGCTTGCAAACACATAAACTCATAACCATAACCCCATTATGCTAAAAATGAAAGCATGTACACTTACTTATTTTTCATTACAAGACATTAATAAAGTGGTTCATGATGCACCACTTAAATCAATTCCTTTTACATGTCAATTTGATGCAAAAATAA
Organism: Sequoia sempervirens; assembly: GCA_007258455.2. Taxonomy (NCBI): domain Eukaryota; kingdom Viridiplantae; phylum Streptophyta; class Pinopsida; order Cupressales; family Cupressaceae; genus Sequoia; species Sequoia sempervirens. The sequence goes on from VDFB02105785.1 coordinate 40,648,507, forward strand.
ATGTTGTCATAGCAATACCTTGCAAGTTAAATAAAAATACATAACTCGATATGGGGAACATTCCTAGTTCATTAGGAATTAATACAATGTAGGGGTATAGTTTACATTTGCAAAAAGTAAAAATCAAGGAAAAAATTCCTTAGTTTGTATGTTGGCCAAGCTAGGGTAAGAAACCTAAAGAACAAAACTGTGGGAAAAGCATCATTTCACATTTCATTTTCCACTACATCTTTCTGGATACTTGAGGGCGACACCATAGGGTTTCACCTGGGGCTTTGTGGAGGATTTTCATGGCATATTCTATGTGAAAATTGTTAAAACCGAGCTAGGGTAAGCCCTTTCTATGCAAAAAAATTCATTCCTTTCATTATTTGTATATAAGATGCTTGTTTTGAGCTTTATTGTGAAGATAATGATGAGAACATACTTTATTTTTTGTGTGATCAGCATTCTAAATCTTTACATTTTTTTTCATTCTCTTTGCTTGGAAAACTTGCTTTGAATTCCAGATTTTGGAAAAAACAATGAGAATGTTTTTTTTTTCCATGCAAATCTTCATGAAATGAACGTGACCTCATTAATTTGAAAAGAAAATGTTCTCTACTATTTGAGATAGGAAAAGAAATAAATTCTTTGTTTCACTATGTATTTCTTGATGCTCTGTATCTTCTTCTCAACACAAATTTGAAAGCCCTAGACCTTTCTCCTTGATTTTCTTTATCTTCAAAGTCCTACTCATTCTAATTGCCAAGGTATCTCTCTTTCTTCTATAATATGTTCTAGAAGAACCATTTTAATATCTACAAATATACACTCAGATAGGGCACTAAGGTACACATTTAATCTCTCTCCAATTAATTTTCTTTTTCCTACAACATGAAATAAAACCCCTCCTCAATCTGCTACCTTGTTTGAGAAATCTATCTTTCAAATCTGCCCTAATCCTTTTCCCATTATTTAACTCTGTGGTCGGCCTTTCATCATGCTTGCAAAGTATTTTGAGAGCTTGTTCTTTTGCATTTTCTGATTCTTTTTCACTGTAACCTCTAGTTTGTGGCTTTACTTGTCTACATTTTCTGAGAAAATTGAAAAAATAAAACCTAATGCCTTCACTTTCTATCCTTTCATCTTCTAGACCATCACTTTTAACTGTAATTTAAGGGGACAACCACTTATCTATTTTATCACTACATTTTCTCTTCAAGAACCCAAGGACTATCATTTTTCATAGCACTTCCTCCTCCATGATACTTGAAGTTCTAACTATCCTTTACTAAGGTTTGAAATGGCTGCCTCTCCAACATAGAAACTACTCCTATTTGTGCAAGAAAATATTTGTCTATCGTGGCTAAATACATATCACCACTAGGAAGATTAAAATGTGTAAATAAATGCATTAAAATACTCATTGGCACTCATAAAGATAGTATACCATAAGGATTTGTAGAAGACACTTCTCTAATAGAAATCAATGAAAGAATAATAGTCTCTTAGATTGACCAAATAACAAACCTCACAAAGAAAATCTATGTTACTATAGAGAGCATCTCTGAACCATTTTGTGCCCCAAAAGGAAACATGCCTATTGGAATTGCTTCCCCCATTGGTACCCCTGAAGTAGCACTAGCTTTGTGACAATACCACAGACAATATTACTTGTCCAAAAAATACTTGAATATTCGAGAAAAAAGCAGATTTCACCTTGTTATCTAATGTTGAAAATAAAGGAAATTTTCCTTAAAAGGCCACAGCTTCATGTCACTTTGCACTGACTATCATGTATTTCTACTATCACCAGTGTATGATATTCTTTGAACTTGTAGGTGTTGAGTGACTTCATTTTCATATTGTAGGGGTTTTCATGGTTTTCAACTATTTTTCATCATATCTCCTTCAAGTCTTGAAATAGTATCATCATCAACCTATTTAAGCTCTACATTTTCCTTAAGATCATCCCTCATATTACTAGAGCTCTTTAGCTCCCATTATTCTTTACTCTATGGAACCTTTCCATGGACCGTTCTTCTATTTATCAAGGTAATTTTGTGCTCTTGGTTGTTGTCACACATTCTTTTATATTATCATGTCAAACCTCCATTGATTTGATCAAGATCAAGCCCCTTTCCTTTCTACATACTTTTCTAGCATGTTCCACATTATTAATTACTCTAGACAGTGTGATTTTGCAAAGGTGTTTATCACACCTACACTATGCAACTCACTTGGGTGTGACTGCTCTCCTCTCATAAATAAGGTGGATGTCTTTTCTTATAGTGCTTCCAATTTAGCAAATCCTTGTCACTTATGATAATTATTTTTACCAACTCACTATCATAGGTGATGAATATTTTCTAAATTGGATGAATATGATGTTTTTCCACTCTCATCCCTCTTTAAAACAGAGGGAAAGCATGCTGAGATCAACCCTTATGGGAGCCCATTTCACTCCACATGCTATAATATTAAATATAGATAATTCAACAATGAGAAATTCACCTAGACCTACACAATGAACAAACATGTTAGATAAAACAGAGCATATGATAGATGTTTATGATAACCTTTTTGTTTTCCTATACATCTATGGTATGTAGACTATTTAAATGCTTTATGAGAATTAGGCTATATGTTTGTAGATGTTGCACATGTAAAGATTGGTGATCCCAAGCTCTAACAAACTTTCTATCACTCATGCAGGAAATATTGGAGTAACAGGAAAGCAACTACTGGAAGCTAGATAAGTAGGAGGGAGGTTGAAATAGATGCAATAGCTCAACTTAGTTGGGATTCGCCATTCAGGCAATGACAGATCCCCTTTCTTTCCATATGCATTTTTACTTTTATATATCCTTAGATGTGTAGCTTATTTCTTTTTCTACATTGAAATAGTTAGTCCCACGGCTTGTGTGGGACACCATACATTTATGATTATCAATAAAGACTACTTTTTGCAATAATTGTTCACTCTCTTCTATGTTATGCATATGGATATAACATAGCAGAGTAGAACGTATACCTTTTACTCACTTTGTGAAACAAACACAGCTCTACCTGAATGATTTGGTAGCTAAATTAGGTAACACACACATTCTAGTTAATTTTTTACCCACTAAAGAAACCAAAACATACATTCATGGAAAATTGGAAGAATTTAACCACCAAGAACTTAGGGATTTATGGACAGAAGAATTGACAAGAGATGATGATTTTGTAAAACCTAAATATGAAAACCTAGTATGGAAGAAGCTAGATGTATGGAATTGGTTCCCCAATTTTTTCAAATGAAATGGACTCTAAGTTTGTTAGGATGGAACTAAGTAGGGTGCATGATAAATTTATGTGGACAAGTGTAGCAAGGTTAACCACCAAGGAAGTGATTCAAGCTATAACTGGTCTTTGTGCCACTGGACTGTTACCAGTGCTCAAAGCTATGAAGAATGATTCAATTATGAAGCTAACTGGAGCTACATTTGATGAAAAAGCTTTGAATACTAGGCCCATCACAAACCTGGTTGTGAGGTATGTTGCTATCATGATTGGACAAAAAATATATTTCACCAATCCAGGGAATTCTATGTCTGCCACAACAATTCATACCACATAGGAAATGGTAGTAAATGGAAGAGACTATGATCTATGTGAGTTGCCCCGACAACAACTTATGGAAAATTTGAGCCTAATCAAGACAAAGAATCAATCCTTTAAGTTTAGGACTTTGGTAGTGTGTCTACTATTTTACTTTTTGAGGGAGTTATTGGGAAGGAAGAAGATCATATGGGAATGCAACGGGTCAATTTCTCATCAAATTTTGGAACACCTGCATAGTATTGGAGAATTTAGGGCATAGAATAATGCATTAACTACATTATTTGTAGTCTTCTAGAATGATATGCATGAAAGAGAAAGGGTTCCTAGAATTGGTGAAAAGGTATGCAAAGGACATAACCTTTCTTGTAAGTACTGATGAATGTATCATGGAATCAGTTGAACCCATAACTCTCTGGATAGAACCATTGGGATATGAGGTTGATGAACAACTTGCTAAGAGGTTTATTGAAATGTTGCTAAGTAGTCCAAGGGACCCCTCTCTGGCTCATCATGGAACATATGATGAAAAATCTAAAGAAGTGTATTTATAGACTTCTGCATCTCATAGAGAAAAAAAAACAAGAATGAATGTTGAGGCATTATTCAAAGGGACATTCACAAAAGAAGACATTGATCAATTGAAGGAAGCTCTTGATGAGAGAAATTCCAAGGCAATTGAACTACCCTCTGGACCTAGGAAATCTAAAAGAATATCCTCTGCTATTGTACCTACCTTCAGTGTTGATGTAACTAAGAAAGGAAAGAAGAAAGAACACAATACTCTAGCATCAGTTGATGTACCTACCTCCACCTAACCTAGTACTCATGCTTCTAAAAGGAATAACATACCCCCTACTGTACCATCTATTACTCTTAGAAGAAGAAGAGTAAAGAAAAAGGAAAACAAGAAGAGAAGTTTAAGTGATGTTGTACAAGAAGATATTGACCTTGGCTTGCAAGAAGAGCAACAACTGAAAAGGAATAGAAGAAGGAGCACTTCTACCAGTTATGAAGAAACAAAAATCAGAGTCAATATTTCCATAAATGAAGAGATAGAGGAAGAAGATAACTCTTTTAGAAATCATGTGCATAAAAAGAAGAATGAAGAAGGCACATATGATCCAGCAAGTGATCAACCATCTTTAAATCTAGGTGCATTATTAAATAGTTTGATAGATGCATAAAGAATGGAGAAGATAAACATCATGCCTTCCACTCTAGAAGAAGGAGAAGGTTTCTTAGTGGAACTAGATTCTCTGCATAAGTCTCTTACCAGAGCTAAAAGGATTTGGGATGATGGTAAGCCAACGTGGGAAACAATTCTTAAAGAACTACAGGGTACCCGAGCTCTTGATTATTTTTGTTTTTCTATCCTTTGTCCTTGATGTCAAAGGGGGAGAAGGAGAAGGAGAAGGAGGAGGTAGTAAGTTGTTTAGTGTAAATAATGTTTTGGTTTTAGTTTTATGTTTTTGAAAGGGGGAGTTGTATGAAGAATTGAATAAATTTTTGTTGTTGCACAATTTTGGTTTTGAAGTGACTTTCACTTTTGGCACATGTTTCCATCAACGAAAAAGGGGGAGATTGTTGGAAGAATGAAGAAGGAGATCTCCAGTTTGTTGTATTTTTTTGTCATTGATGCCAACATTTTTTTATAACTGATTATCTGCTCATCCAATAAACTATGTTCATGCTACTTTAATCTGGTAATTTGGTTTGAAATCACTCTATAATGTATGTCAGTTCATATAATTTTGATATGTTTTTCAAGAGTCTTAGATGCAGTCGTGATTAGGGAATCAACAATCTTAGTTGATTTGGTTGAAAGATTTATGTGTCAGATTTTTGGCTTACAATTTTGGAGTGCTTCTCTTTTGGCTGACTTGTTCATAAAGTACACATTTCATGAAGGCTTATTCTTTAGGTCTAGGCCGACCTAAATTGTGTCTTGCACTTTTGATTTTGAGCACCAAAGAAGTTTTTTTTGTGGATGACAAGATATTTTTGAGTTATGTATGATTACATCCAATTAGGTCAACCTAATTGATGTATAAATCATATATATATATATATATATATGTATTGAGCACATACACAATTGAGAGATATGCATAGATGCACATGTTGTGACATATAGACATATAGAGAAGGTGTGATAGTGCAAATGTATGCAACAAAGTGATATTGTGAAGCTAGTGTTAGTTGTTATGTCTTTGCAAACTGATGCAAAATTTTTGTTGTCTAGAGCTTAATTGGAACTGAACTCAACACACAAAAGGTGCATTACTTTCAGTTCACACTTTTGGTAGTGAGCCATATCTTCATGTATTCTGGCAATAAGCCATAACTTTTGTACTCTGACTATGAGCCTTTAAAGGATAGTTTGTCCTGGCAGTGTGCCATGTAATGTTTTGTAACTCGTTATAATATATTGTGAGCTAATCCTCACCATGGTTTTTCCCACTTTGGGTTTTCCATGTAAAAATACTGGTGTCTATGAGTTGTGTGATGTTATGTTAATTTCCATGTTCTTACTTACTGCTACAACAAGGTATATTGTAATAATTGGATGGTTAGCAATCAATTGGTTTAGTAGAATATTGATTCACCCCCCCTCTCATTATTTTGTGTGTTCAACAATTTTAATACAAATTAATTTACATAATTACTATAGAATAAGGGGATTCTCTACTCAAGAGTTATCTTCATTCAGAGATCCTCACAGGGTGAACTGCCCTAATCTACCTCAGGAACAACGGTGAGATTTTTAGAATCTAAAAGAGTAGGTCACAAAGATTCTTTGGACAAACTGACAAGCTCTCAGCCAAAGGACATTAGTGTAGAAAATGGATGACAATGCGGTGCATTGGCATCTCAGAGGCACACTGGTGTCTTGTACAGACTAGAAAGTGAGTTATCTCAGAAAATGGCTCAAGTTACTACTTCTACTTGAATTGCTAAGAAATCTTAAAATGTATCTTGAAAGTTACAAAATTGAAATAAAGTGAAGTAAAACTAATAAAGATAAGAGGAAGAAAGGAAAGAAATACTTACAACCACATGAGTGATGAAGCCTCCACCAAACGAATGTCTTCAAAACCTACAAGTATGATACCTTCCCACCTCCACGAACAACCAAGAAGATAGAGAGAGAGTGTGATGAACAAAGTGTGTGGTGAAAGAAAAACCCACTCAGGAGTAGAACCCACACCACCAAATAAGCGTGTGATAAAAGCAAACCCTGCTTGAGGAGGAGAACCTGTATCACCAAGTAAGTATGCAAATAGTAGGGGATATGGAATCCCAAGCATGAAATGAGGGAGATGAAGCTGTAAAAGTTTTGTAAAGAGAGATTGAGAGAGCTTGAGAGAGCTTAAAGCTGCTAGAACAAGCTATATGAAGATGTGCAAAGTGCTAGAGATTGGGATGAGGCTAGAAGTGGAAGCTAGAAATGGAGGAAGAGTTTAGAAGACCCAAAATGGATCAAAAGAATGGATTAAAAAGATAGAAAAGAAGCTTCCTAGGAGGTTATAGAGAATCCCGAGCCTTTTTCACCAACAAACTTAGCTGACAAGTGAAAAATATGCTCAGAAACGGTCATCTGAGCATTGACACATCATAGGATGCTAGCATGGCGCTTGGACATATGCATGATGCGCTAGTATCTAGACATGTCACGCTAAAAAACAACACAAATGGAAAAAGTGAAAAGTTTGACGAAAAGCTAACACGTGAGGGTGGCTTTTGAAAAGGGGTGCTAGAACATCCTAAGAAGGGAAAAGGCTAATGCAAGGGATAAAATGAGCCTACTCAAGATGCTAAGGGAGTGGACACTAAAGAGGATGCAAGAATGTAAGTGAAATTGCAAGGGTGCAATTTTACTCTTATACATTTTTCCCCCACTTTAGCGGGCATATGAATCTACATTAATATGCATGCTAAAGGAAATATACTAAACATAAATAACATCATATGCCAAAAGGATACTGTAGAGGAAGCAAATAACTTCTCAAACCATGGAAGCATCCCCCCAGTTTGAAGATCTGCAAAACCAATACATTAGAGAAGAAAAAACCTGCACTGGATAGCAATGTTAGAACATAAAAATCCACTAAAGGGTTTGAGTCAGCAAAGTAAAGAGATCTCGATGTAAAAGGTTGTTTCAATACTATGCATCCTCCCTAAACAATACATAGAATAATTTTAAGAAGAAAGGAAGAGCATATACTCAAGATGAAGAAGATGTAGATCTTCAACCCGATATATACAAAAGAGAAGAGAGAGATAGAAATGAACAAAGATCATGGTGAAAGCGAAACCCGCTTAGGAGTATAACCTACACCACCAAGTGTGAGTGATAAAAGTAATCCCCGCTCAAGGAGGAAAACCTGTATCACAAAGTAAAAGTGATAAAAGAAATCCTCACTCAAGGAGGAAAACCCATATCACAAAGATAGGTGATAAAAGCAATCCCCGCTCAAGGAGGAAAATCTGTATCACCAAAGATAGGTGATAAAAGAAATCCTCGCTTAAAGAGGAGAACCTATATCACCGGATATAGGATGTAAAGGAGCTCTACAGGTTCTTGGTCTTGTAGAGAGGTATTCCCTAAGATCTCTCACATGGAGGAAACCTAGGAAAGTGGACTTCGTAAAGTCAAAAAGTGGCCACGTAGGCAAGTAAGCAGATAGTCATGCAGACCATCAATAGATTGGAAGGCTTTCAAAGGGACCTCTTAGGAACCCTTCAAAAGAAGAGAGGTCCACTCAAGGGATGCATTTTTTGAAAAGGAAGGTCTAGTAAGGCTACCTCCAAGCTAGACGTGGAGACATGAAAAAAGTCTAGTCAGGCTTCCCCCAAGCTAGACACCAATGAATTTGTTCAAGAGAAAAGCTTTCAAAGAGGTCCCTCAAGAACCCTTCAAAAGAGAAAAGGGGTCCACTAAACAGATGCTTCATTTGAAAGATATATATATAGAGAGAGAGGGGGGTCCTTAAGGACACACATCTCTGAAATGAGTTATCACTATCCCCAACATACAGGGGAGGAGAACCATGCAAGATTTTTAGAACATGCAAGATAGAGGTAAATCTCAATATCACTTGTCATTTGAAGGAGAGACAGGTGCATCAATAGATGGTACCTAAATCATGAAGTTGTATTTTGTCCTTCAAGGCATTACATTCGATAGTGGAATGACCAAGCCCTTGATGGTATGCATAGAAAGGATGTTCTCCTTCATCATGTTTATGAATTTTATTACATGTAGGAGAAGGAAGAGTGATTAAGCAGGATTTTAGAAGCCACAACAAAATTTTCTCTTGCTCAGATAGAGAATGAGGAGTAGGAATCAAACCTTTCTCTTGTGGAGAAAATTTTGACTGCTCGCAAGATGGCACAAAGATAGAAGGAAACGAAGGGGGATCTCTATAGAGAGTATTATTCTAGTAACGAGGATCATACTCCTCTATAGGATCACCATTAGCCTTCTTGATAGGGCTGCCAACATTAAACTCCTTAACATAAGTGTGATCATCTTCCTCAGAAGGAGGATCAACACTAAGAACATTACAATTTGCATTCATCCTATCTCACAACACAAAAGAATGACCATCTTCGATGGCGGGTGTGGATGATGTTATTGGAAGGTCTAAGTGGATCAAGTAGACTTTATATTCCTCAATAAAGGAATCTATAAAGTCTAAGGAACTCCAATCATCACCAAGACATGCATTCTTTTGAGAGGAGGTAGAAGGAGTACACTTAGGACTCCTCGATTCAGAAGGATCTTCCTTAAGGAAATCTATCTCAAGAGTATCCTTTGTAGTAGGTACTGCTGGAGTAAACATCAAAAAATTGGAAGACACTAAAGGGATAATAGTGGGCACAACCGAAGCTTGACCTCCAGCTACTACCTCACACAAGTGCATAGAATCAGGGTTAGCCTTGATTGTGACCACTTTATTATTGTAAATGAAGTACTTAATAGATTTATGCAAGGTAGACGAGACTGCACCCATAGCATGGATCCATGGTCTACCAAGAAGAATGTTATAAGGTAACTTTTCTACCATAACATCTACAAGGGTAGGTACAGTAACAGGTCCCAATTTCAAAGGTAAGGCTATTGTGCCTAGGGCTTGTCGACCAAAGTTATCAAACCCATGAATGACAACAGAAGAATGATTAAGAGAAAATGGGTCAATATTAATCTTAGGCAATAGATCAATACTACACACATTGAGCACTAAACTAGTGTCAACAAGAGTACGTCTAATGCCAATTTTATTAATATTAACTATAATCATTAAAGGGTATGCTTGCTTCTACACTTCCGAAGGCAGGAGATCTTGTGGATAAAATGTAATATTTGTAAAATCTACACGAATATACACCATCAATGCATTAGCATCCATCAGCCTAGCAAAAGAAGGCAAGAGGATCTTTTGCAATGCTTCCTAAAGCATACCTTGATAAACCGGAGTAGACTGAAGCAATTCCCATAGTGAAATCTTATCCAGAGGAACCCAAGGTTGCTCGGCAAGATCATAATAACTAGGTGCTTTATTTTTAGGTTTAGGCGTTAAAGGAAGACTTGGTTGTTTATTCATTCTATTCTCATAAGCATGGGATACTGCTCTATAAGAGGGAGCCTTAGAAAAATTAGGAGAACCACCATCAAATGGAATACCATCACTAGAACAAATGATTTTAGAAGGAGGACTAGCTGGAGTCATGTAAATAACCAGTCTCTTAGGAATTTGAGGGGAAACAAAGACATAGATTACATTTACTGAATCATCACAACTAGTGGAACAATTACTTGAAGACATATTCTCAACATCAATCCAAATAGGATCAAATGTGGAATAATTATTTGAAGAAACATTCTCAACATCTATCCAAGGAGAATTAGATGTGGACAGAGGTTCATCATTCACAAATGCAACGTCTTTAGAAGAGATTGCATTGGAAGGAAGAGATTCATCATTCATCAATTCATCATCTCTAGGAGAGAGTGCATTGGAATGAATAGAAGGTAGAGTAATATTAAGAAAGGTATCAATGATTTCATCTTCTCGTAACAAAATATCCTCTAAAGTAAGAGGAATTTCATGAGAAATATCAAAGATACCAAGTCACCATCACATGCATTAAATGGAACATCATTAAAATTTTGAACAAAATTAGATACTAAGCTAATAAAAGAAGATATTAAATTCATTATGATTTTTTTAGTATTTTCCATGTTTTAGTAATTCACATTTTTGGAGGTCTTCAGAGCAGAATTTGAGGTTAGAATTTGTTTCACCCCTAAAACTCAATTACCAAAGGCACTCATACTTTAGGGATTGAATTAGTTCTCTAAGAGACCTTTCCAATGGTGCAAACAGTTTTGAATTCTGAACACCAAATCAAAAGTTATGACCCTGACAAGTAGGGGTAAATAAATTCCTAGTTTTTTGGAAGATTTTCTCTTCACGTAGGGTTCACCAAAATGTAGAATAGGGAGATTCACTACTCACGAGTTCTCTTCATTCAGAGAGCCTCATGGGGAAAATTTCCCTAATCTACCTTAGCAACAATAGTGAGAGTTTTAGAATCTAAAAGAGCACATAACAAAGATTCTCTAGAAAAAATGACAAGCTCTTGGCCAAAGGACATCAATGCAAAAATTTGATGACAGTGTGGCACACTGGCATCTCTGAGGTGCACTAACATCTCGTACAGACCAGAAAGCTAGTTTATCTTAGAAAATGGCTAAAGTGACTATTTCTACTCGAATTGCTAAGAAATCTTAAAATGTAAGAAAGTGACAGAATTGAAATAGAGTGAAGTAAAACTAATAAAGATAAGAGGAGGAAAGGAAAGAAATACTTACAACCATGTGAGTGATGAAGCCTGCACCAAACGAATGTCTTCAAAACCTACAAGTGTGATACTTGGAGAGAATGTTGGGGTTGTATAGGGGTTTGCCTCAGTCAAACCCTTGTATTGATGTTCCCACCTCCATGGATAGCCAAAAAGATAGATAGAGAGTGTGTGATGACCAAAGCATGTGGTGAAAGAAAAACCCACTCAGGAGTAGAACTTGCACCACCAAATAAGCATGTGATAAAATAAAACCCCGCTCGAGGAGTTGAACCTGTATCACAAAAGAGGTGATAAAAGAAAACCCCGCTTGAGGAGGAGAACCCGTATCACCAAGTAAGTACACAAATAGTAGGGGATATGGAATCCCAAGATGATCACAAGCATGAAATGAGGGAGATGAAGCTGCAAAAGTGTTGTAAAGAGAGCTTGAGAGAGCTTGAAGCTGCTACAACAAGCTATATGAAGATGTGAAAAGTGTTAGAGATTGGGATGAGGCTAGAAGTGGAAGCTAGAAATGGAGGAAGAGTTCAAAAGACCCAAAATGGATTGAAATAATGGATTAAAAAGATAGAAAAGAAGCTTCCCAGGTAGTTATAGAGAATCCTGAGCTATTTCCACCAACAAACTTAGTTGACAAGTGTAAAACATGCTTGGAAATGGTCATCTGAGCATTGACATGTCATAGGACACTAGTGTGACACATGGATGTCCGTGTGGCATGCTGGTGTCTGGACATGTCACGCTACAAAACAACACGAACAAGAAAAGTGTAAAGCTCGACGAAAAGCTAACACATGAGGGTGGCTACTGAAAAGGGGTGTTAGAGCATTCTGAGAAGGGAAAAGGCTAATGTAAGGGCTAAAATGAACATACTCAAGATGCTAAGGGAGTGGACACTAAAGCGGACGCAAGAATGTAAGTGAAATTGCAAGGGTGCAATTTTACTCTTATACACTTACAAATTAATAAGAACCAATATATTAATATCAATAACATGACTTTACAAGATCAAAGTGCATACTTACAAATTAATCCAAGAAACCATCTAAGTCTGCTCTACTCTTTATTGTGTCAAGTATTGCCTCATGGTCAGACTCACACACCTTTCACAAGGTCTTGTTCTAAGGTCTACCCCGATATTGTTTCAAATGAACATTGGATGCCACGACAAGGTTTGAGTAATGAAGAATCTTTTGATGTGTTTCAAAGTCTTGAAACAACAAACATTAACAATCTTATGTGGGTACCTTCTAAGCCATGCTCCACTAACAATCATCGAGCCTATAGGGTATTCAATGTTTTTTCCATCTATAATTGGGGCCTTCAATTTCTTTTTAGCCATAACACAATGACACAAGTATTCATTCATTCCCTCTTCATTGTCTTCATTTGCAATAACTACATAAAAATTCCCTACATTGATATGTGCAACAAATTAGATGAAATTAGTCAAAATTACAAAAAATCTACAAAGATAACATTAGGAATTTCAAAAACTATGTAAGTAGATATCTTACCCAGTTTAACTAGATATGATATGTGGTCAAAGTCAATTGATGAATCCATTTGTGTTAGTTCTAGTTTCTTCAAGTCAGATACATTTCAAGTGGGCTAAGATAACTTAACCACCATTTTTCAACCCACTCTTTTGACTCACACTCATTCCAGGCTTGAATTGTACATGAAGAACAAAAGCATGCCATCTTTCATGTATGGATACTCCATGAACATGCATTTGTGCTTCTAAAAGAGTGTATTTCACTTGATCCTATCAGTGTACAACAATCCTCATATGGTGCAATGTTAGTATCATTTATCAACCAAAAAATCTACAAATTGAAGACTTACCTACATTACTTGGACCCATCGAAGAATTACACCACTCAATGATTGATTTTGCATTTTCTTTATACTTTAACTCTTCTTGTGCTAATGCTATTTTAATACATGCTCCCCCTTTCCATGCTTGGCCTCACAAAATTTTCACATATTCTAAACACCTATAATAAAATGCATCCTACTCAACCAATAGAACATTCGTGAGTTCTTGAATTGTGATGCACAATTATCTAACCATATTATATGCTAACTATATGATATTCCCCTTCTAGCCAGATCATGGTAGAACATCTGAAAGCAACCTGGCATGAACTATGTAGAATGTGTGTGATCATCACTAATGTAAAAGTGGTGCTCCCTCAATACCTTCTTGTTATCCTCTGTACTAACGGTTGCATGAATGAATGCTACGTGCACAAATATAGAAACCTATGTGGATTTGTAATATTGTGATTGCACCTCATGTTGTGGCTGTAGACTATAGTTCTCTACATAGTCAACAATTGAAATAATGCTACCAAGTGGAAAGGTGTCCTTGCATAACTTAAATTTCAATTCCAACTATCAAGCTCTATGGGTATGCCTTGCATACTCATACACTATACTATCATGAAATTTAGACATAAACTGATACACTGGAATCTTTTGAATAAGCAAATCACACCTCACTAATACATTTGACTGCAAAATATGACGAAACTGTCTAACAAAATATGTAAAATTCGATGTTCGTCAGGTGCTTGTAAAATTTGATGTGTAATTTCCAATTTTTTTGAAAGTTTATCCCCGACGTTTGTCGAAATTTCGACGAACCTGGGGTTTGTCGAAATGTCGGCTATTATTTTCATCGAATGTTCGACAAACATGAAAAATTAAAAAAAATCAAATTGTGGCCGACATAAAGAAAAGTGAGTTCGCGCCTGATTTATTGTGACAGTGTTTTGCTCTACTTGAGACAGTTTGTGGAGAACTAAGGATGATTTTCTTAGGAAAAATTAAAAAAAATTCAAGAAGATATCACTAGGTTGAGGGTAGTCATTGTCTTTTTGTAGAATTCAGTTGTGAAGTTAGATTTGTAGTTCCAGGTTTGAAAATCATATTTTAAAGCAACATCTCATCGGATTTCATTTTTAAAGGTTAAGGGTTTTGAGAATTTCATGTCTAGATTTTGTTGTGTGGAATCACCATAAGATCACAATGGAGGAACAGATTCTTGTGACTGTAATTATGTGATCCATAACTATATTGGTCATGTGGCACAGTTGTGCTATAACAAATACATGATGCATTCATGTGTGACCCAAGTTTAATGTGGCTATGTTGTGATAGAAATGGAGGCACTCATATAATGTAGTTAATTCAGGTTGTATAATGTAGGTGTCAATCATCATTGGGTGCATTCAGGTTGTCTCAAGTTTAACAGGATAGGATGTAATTATAGCATGATCGAAGAGTGATTACCTCTTGCTGCAATAAAGAGCCTATAACTCTGGTTGATATGCAGAGTGGTTGTGTTATATCAATTATGTAGTGAATTCAAGCACAACCCATATTTAATGGGCTATTCTAGAGAGTGATCAAGATTTTCTAAACCTTATGAATGTTACTTGACATATATTTGCATAATCTAAAATTCCTTCAGGGGCTTTTGAAGTATCAATGTATCCTATATAGGGTTTAGAATGATTTCTTTTAATTAAAAAAATAAATAAATGATGTATTTACCTATAATTAGATAATGTGGAGATCTCCTAAATCTGCCCCAACACACTATCCTCTTTGGCACTGTATTCATTACTCCAGCTACTAGGTTTTTGCATGTGACATCTTTAATATCTTCATGACCATGGATTTTAAATAAATCTGTCTTTACTTTAATCCTTTTCATGGTAACCCTTGAGTTCCATAATCCACCTTCAATCTCTTCTAAGAACACTGTCTTAAGCTAGACTGCATAGTATGCATATAAAGCAAGTCCTTCATACCTGCCATTGTTCCAAACCACCACTCACTACCTTCTTAAAAATGTTGCCTCCATAAGCACAATAGCATGTTTTAAAATCATGGTTGCCAGTGATTGACCATTAAGCTCACCACTTTCATCATGAAGATATAATAAGATTTTTGTCTTCAAACTCAAGGCATTATGGAAGATAACATTGTGAATTGTTTGTTGTGTACAATTCAATTTTCTTGCACATTTACTGCTTTGCTAACTTCCTTTAAGATTGGGTATTGCACCCTCAGCTGCAATCTCAAACAGCTCACTCACTATCACTTGAAGATTCCTTTCATGAGCATCCTTCTATAAAATCAAACTATGCCCTATAGACTGCCTACTTACTACAAGGGACTCATTGTTTCATGGTATTGTAGTTCTTAAGATCCTTCAACCTTATTGACACTACTTCATAGTCCACAATGTATTATTCACTATTCTTCCCATCTTTGGTGAGTCTCAAAACACTGCTCAAACATGCAATCCACTACCTCCATTATACAATATTAATGGCTAAGAAGAAACATTGAACCTATGATTACCACTGTTACTTCATTTGGACAGTCATTCCCTGATTGTATTTTCCTTGTCTAACACTACCAAAAGCATTTGAAAAGGTCAGCAAGGGGGTAAGGAAACTCACTGTTAAAATCTCCACTTTACTATGCAAGGTTTGAGCTTTATTATCTTGTCACTGCTCAGCCTATTTTTGAATGTCACATCTCAAGTGACTGTCATTCTTCTTACCATAGATTGCATTTATAAATGTCAGTAAGCTACATAGTGTGCTTGTTATTGGCTACAATCTTTAGATTGCAAGATTTTGTTATTACCTACATTATCTCAATCTTTCTGGTATTACAACCTCACTAATCCACTATAGTTATTGTTTATGTTTCTATGGAGGCCTAGGGTTTGTACCCTAATCATGCTCTTACCAATGCTTCAATTTTTTATTAGGGCTCTCTCAATGTTGAGGGCCCTAGGGATAAGCTCGTCATAAGAAGTGACACATTGCATCTTTAACTAAAAGGATAAATCCGTATTGACATTAGCAATGATGATTCCGACTCATTGCTCCTTAGGAATGGGTCACTTGCTCTTACTAGCTCGCTACCTCCATTGTTGTAGGAATTTTGTGATCAAGTTCAATATTCTGATTTTAGGAGTCTTAACAGTTGGAAATCATAGTAAAATCAGAATTTAATAAGTTTTGGAATTAGCATTGTAAAGTGTTTTTTGGGGTCATTAACTTCAGACTATCTTCTCTTTTGCAGGGGTGGTTGCATGCCAAATTTTTTTGGTGTAAAATATCAGAATTATTAGACTATGTTACCTGTCTATGAATAAAAATTATTGGAGTGTGAGTTTGATATTTTTTGAAGATCGAAATAGTCAAGCTTGGCAAAGAAAAATCATGTCAGATACTATTAGTCCGAACAAAATGAAGAGACACTTGATAGATTGTGGGCTAGATTGAAAAGAAAGGGTGATGGGAAATGTTATTGTGCACGTGGTACGGGGCTTAAAGACATAAGATGACTTTTAATCACAACAGGTACAGAAACATTGTAGGCAACATGGTCGCGTTGAAGGGGGCATGATTATCGTCCATTGGTAAAGTTGTTCATTATATGTGTTTATATTGATTGAATTTGTAAATGTTTATATTGTTTTAACATTTTGTATATACATATAATCACTTGATCATGATCATGGTTTATTTGTGTCTATCATTATTATAAAGGTGGTGTGCCCTAGGGCAGATGATATGGATTATCACGGCCAGAAGAATGTGGTTTTGCAAGTGGACGAACATGGAGCTATGGATATTGAATATGAAGTTAATGATCCTATGGAAGAAGATGATCATGCACCAGAAAACACAGTTGAAGATGATGGTACGAATACATTGATCCATGCCACATTTAGTGGCAGAGCTGATCATGATGATCAAGATGACTTTGATGATGTTTATGATTTACCTGTACTTGACAAGGCATATGAGCCCCTATATGAAGGCTCTGAAAAAACTCTTCTCTTTCTTTGTATTTGCTGAACTTGGGTTATGAATGCTTTTGTAAACATAGCAATCTCGGATGTTAAAAGGTATGTCATAAAGTAATAAATCTTTTACCATCTATTTTAATTGTCATTAGTTCATCACTAGTAAAATAAAGGATAAATATGTACCATTAATATTCTTTATGAAAAATTATTTTTGTTGTAGATTGATTGGTGAATTTTTTATTTACCACCATCAAGAATATTTTTACCTAAACTCATGCAAGATTTATGTGCGTATTATGAAGATGTCGAGATGGAGTATCAAGCAATAGATGCATGTCCCAATGATCATATTATATATCGCAAACAACGGGGAATTTACGAGAATGCCTAGAATGTCATATCGATAGATATCCAGACAGATCAAGTAACAAAAAGGTGCCTCCACAAGGTTCTTTGTTATATTCCATTATTCCATTATTAGCGATTATTTAAGTCGTAGCTTAAGTAATTGATGGATACCATGCATGGAATGAGAAGTGGAGATGACATTCTTTGAATGTGAGATGGTTACGCATTTAGGGACATGGAGGAAAAATGGCCACACTTTAAAGAAGAACCTTGTAATCTCAAGCTTTCATTGGCAGCGGACGGTTTCAATCCATTTGGAGAGTTGAAATCTATTTACTCGGTGTGGCCTATTTTGTTATCAACAATAACATTCCTCCATGGATGTCAATAAAGAGGGAGCACATAATGTTGTCAATGATTGTTCGAGGTATTTGTTTACATCAATTTTCTTTAACGTAGTAGCATCTCATTTGTCTTATTTGTTGCATAATGACTTATATTTTTTTCATTCAATAGTCATGTACATTAATTTATATATATTGCGGTAAAATGGTTACAATAATTATGTAATGTTTATATTCATTCAACTAGGTAAGTACCAAGTTAAAGATATGAATGTATATATCGAGCCTCTTATCGACGAGTTACTAAAGTTGTAGACCGTCACTATGTATGGCATCTCCAGACCAATAGGACAAAGACAATTTCAATTCCATGCAATGCTTGTATGGACAATTCAGGATGCCCCAAGGCTAACACATTTTGTGGTATGTTATAACGTTTGACTGCACTTTAACAATATTTAATTTGATGAAGTAGATATCATGAATGTTTTTAAAATAATCTATTCATTATATATAATTATAAAAATTGACATATTTAATTCAATTATATATCATCTTGCAGGTCTTTAAACAAAGGAAAAATTTGCATGTCAATTTGTGGTCCAAAGATGAAATCTCGTCGTTCAACAAGTTTAGGAAGCGAGGGTGTTTGATGAGTATAGGCACTTCCTCCATAGAAATCATAAATTATCAAACTAATGAAAACATATTTTCAATGGGGAAAGGAGACTGTCAAAACCACGAAGAATGTCTACCTCACCTATGGAAGTTGGAATATAATAGAATCAATGCGTCAAGGTTATACATCGGATCAAATTGTTTATCTATCATATATGATATGTTTTGAATTTATATTTTGATATTGTGTTGTGTTTTCATGTTATGAGTAATAATGATTGTCATTGTTAATTTGTTGCTTATATGCTTCATGAAGGTCACCAAGGCATTAATGGCCGGCTTCCATAGGGATTGAAAAGTTATCCCAAACAATTTAGTAGGTTTCCCTACTATGAGCAGCTACAAATTGTTCATTTGTTTGATACAATTCTTATCGGAAAGACTATAATAGAAGCGTTATGGAAAATATTGGATGGAAGGCATGACAAAGAAAAAATTGTCAAAATTTGTAGTGACATTGAGGAAGCCAATCATGCAATGAAAAATGTCATTCAATTAAATAGTGATGGAGACCAAATTAATATAAGTGTCCTTCCTTGGTTATTAATAGAGTAGCAAAGCAATGCTATAAAAGAAGTCATACAAAAAATTCGATTTCCCACGAGTTTGCTCGAACATAAACAATATAATAACAAAGAAAAGGTGAATTTGAATTCGAGAGATGAAAATGCATGATTGGCATACCTTCATTAAGATAATTATTCTGGTATATTATATACACTTTTATAATGCATGTACTTTTAAGTGTATTGTGTTTACTGCTTTTGGAAAAATAATGAAAAGATCATTTTATAATTGTTGCAGTACGTTCTACCTCTATCTCTCTCGGACAACTTTGACAACAATGTGAAGCAAGTTATATATGATCTTGGAAAATACATGAGGTAAGTAGCGAGATTTGTTCAATTCACTGTATACATCTTATAATTGCCATTTGTTTTACTTGTTATGTAATATATTGTATATTTTTGTTAAATATCGTTAATATGTTTGTGCCTTGAATCACTTGTAGATGGCTATCATCTAAAGAAATCCATAAAGAAGATATAAATTATTGGAAGAGAAAAATTCCTTGTCTAATGTGTGAAATGCAAAAGTGTCTACCTTCAACATTTTTCAATGCACAAGAACACTACCTCATACACCAAGTTGAGGAGATTGAATTGTGTGGACTTGTACACACAAGGTCAATGTGGATAGTTGAGAGGCAC
>VDFB02105785.1:40668495-40692327 GCA_007258455.2 Sequoia sempervirens
CTTGTTATGTAGTATATTGTATATTTTTGTTAAATATCGTTAATATTTTTGTGCCTTGAATCACTTGTAGATGGCTATCATCTAAAGAAATCCATAAAAAGATATAAATTATTGGAAGAGAAAAATTCCTTGTCTAATGTGTGAAATGCAAAAGTGTCTACCTTCAACATTTTTCAATGCACAGGAACACTACCTCATACACCAAGTTGAGGAGATTGAATTGTGTGGACCTGTACACACAAGGTCAATGTGGATGGTTGAGAGGCACTTGAAATTTTTAAAGGCTTTGGTTAGACAAAGAGCACATCCTGAGGGTTCTATGGTGGAGGGATATATGGTATACCAGAGCATGGTGTACATTAGTGAATATCTTCCTAAGTTTGCAGCAAAGATCCATTTAGATCACATTTGGGATGCCAACTCCATTAACAAATTTGAAGGGGAGTACCTGTTGGGGAAAGGTAGATTGAGGAAAGTGAAAGGTAATTATAAGATGATCATTGAGATTAATTGGAATGCATTTTACATATGGTTTTTATGTATATTGTACTTATTTAATTTTTAATCTTTAATATACATCAATTATAAATTAAGGTCGTGTACTGTGGTAATTAACTAATTATACGTCGTTTGTGAATTTTAATTTATTTTGGTACAGTTGGTCGAGAGTTGGATGCACTACATTTGTACGTTGTGAACAATCTTGATTGGATGATGGTATGGATTGAACGATGTCAACAATCTGGTCGCACATTAACATGGGAAGGTATGGCTTCATTGGTTAAAGAAGCTCATCGTAATGGAGATTCTAATGTTACACAAAGGGAAATTGATTTAGCATATGGTTTAAGAGATAAATAGGTACGTATAAATATATTAATCACCCATATTATTTAATTATTTTCAAGTATATTGATGTATATATATCTTGAGATTGTTTTCTTTGCATACATTGACAGAATAAATATGTTTATCAACTGACGATATTGCAATAATTTTTACATGTTTGACATATTGTAGGTGAAACACCACAAGGCTATGTGGTGCAATGGTTGTAAATTTCAAATCAAAAAGTTGGATGACATGAAGAAAACTTGTGATTCTTGTATAACTATAGTCTTTCAGGTGACTAATGTTTCATCTAAAAGCGACATACATCCAGAAGTCTCAGAAAATCGATACTATGGGATTTTGGATGATATACTTGAGTGTGACTTTAAGTCCTTTAGATTAATTTTGGTCATCATCCTATGGTATAGGCTACGATTGGATGAAAATAATCCTGAGAGAATTGTTATTGAACATGATAATGGATTTACCATGGTTAATACAAGGTTGATTGAGTGAGCTGGAAATGAGCCCTATATTCTTCCAAGCCAATGTGAGCAGGTATTTTACTTAGAGGTTCCAGGTAAACCGGGTTGGTCATTTATTGTTAGACATGATCCAAGAGGAAGGCCGGTAAAGTATAATGCGGTGGAAGAAGAAGATACTGAAGAACTAGAAGATGATGTAGATGATGATCAGGATCAACAGTTAGTTGATGATGTCCCTGATGAAGATGTGGAAGAGGAGGAACTAGATGATGATGATGTAGGAGTTAATATTCATGAAGATGATATCTGTGTGGACGATGACATTATCGAAACTGATATTGATGACGATGATGATGATATGACCAATCCTTACAATGTTGAATCTAGATTGGATGATACAGACAAAGAGTTGGATGAAGAAGAAGATCAATGACATTGAAATGTATAAGTTACTTCATTATATTATCTATTTGATATTAATTTCTTGATAGAATTATATTTGCCTTATGTGGTGACATAATTAATTCATGATGTTTTTAATTTTTATGCCATTACATGATTAATTTAATGATGTACTTTTTAATGTTTGAAAGGTCAAAAAATTAAAACATTTCAATAGTGATGTTAACAACCTTGAAATTAGTGTGTTTTATGTTTCATGTGATCATAAAGATTAAAAAGTCAGTTGTAGAGGTGGTTGGTTGTTGATGGTTGATGTACATGTTGGTTCTTTTTTACAATGAAAGCAGGTTTGTCTTCTAATATACCTATGGAATTGCCAATTCCAATCGAGAAACTCGGGCACGGACCAATGACAAAGACACAAAGCCTCATACATAGGGCTGCACGCAAGACCGGGAGGAGTGATCCCTTAATGTGTTTACAACCTCTACACCATTATTATAAACAACATTAACAATAGCGGATGATCTCACTTAATAGCTCAACACGATAAGATAATATCAACTAGAATTGGTTGTTCATAGACAATATCAACTATCTAGAGCGTGAGATAACTAAACATAATCCATTGTATAAGATAGTCAATGATTTGCAATTTGTAGCAAGCTCTAGGCAAAGACAAACAAATACTGAACTACACGAATAATTACAACTTAGATCAGTGCCATATATCCATTGCAGGAGTCAAATTCATAAGCATCTATAGGTTTATAACAGATTTAATACATCACATATAAGATCCCTGACAATATTGCATTACAATTTCATCATTGTGCATTCTAACCCGGGACTACTTATCAAATCCTTATACAACACATATCCGCCTATAATCCCATTCAATCATTTGATTAATTCGTTGAATTAAAGCTAAAATAGAATCATACACACCACAACAGTGAGATGGATAAAACAACCCTTAGTTATTTCATTCAAAGTTCAGATATGCATGTACAATGGAGAGACATGAGCTCAAATTTTCATTTCAACTCAAATGCTAATAATGTTATACAACATTAAATCTCTATGAACTCAAAACTTGTTACATAATGACTTAAAACCTAAATTGCATTTCTCTGAAACCATCGGACTTTACAATTCGCTCTGCAACTTCATCTAGACTCAACAAAAGTTATCTAACTTGCTAACCCGTACTTCTGGCCTTGAAATCCTTCTTATAGAAAATGAAGGAGAAAATAAGCACCAGGCCAAAAAGTATACATGTCACCAGTCAATTGGAGCACCTAGTGATATTCCAAAATTTGTTACAATAGCCACCACCTTGAAAAATATTCTTGTTCAAAAATCGTTACAACAGCAATCATCATGGAGCATATTCTCGTTCATCATGTCAGTGGAGGAAGGTTGATGCAATAACAAAAAACCACGCAAAACCCACACCAAAAAAGTCATCCATACAAAACTGGAAACATTGTAACTGCAACATCTGATTTGCCACCTATCGATAGCCCACTCTTTTTACTCATCATCATTCAAATACTTAGCCACCCACCTCTAGTATTCTTCATCACTTGGCCAGTCAAAATCAATCACCTCTTTTACCTTTGTACTATAAGGCAAATACTTTACCGCTACCTGATTAGCATCTCTTTCAAAAGATTCCAAAAATGAGCCGGTACCAATAATCTTATCCATACAATTTACCAACAAATCATAATCTGAGTCATCACAAAATTTTTAATTTGTTATTATTGACTCTACTTGCTGATCCTGCCATTGTTGGAGTGTTACGATTTCCCCACCGCTCCTTCAGTTATTTCCAGGCTTAATAGTGTGTTACCCCAATCATTGAAGTTTCTTTACCAACTCCTAATCTTC
The DNA here is from genome assembly GCA_007258455.2 of Sequoia sempervirens. Taxonomy (NCBI): domain Eukaryota; kingdom Viridiplantae; phylum Streptophyta; class Pinopsida; order Cupressales; family Cupressaceae; genus Sequoia; species Sequoia sempervirens. Next base: position 40,672,110 of record VDFB02105785.1, read on the forward strand.
CTGCTTAGATCATCACGGTGAGTCACGAAAACCCGTGGTTAATTAATATATAAGTAGGCTTCAATGGTTGGGGCATGTTATTTACATCAAACCTTGAGGTTTTATTCATAACATCTAGATTATTTTCCCTAGGGATCCAATTTTGAATTATTGGAATCACTATCCCTTGATCCCTATCAATATTATTTATTGCTTCAAATAGCAAAGAATACAAAGAATGTATAGAGGGAAGTTTATTATCCACCTTTTCATTTAAATGCTCCAAAACAAGAGTAACAATTTCTTTTTCTTTTGAAAGAAAACCCTCCTCTTTTACCCTTAGTGATGTCTGTAATTGATCAATTTCCTGCATGAGTTGCCTCTTTGTTGGATCAACAGAGCACTCTATTTGTTCATCAACTTGTTCTAGAGGGGTAAGTGCAGGATTTTGAATGGGAGACCCTAGTGTAGAAATATTTGGAGAAGTAGGAGGCATTGACCTTGCTATGGGAGGTGATGTGTTGGTTCCTGGAGTATTGGATGTTTCCCCAGTATGTCTATACTTGAACCTTTCTACTTCAGTTTGCAGCTCAACATTCCTCTGTTGCATTTTACTATATTCTTCAATTAAAATGTTATACTTCTCTATTAGGCTCTTTCTTTCAGCCTCCTCCCTTTCAGCAGTCTTTTGGGCCAACTTGGCCACATTCACAGTTAAACTAGTGGCTTTAGTTGTTGTAGTCTCTGAAGCCCTCTTTATTATTAATCCTCCTTTGAAATTTGGATTAATATCAGCAATTTCTGGCTTTCTTCCTTATGGAGCCAATGCCCAAATTTCCAAGGTCTCATATTCTTCATTGAAGGCAGAGTTTTGTAATGCTGCCTTAACTTCTTCTTCAGAATCTTGAAAAGGATTCTTGGAATTCATAATGGCACTGAAAGCCACTACATTTGCGATGTCCCATTTAGGCAAAATCAAAACACCAGCCTAATTCACTAGTTGTCTTCCTTCTTCAGGAGTGATGTTTTTTAACTCTTCCATTAGTTCAGCTTTCACTTCTTCATCATTCTCCTGATTTGACCTGTTAGGCCTTAGTTCTCTTCTCTCCTTGCATTTATTTTGATATTCCTCAAATTTCATCCTCCATGCCAATTGCAAGAATATAGGAGTCTTTACAAATGCATTGTCATCTAAGAACTCCTTGCAAGCCTCCATTCTTGCATCTTGCACACTCTTACCCTTCATATCCAAATCGGATAGAACCAATTCAGCTGACCTAGGAGGGGACGGCATACCAACCTGCATGTCTTGATCAATAACAATAATTTCATCTGTGAGATCCTCAGGTACGTGATTAGTTCTTTTCCTATTAGGGCTTGGCTCAGGTGGTGGTGATGGGGGACTATGCTATGGTGAAGATTTTAATTCAATGATTTTGATAGCCCCAGGTACTTTGAATTTTGGGCCTGGTCGTGAAGGTTCCTTCATTATTTTCTTTCCTTTTCTATCTACTTCTTCCTCATCATTGCCAATATCCCTTTTCCTCATATAGATGGGACGCCCTTCTATAGGCTAACATACTGGCCTTGTTTCAATTGGCATATCACTTTGTCCTTGCATATCCAGACTTAGCCTTAAATTTATCTTTTTGGTTGTCAAGGTGTCCATTATCTCCTTGAAATTCTTCATTAAAAAGTCAATTCTCTTCTGGTATGGAGTGAATTCCATCAATGGATCATACATTGGATCCATTTCATGCACAATATCCAGTAGCTTACTATAAGCTATCCACTTTTCCTTGTTCAATTCCTGTCTATTTAAATCAAATTCATTCCTGATCAGGTCCTCAGGGAAATTGAACTCATGTGCAAATTTTCCACCTTTTATTCTTTGTCTGAAAAGAGCAAAGAAACCTTTAGGATCATGTTGTCGCCTTGGACCAAATCTCATATGGTAATCAACAAAGAATTTGTCAAAATGTGTCCAGCCTCCCTTTGAAAATGTAAAGTCAGACACTACTGTATAATCAAGGAATAATGTTCCCTTCCCCTTTCCAGTTAGGTTATCTTCATGAATACACCCCATATGCCACATAACTTCTGCAAACCCTAGTCTTGGTGGCACATTGTATGGCAGTATGTGAGGGGTTCCTTGAAATCCATATATTCTCAGGATAGTGCTGACTGGATATGGGATAATGTCACCCCAGTTATGTAAAACCCTCAATTCTAGTTTCTTCTCCTTCGCCTTAAGGAAATTATGTAGTTCCTGAGGGATCCTAGGTACATTTACCATCAATCTAGCCCTCAATCTTGCAGCAAAACAATTATCAGATTGCACATAACTGGTGCTTTCCTTACTATAGAAAAAATCTGTAGCCCATATCTATACTGGCAATCTTTCTCTATTAAGCATTTGTGTCTTAAGTTCACATATTCTCGACCAAAGAAATCAGCATTCCTAAACAAGAACATATGCATCAACATGGAATACCAAAAGAATTTAATTACTAGTATCACCATTTTAAACCCGGCGATCCTTCATGTATCCTCTCACCAAGAAGCAAAGTCATATGTTCTGAGAGTTAAGTTGTGTTGCACCCCATGAACATGTATGCAATCGACATTACTGCGCCAGGGCTGAAACCCAAAATCTGACATAGTGAATAGAAAGTAGCCAAGAAAGGCTTTCCAAAATAATTCAATCTGAAGGGTTCTTGGTCAATAGGTCTGATGTGAAATTGTGAATCCCCTGCCTTAACCAGATGAGGTGGAAACAGCTTAACCCTAATAAGAGATTTCAATTTTTTATACTCCTCCTTCATTTTTTCAAGATTAATAGGAACTAAGTCATCACTTAGCTCACTCAAATCAAAAGTCTATTGGATAACATCTCTGTTAATTTCCAATAGAACCCCTCCATCATTATCTCTGATTACCCGTGTGATAGGGTAATATCTTATGACCACTGCTCTAAGTAAGTCTACATCAGGGAACAAATTTGGAACAACTAGCTTTCCCATGTCGTACCTCCATCCATTTGAAAAAGGATGAGGCAAATTGCTCTGTCCATACCATAATATGAACATTTGTAAGTCTGTGAGTGGAACCCTAGCATCAGCAATGTTGGAATTATTATACACCAACCCCTCCCCTAGGATTTTCTCTCGCATCAACACCAAACCTTTCCTTCTATCATTTTTTGATAATAGAAATTGATCTAGGAAATCATCGTACAAGTTTCTTTTCAAATACTCAATGTGGCCAGAGTGCTGCTTAGTTGGTGCCATTTTAGACAAACTAGGGCCTCACTACAATGTTACACTTGAAGTGGCTATGACTAAGCAGAGATAGGAAATTACAGAGTAAAAATACCGCAATTCTTCACAATTTATGATTAAACAATAGCCCTAACAAAATATTTTAATGAACTTAGTGTCAAGCATAGCAAACCCCCCCGCTTTCTCAAATTTAGGTGTAGAATGACTGAGAAATAGAGAAAATTAACTCACGACTTTTTTCTCACAAACTCCAATTTCTGGCAGTAGCTGCTCGCAATTTCACCTTTGGCTCTGAAACTATTTTCATGAAATACTTGGATGCTTTGTGATACAAATGAGATGAGTAAATTGATTTTATGTTGATCAAATTCCACCAGTGGATGTCTCATCCACCATTAAAGCTCACTCGCGGGCCGCACGAATGGCTCCAACCATAATTTTATACATATTTAAATTTGAGTTGTTGATCCTCTAGTTCGATCAAATCATCGATGGCAATCTTCAAAACAGGCTGACATAATCACTAACACAACAATAAAGGGGCCCACTATGTCATACACCGTGAAGGAATGCCACGTGGCGGTTGCCCGCGATATCACAATCCTTTGATTTATCATTGCGGGATGGCGGGCACCGTCAATCTTTTTACCATAAAGTCTGCTCCTTCAAAAATGGTCGTCGTCCTTTCCTTTAACTGTCGAACAGCTTTTCCCTTAAAATCATAACATCTGCGTTGAAATAAAACACGTGCATCTTACAAGCACATTAGTAATCCGCCCTGTAATACATTTAAAACTGGCGAACACTTTCTTCACTCCTTAGGCTTCATTGCATGAGACATGTGGCAGGCACTCGCGACATCGTGATCCCAAAATTCCTAATCGTGGGATGATGGGCACCGTCAATCTTGAAGAGATAGCTCATCAATGGTCACGTAGATTTCATCCTTTATGAAGGGCATGTGGCACCCGCTCGTGATATCGTGATCCCTGTAATCGCTAATCGCGGGATAGCGGGTGCCATTGATCTCGTTCCTTTAACACAGTCGCCAGCCATGTCATTAACCTTCGAGCAGCTTTTCCAGCGAGATTATAACATATCCATGAATTTAGAACATGTGCATCTCGAGAACACTTTAGTAATCTGCCCCTTAATACATTTAAAGCTGGCTAGTGTTTCCTTTACTCTTTAGGCTTCATCGGATGAGACACGTGGTGCCCGCCCGTGATTTCACAATCAACCCAAGCACTATCGCGAGATGGCGGGGAACGACTCAGATCAAATGGTAGTTGGTCAGCGATAGTTCAAATTTGATCCCCTGGATAGGACACGTGGCACCCACCCATGATTTCATGATCCTTGAATTTTCGATCATAGGATGGCAGGCACCATTGATATCTGCAAGAAATAGATCAACGGCAGCACTAAATCAACCCTTGAGCTCCCCCGGATAGGACACGTGGCGCCCACCCGTGATTTTGCGATCCTTGAATTCCTGATCACGGGATGGTGGGCATCGTTGATATCTACAGGAAATAGATCAACGGTAGCACTAAATCAACCGGGCTCGAGGATATGACCGTGGTGCCCACCCATGATTTTCACGATCCTTGAATTCCCGATCAGGATTAAGAAGACGCAGATTGATATCTGCTTGAGAGAAATAGATCAGCGGCGTACTAAATCAACCCTTGCAAAATAAAACATTCATTAAAGGTAGGCATTACTGGCGGTGACAAATAAAACAAAATTGTAGTGACAAAATTCTTATTAAAAGTTATTAAATAGTTATGTTTTAAAAAAAGTTAGAAATGAAATTATTGATGAAATTGGGACTCTTGTGTAAGAAGAACAAATGAGTTAAGTTTAAGGATTGTATTTGTTATTTATAACTTTTGGATTTGTAATATATTAAATTATATTTTAGATGGTATATATGTTACATATATTGTATGTATATTATAATATTATAATGATGTTAAAATTATATATTAAGATGTATATATATGTTACATATGTATTATATATAGTGTATATATTATAATAATATGTTGTTAAATTAATAATATAATATATTAAAATATATTATTTATTTGAATTTGTTATTAGATTATTTTATATATTTGAATTTAATGGGAATGGAAAATATAAAATAAGACAAGCTAAGTTAAATGATTTATATTGGTAACATAGGAGACCAAAATTAAGAGAAAATATGTTATTCAAAATTATAAAAAATAAAATAATATGCTACTTATAACACTATTTTTTCATGAAGTGACTATTTAAATTTCAAATAAAAACATAAATATTAAAATATGTAACATAAATTTTAATTTATTTTAAAATATAAAAATCTAATTAAAATGTGGTAATTTGTTTTTTAGAGTTTAGACTTAGATTTCTATTTTCCCTATTTTTATTATTTTGATCTTGCATGCTTACATTAACCATAATTCATTGATACATAGGAGAGATAATATATTTTTTTATTTTGATTAATCAAAAAAGGTAAGTATTAAATATTGAATAAATTAAAAATCATAATAAAAGATTGATTCAAGAAAAAAATTATTAAAATTAAAATTATTTATATTAATAATTAAAATATAAGATAATAAAAAATTTAAAAGAGTTGAGAATTTTTAAACTTAATTATTATAGTGGATGTCTTAAACAATTATTCTTTTGGAAATATCAAAACTAAGAATGAAACCAACATAAAATTTTAATAAAATATATTTCAATAAAATGATGTGTACACTAAGTTAAAGCATTTTATATTGCTAGTCAAATAGTATGTAGGAAAGCGAAACTAAGAATAAAAATATTTAACAAATAGAAATATATACTATCTATAGCAACGAAGTTTTTGGGGGTAGAAATTTATAAATTATAGGTTGGATGGTAAGGCTAACAATTTTTGTTGTGGTTTGTATTTTTCTTCTGTGCTTTGTTTGTGCTAGGATGTTGCCCATCTGTCTTTCACTCTCTTTGTTTATGCTTGTGTTTCTCCTTTTAGTTGTTTAGTTGTTTTGTGGGTTGAGGTGTCTATGCTTTTTCTAAACAAAACCATTTAAAATTAAATTATATCAGTAGTCAAATGCTATGCAATAAATAAGTAAATAAATAAATAAATAAGTCTTACTTTGTAAAATTGGAAAACCTAATTATTATTATAATGATGAGTTTGTTTATATTAAAAGAAAGGTAAATATCATAGATTATTCACACTTAAAATTGGAAAACATCCTGCTTACTTAGCACATTTTTCACTTATTAAATAGTGACTATTAAAATTCCTAATAAAATAAATAAATATTATAGTGATATAGCATAATAGCTCAAATTCCTAATTAATTTAAAATATAAAAATATAATTAAAGGAATAAAAATAATTACTTAGCACATGTACCACTAACCTAAAATAATGAAAAAGAGATAAAAATTCTTACTTTGTAAAATTGGAAAGTCATTCAGTCAAATTGCATCTTATAGAAACTAAAAATATATACCTTTACTTGGTAAAATTGAAAAACCTAATTATTATATTAGCACATTTTTTATGTATTAAGAATGTAGAAATTATTATTTAAAAAAATATTATTTATTACAAATTTAACTCTTTTTAATTAAAACAATGAAAAGAATAGTCAATTTATAACAGTAATCTAAAAGAATGTAAAAAAAAATTTAAATTATATATAAAATAAATATTTCAAAATATAAAATATAAGTATAAATTTAATGAATAGGTTGAATGATAAGATTAGCCATAACATCTAAAATTAAAGGAAGTTATTAAAAGACTAAAATTTAAATATAAATTTGTTGATTAAACTATAATCTTCTTAAAAATTAAATATTAATATCAATATAATTTTAACTATTTAATTGAAAATATTTTAAATTAATATGGGGAAGTATGATTTGTTACAATATATATAAGATTAATAGATGAATACTAAGTATGATTTGTTACAATGTAGGATTATACAAGTGATAAAATTAATAGATAAATACTAAGTATGATTTGTTACTATGCAGATTACCCACCATTCCATAATAATCGTTAATGGAAGTAATGGAAGTGCCAAAATCGCTTATATTAGGTGAAAATTGTGTATCAATTAGATTCAAGAGAATTGATTTTTGAAATATATTTTGTTATATAATTCGCATCTATACATTGATAATAGATTGAAAAAATTCAAATAGAAAAATTATTCAAGTTCTCATTGGTTAAAGTGAGAGTTATTAATAACTAGTTAAATTCTGGTGGTGCCTATAGTTCCCTCGCGGGAACTAAAAATTATATTTATAAAAGAAAAATAAAATAAATCTACAATTTGTTTTATAATTTCACTTTTAACTTTAAATGTATATTCACTCATTAAGTTGTATATTTTTTACAATCCCATTTTTATTTTAGATGTTTGTTTTATAAAATATAAAGATGCATTAAAAATATATTAGAAATATTTTTCTTTATATATTATATAGCATTCATAACATTAAATTAACATAGAATAATTTCACAATATCCTTAACATTCATAGCAAGCCTTTTATACACAATATCGGAGTTAATTATAAAAAACACATAAAAATTATTTATAAACAGCTTAAATTTTTAACAATCAAGAAAATCAGAAAAATCAAAGAAAAAATTAATCATTAGTGATTGCAACATTATTGGCATCTTTTTAAACTGACAAAAAATAAACATTGAAAACACATTTTATTTTTAGTTCATAGGAACTATAGGCGACCCCTTTTCCTTAACAAGTTATTAATAACTTTGATTTTAACAAATGAGAACTCAACTTTTTTTTGTTTGACAAATATTTGTATATAGTTAAAATAAATATGCAAGATTTTTAACTTTTCAAATTTAAAAAATTAATTTTCCTCAATTTTATTGGCTACAAAACTTTGAGTTATAAGGGCGGATTTTTAGGAAGCATAAACTTTTTTATTTTTTTCACTTGTAATTAATCTATTTCATTATTTTGAATCTTTTTATTAGTTCTTGCGAGGGAACTATAGGCACCACCAAATCTTAACTAGTTATTAATAATTCTCTTTTTAACCAATGAAAGCTGAAGCATTTTTTCTATATTTCAAAATTCAATTCTCTTCAATCTAATTAGTAGACAAATTTCACCCGATTAATGTGCTTCCATTACTTCCATTTCGAATCTTAACTAATTTTTAGGAGTTTTATTAAACTTAGGTTGTTTATTTCCAATAATTCAATGAGGTAAACCATACTAACTATTTTGAAAATTAAATTACACTATAACAATAAATTACTTTTTATTAAATTACACTATAAAAATAAATTACTTTTCATTAAATTACTTACTAATTACCCCTCACATTGGGTATGTAACATTTATTTACTATTTTCCTTTGCATTATTAAAATAATAATAATAATTAATAAAATTTAAACTTTGAATAACAAATGCTAACTAATTAATCAATATAACATCAAAATTCAACTATTTTTAATTACCTTTAATACTAAATTGATTTGTAGCATAAATTTAATTGGGCTAATTCTTTCAAAATATTAATACCAATTACTCAAAAAAATTACTTTTTAATATAAATTAATTAATTATTATTTAAAAATAAATGAATACCTTGTAAATTATTTTTATATTATAATTTAAATAAATTAATACTAATCACCTCTCTTTGTGATAAATTAATTCTAAAACAACACTTATTCAACATATATTTAAACTAACAAATTTTCAATTGCTTTGAAATTTGAACTAACTCTAATTACTAAGATACGTTTTGCAAAATAAATGAATTAAGACTACAATAATTATTTAGAGTAAATACTAATTACTTTTATAAAATATTTATTATTTTTAAAAATCAACTTTAAAATTAACAGTAATTACTTTTAAATCAAATTGAAATTAATATTAATAAATTAATCATTTAAATCAATCACAAATTCTATCATATTTGTTTTAGAAATAATTCACCTTCTATTTACAACTTATATTAATTACTATATATTAGTTTGTGAAATAAAACATGTTAACTAATTAATAATTAATAAGGAAATAAATAACTTTATTATATTAATTAAATAAATAGTCTAAATTTAAAGATTTTTTTCTTCTCATTTAAATTAAAAAAAAATGTTTAGTTTTAGCCAAGTTTAAATTTTCATATCCAATTTAAATGTTCATATTAAATATTTTAATATATATATAAATATATAATAAATTTAAATATTTGTAAAGACAAATATATATATTTTATATTATATTATAATTTTTTTTTAAAAGTTAAATATTAATTAATAATAAAATTAAAATTTTATTAATTTTTTTAAAGTAACAAGGCCATTGGCCTCTCCATGGATTTATGCACGTTGTAAATATATATTTTAAATATTTATATTGAATTAAAATATATATATATATATATAATTATTATATTTATATATGTATTAATTAGTAATATATATATTTATAACTATATAAATTAAAATTGACATGATTCCCTTTTTTATATTAATATTTGAATAAAAATATTATCATAAAATATTAAACTTTAATTTATTGAAGTAATGAAACGTATATGATTTTAAAAATTGTAAATAAATTGATTGAGTAAAATAATTTAGAGGAAATAATATAAAGAAAAATTATTTTAATTATTAGATTATTTTTTTTATAAGAAAAACATAATTTCCTTCAAGATCTTTTCATAAGAATATGGGTTTGAGCCACATAAAATTATTTTAGAAAAAAAACTATCTTCAAAACAAATTTTAATTTTCAAAGAACATAAAAATTAAATATATGCATTTTAATATTTGAGTCAAATATAGATTTTTAAGAAATATTTTTTTTAATTGATTCCTCTACTTGTTAAGTAGGAAAGCATAACTAGCTATGCATATTCATCTCAATTCCTTTCAACCTTATAAGTTAATATTCAAGTAGATACCTACTTATCAATTAGGAAAACCTGACAAACTGTGCAGATTGTTTGTAACTATGTTTACCTGAACAAACTCTTTCTATTCCTCTCAATTCCTTTCATCCACACATGTTCATTCTAAACTATAAAAAATAAACTACCTCATCCTCAAAAATTTTTGGCTACACAACAAGTACAATTATGCTTCTTAATCTATAACATCATGTAATATTATAATCTTATCAAAATATTATCTTTTGACAACTCAAGCATGATCATCCTTAAATTGTTTCAAAAATTTATATCTATTGGATAACATAGTGAATTTCAGCAACTTAGTTTTCCCTATATTTTGAAAGCAATTATAGTAGCATTGAGCTTAGAGACCACAATGTTGTATTATGACTAAAACAATTTTTTTCCTTTAGATGGACTTGATAGCATATGTAGATAAGCATGAATTTGTTTTCGATGTAGTCCTAGATGAGCATGTCACAAATGATGATGTGAACTAATGTACCCATGCCATTATTCTCATTTGGAGTAAAATCATTATATCATGCTTATAAGTATCCTTGATTACGTCTATCAATAGATTGCCTAATCTCCATTGAGAATGTCATAGTCTAAAAATATTGTCAGGTGAATGGCATAATCTATAAAAGGGGTTAGATATTACTATTATTAACACCTAGAGTTTTCACATGGTACACCACTATTATAGTCGATGTAATACAAATTTGGTTGGAACATTTATCTCTCTTAATGGTGTCAGAAGTTCTATCTTAATGTTGATGACTAAAAGCAATCTGGATGTTGAAAGAGTGTTGGTTAAACTTGAATTTTTATGGTATGTCATACTTCTATGGTTCGAATTAGTGTTATGATTAGGGTCAAGTTCAAGTTATAGTTAGGGTTTATTTAGGCTTATTTTGGTTAATCTTAAAATTGGGGTTTAACTAAAATGCCAATTGAACCCTAATTTAACCCCAACAACAAGGTTCAATTAGAGTCAGGGTTCGAGTTCAATTAGGGTTAGGGTTGGTATTCAATTAGTGTTATGATTAGAATCAAGTTCAAGTTACAGTTAAGATTCAATTAGGCTTATTTTAGTTCAGTTTACAATTAAGGTTTAATCAGAGTTAGGTTTATGGTTCAATTAGGGTTAATGTTAGGGTTCATTTAGATTAAGGTTCAAGTAGGGTTCAATTAGGATTTAATTAGGGTTGTGATTATTGTTTAAATAGGGTTAGGGTTAATGTTAAGTTAGGATTAAAATTATTAATCTAGAATAAAACTTGAAGCTAAGGTTAGAGCTATGGTAAGTGGTAGAGTTAGGCTTAAATTAGGGTTTAATAAAGGGTAGGGTACAATAAGGGTATAATAATATTGGTTAATTTTTAAGTCATGACCATGCTAGATGCCAATTTGGTTTAAAAGACCCCTTGTTGAAGCCCACAAGAAATTTATTTCTATATACCTTACATATTGTTCATATGTATTATCATTGCGTTTGACCTCATGAGAATGCTTCAGAGTAAAGTACACCTTGCAAATCCACCTACACCAGGAGAACCATTCAATCTCTCAAAATTTTACTATTATTCTAGAATGATTATCAAATTGGATATGTCCAAAGCCTTTAATAAGTTGACTTGGCAACTTCTATACTGCATATACCTCTTGTCAACTTCAACTAGGGGAGTACTAATTGCATAATGAATTGTCTTCTTTTTCAATTCGATTAATCATCCCCCATAGGGTCTTCTTCATAAATTAGGGGATTAAGTTAAAGAGACCCATTATCATGTTTTTTTTCCATCAAAATGGTAGAGGCCCTTAGTGTAGAACTTATACTAGCTAGTATGTTACAAAAATTTACATGACTTCCAATTCTAGCAGTACAAGCCAGTACATAGTGTTTGTAGATGTTACCTGACTTACAAGATAGATGAGTTTCTAGAGGAGATGCAAATAAAGACAACTTTTCAATTTGTTTCAGTGTCCAGTGTGGAGTATCTAAAATTTATTGTTAATTATGAATCTGACATTGACATATATCATTGAACTAAGATTGATACTACTGTTCTGATTCATTGGCAATAATTATTGGATCAGTGTGAAAAATCTAGAGATTTGTGTTTGACTGCAAAGAGTTATCTCGTGATTTATCAACAAATTATTATTTCTATTTGTGGGCTTCTTACACAAGACAATATATTTATGCATTTCTTGTAGAGTCTATTCTAATTGATCATAATAAAAAAATTTCTAATTTTGAAAATAATATAACATAGAACCAAATAGCAGTGAAAATCCCAAACAAAGATTGTCAAGAGTGTATCTCATTTAGTTTTTATTTAATCTTTCTCTTTATGTCTACAATTTCTTGAAGTTTTTCTGATCATCCAAATAATTTAGCGTTGATGGATATGTAACACATTTAGTTCATTCATGCCCTAGTTCATCATATTTGGCAGAGAGCATGCCCATCTAGAGATGACCTTAGAATTTGGTTGACTTATCCAGAGATAGTGATGTCGACAAAAATTTAAATGAGACAAGAATATTTGGAAGCTAAGGGTATACACATCAATGTCTAAGTTAAACAATTAATACCCTAGATAAACATCAGTTCACACAGTGATGAGTCTGTAGTATGTAGTTGTGATTCTAGATAGTAGGCGAGCCAAATTTGGTTCATGGTGATTGGTTTAAACCTGGTGCAATACTAATTGATCTTGGCTTAAATGCAGTAGAGGTATGACACCTTCTAACTGCCTTTTTCAAAAAAAATTGTAAGTAAAAGATGGTTAATATATAGCAAATTAAGCTGGTATTGGCATGGTGTGTTGGTTTATAGGTGGCATTGTTGTTCTTTCCACAAAGGTTCAAACCCCGTTGGGGTGGTATTGTTGAATGGTTGTATCCGGTTCATAGCTCCGGTCAAAAGCATTTACCCCTTGAATAAAAAAAATATATATAGCAAATTAAAACTATTGCTTCTACTTTTGTATGATCCTAGTGCTAAAAAAGAATACCAATTAGTTGGTCATGTTTCCTATGAAGAGGATTCAAGAATAACTTCATCAATTAATCCTCTACCTTGTGGTCTTGGTCTAATGAATATTGCAATGCTTTTGTCCACTACTCTACAATCAACAAAATGAGCATATGGGTTCAATTGAGATTTCTGATGTTTGATCCAGGCCTTTTGCAAACAAAACTATTCTAAAACTTTATGGCAGGAACTTCGCTGCTATGCAGCTCTTGTTATATTATAACATTCATAACTTAAACCTTTTTATACACAATGTCAAGTTAACTATAAATTGTATAGAGTTTAGATTTGCTATATCTCTGATATATCAACATAGGTAAATATGAAAATATTTTAAATTATATAATTTCAAAAAAAAATTGAATGAATTTATAGAAGATTATTTTTACTAAAGTGATAGAATCTAATCCCAATACTAACATTAATTATAAGTCTAACCATAACCCCAACCCTAAAACTAACACTAATTAACTTCAAACCTAACTCTAATTTTATATCCAACCCTAAACATAACTATGATTCTAAAACTAACATTAATGAAACTCTAATTGAACCATAACCCTAACCCTAATACTAACCCTTGCCCCAATTGAACCCTAACACTAACCCCAAGCTCTATCATAGAACCTTAATCTTTACCCCCAACCCCAACCCTAATCTTAATTGAATCCTATACCTAATTTTAATTAAAGTCTAACCCTATTTGAACCTTAAACTTAATTGAACTCATGTTTGGGGTTAGGGTTCAATTAAGGTTAGGGTTGAATTATGGTTATGATTAAGCGTCAAAATTCAAATGGGATTATGGTTGGAGTTTAATTAAGGTTGCTATTCACTTAGGGTTAAGGTTCAATTAATTAGTATTCAATTTGGGTTAGGGATCAATTAGGGTTATAATTCAATAAGGGTTTTAATTAAGGTCAGGTTAAGGTTAGTCTTAAATTAGGGCTAGGATTGCAGTTAGGGTTCAATTAAGGTAAGGGTTATTGTCTATTTTAGGGTTAGGGTTCAATTAGAGTTCTCTAGGTTTTTGATACAATTAGGGTTATGATTACAATTCAATTAGTGTTAGAGTTAGGGTTATAATACGAGTTCAATTAGGTTAGGTTCAAGGTTTAATTAGTGTTAGAGTTAGGGTTGCAATAATAAAAATTTTCATAATGATATGGAAAGGCATTCAATTGGATTCATATACAAATGCATAAATAAGAATTGGTAATTAAGAATTCTCTAGAACTAAAGTTATAACAACAAATACATTCCTTAGCTTAATCATTTGTTCTTGTTAGGGTTGGGATAAGAATTTAATGGGTCCAACTGAGTCTTAGGAAATAAAACCCTGCAGAGGAAATAAAGCATTAAAATCAAAGTTGGGTTTTAATTTTAATCTGGTGACGTAAGCCTAAGCCATTAACTCCAGTGGTCATTTCGCTGATGGCTTAGCCAAAGCCTTTCATTAAATACTAACTGTGTAATGTGTAGGTTTTCCAAATTCGAAGATATGGGAGAAGATCTCTATCGTACCCCGCCAACTCGCAAACCTAAGGTGTCGCCCTGTTATTTGGCGCGAGGTCAGCAAAAGGCAGATGTGTGTCCTGTATGGAATGTGGGGCCCAATCTCCACTATTGAGCTCATAACCTGTGGTTTTAGATCGACAACAAAGATCAAAAGCTAATGTCAATCTCTGTTGTTCTAGCTGGCAAGAGAAAGATGAATGTTGGTGAAGTATTAATGAATTATTCCTTGCTTGTGTAGACACGTCGATCTCAATCTGTGTGAAGATGTTGTTGTTGGAAATCATGAAGGGTGATCTTTGGATTCTCATGTAGCTCTAGTTAAATGGTGACAGTACATACGCCGCCAAATTGCCATGTTTGCACATGCATGTTTACTAAGCATTGATGAAGGTTGCCATTGCCTCACACAATAAATAGAAGAGGAATTTACTACTAATAGTGTCATTCTTGTAGCAGTTAGAGCACTTTTTGGGTTCAGTCTAATCAAGTTTGAGTGATTGTCTGAGAAGAGAAAATGAGTAAGTCAATAAGGAGGTATGTTCGTTTGAGCTCACAAAAGCTCGGTCCTGCTATTCAGGAAGGTACTTTGGGTGAGAAGCCTAGGCTTGTGCCCACTAGATACAGTAGAAGGTTGCAATTTCAGGACGTTGCTACTCAACTGGTAGATGACAAAGGCAAGCAGTCGGCGGTGTGCTCCATTACTAGTGTTGGTAGGAAAATAAGGTATGGGTAGAATGGCTTCTCTGGATGCCAACACTCGCCCATTGACCTTATGAGCAACACTTCTGATGATGTAACCAAGACCAACTCAGACTACTATCAGTATTTACCTCTCTTCAATCACGGTCTGTTCTCTGATGACGAAGCGATAGCTATGGTGCCATTGGTTGTTAAAACCCCAAGCGGACTGACTCGAACCATGTTGGGCAAGGACAATATAGAAGATGAGGCTGAGAGTCTACCGTATTGGGAAAAAACTAGAAGCGGGTGTGTATACCAGGGTTAGAGTGTTGGTAAGGGAATGGTGGCGGGTAAATAATAAGTTGTTGTGGTGCCTTCATGGCAATTTTGGTTTCCTGGCATTTTTGCGTGGATAGCGACAAGGGGATTTTGTTGACAATTTGTGTTCCCTTTTCTTTTACCTTTCCCTAGTTCATGCGCCAGGATTTTGATGACAATTTGTGTTCCCTTTTCTTTAGCTTTCCCTAGTTTGTGGGCCACTATGTTTTGCAGATTCAACATGTGGGAAGTTTTGAAATGAAATTCAAATGCAATGGAGATTTTGTTCAAATTAAAACCCCAAGCGGACCGACTTGAGCTGTATTGGGCAAGGACAAGAAAGAAGATGAGGCTGAGAGTCTACTGTATTAGGCAACAACTAGAAGCGGGCATGTATACCAGGGTCTGAGTGTTGGTAAGGGTAGGGTGGTGGTAAATAAGAAGTTGTTGTGGTGCCTTCGTGGCAATTTGGTTGCCTGGTTTTTTTACGTGGATAGCGACAAGGGGATTTTGATGACAATTTGTGTTCCCCTATTCTTTAAAAGTACAGTCCATGCACTATAAATGTTTCTTGAGATTCAACATGTAGGAAGTTTTGAAATGAAATTCAAATGCAATGGAGATTTTGTTCAAATGAGAATTTGTGGTGAAATGCGTTTGAGCACGAGAAGCATTTAACCATGTCATATAAAAGATTGAGGCTCATTTGTAGAAATTAGAAGCTCTAGCTAGGTTTGAGTTGAATATATGGGTAGGAATATATCCTCATTGAGGAAGTGATATATGTGGTGCCATTAGACATTAAAACCTAGCGGACGAGAATAGAATGAATGCTTTGTTTTGAGTTTTGAATGAATATATGCAAATTATCTTAATTTGTATGTAGATATGACTTATAAGCATGAATAAATGTATAATTCTAATATATTTTTTTTTCTCATATGTGGATTTGAGTGAATTTTGAATGAAATGTTAATGGGATTTCATTCTTCTTTTGAAATTTGTTCAATTAATGTGTCTATATTTTTGCTTTGATGATTCAAGAAAATCAATTAAATGCTTAAATGGAGTCATAAGTTTACAATTATTTACAAAGGATTTGATAAGTAGTAATATATCAAAGAATTGAGCTCCATAATGCAAGGTATTATATGAGGGCCAGGCTTAACTGGCACACTCTAAGGATACCCTCCCTTAGATGTCCAGCACCATGTGGGGCCCTCTTAACCCAACCTCTCTCTCGTTTCTGTAGCATTTCTTTAACCGCACCATTTCAAATCTATGTTTCCATAGTACTCCACCGTTGCAGTTTACACTTGCCATTCCCATTCCCGTTCTCCTTCCATAGTTGTTCGCGTTTTCTATTTCCACTTTACACATTTGCTCAATCATTGGATTGGGGGATTTAGTCTTAATCCCACATTCATTTCATTACATGAATTGTGGTGAGTGTTCCTTTTATATTACGAAGTATCGGTTCATTTTCTTTGTTAGGAAATAGAAAAGATTTATCTTTCTTATAACTTTAATAACTTTTTTTAAAAGATTATATCTTATTTATAATATTTATTATTGTTAATTATATTTAATTGTTTATTTTAATGAAAAAATGTTTATTATGTTTATTTGAAAATAATATTATTTTTATATTAGATGATTGATATTTAAATTAAATAGAATTAAATGTGATGTTTTTTGAGATGTAGATGTTGATTATTTGAAGTGTTAAAAGAGGTTTTGGACTTGATTTTATAAATTCTTTTAAATATGCAAATTAAGTGTTCTTTCTTTGGTTCAAATATGTGTACAAAATAAAACTAGTCTACAAGCTTCAATCTATAATTCCAATAATCAACTAGTAAAAAATTGATTTTTGAAATTGATTTTTATCTTTTAACATTTACACTTTATTATGGATTGACAATGTTTACAAACATCATTTTTTTTAAAAGCAAAGGTGGTAAGCCTATATATTTATATATTAATATAATAAGAGTGAATATACATAGTATTACAAAATCACTAAATTGTGAGGCTTGTGTTATCTTCATTTAGATCCTAGATGAGATTAATGAATAAATGTCTCAAAGTATTGCTTTGGTTCATATCCCCGTCTGAGAAACTGAACTAGTGTGCAAATATAAATCTATACCATAAGAATCAACTAGCAAATAATTGATGTTTAGAATTTAGATGTGTTGATCTTCTAATAGTTGAACCTCATTTCAGATAGAAAGTGTTTAGTAACATTTTTAGGGAATATAGATAGAAAGTGTTTAGTAACATTTTTAGGGAATGTGCTAAATTGTGAGGATTTTTTTCTCCTCAATTAGAGCCCTAACCAAACCAATTCCATGACATAGGAATAATTATTAGAGACATGATGATAAATTAGAGACATGATGATACATGTTATGAGAAAATGTTATTACATTTCTCTCAATGAAAATGTTCTTTTGATAAATCCTCATTGTCCTAATAATCTTTGATCATTTTAAATGCTTAAATGATTTTATTTAAGTAAAATACAACATGCAAATCAATATAAACATGCATTAGGTAAGCTCACAATGATTAGTGGGAGGGTGCTGTCAAGATTTAAATTGAATTTAAATTTTAAATGTGTAGGGTTGATAATTACTACGTCAAGTTTGCACTAGTAGATCTTATGCAAGGTAGGGTAATGTCATGAGATTAATTCACACAAGAATATCCCACTTGTAGACTTGTTATTGAACAAAGGACAATCTATTCAAAGTTTACCAAAATAGTAATGAAAAAGGGCATGAAAATATATTTTTTCTCTAAGATTGATGTGCATGTGAACTTCTATTATGGGAGATTGTTAAAGTAAACAAGATATCAATGAGGAAACTATTTAGTAATTTTAAATACTAAAGATATAGATTTACTTAAAATATATATAGTTTACAATTATATTCTCCTTCCAATAGTAACTCCACCAAAAGCATACAAAATTTAAAAAATATGTAATGAATAACATATATCAAACATTTAAAATGAATATGAGAATTTTTTTGTTTAGTTGTGTATTTGTATCAAATTTTTTTAATATATATATATATTATTACTAAATTCTAGATAGATTCTTATTTTCTCAGTATTTGGAGATCATTATTTAGTTCCTTTCTTTTCCCTCAATTTCCTTATATAATATTACACCTCTTTCAATGCAAAAGAGTCCATATCTAATCACTTTCTCAACCTAGATTTCATAGGCTTTTCCAAATGACTTATGTTTGTTAAACCTTTCAATCACACAATTATCAATACATAATATCTCTAAATCATCAAAAACCAAAGGTCCATCTAATGCATGTGTTAAAATGTTTAAACTATTTTTAATATAAGAAGTTAATATTTGCTAAAAAATTTAATTGATAGGATCTTGCTAAAATTCTCTCTATCAATTGAAAATAGAGTTCAATGTTACCAACTCAAGGTCCCTATTCGGGGTTGTCTTGAGAAAAAGAGCCTTTGATGGAAGGAGATCAAAGAATTGCTTCAATAAAGATTTTATCTCCATCTAATCTCAATTGCATGGAGTCATGTGAATGAGGAGTTGGTGAGATTCAAGCATAATTTGAGAAATTTGTAAATTAAGAAGATTCATGGTTTAAAAGTTAGGGCTAAAATAAATTGGCTAAAAAATGGAGATAAAGGCTTTGATTTCTTCTTTAATTATATAAAGGAGAAAAATGCTAGGGAAGAATTTGGATCAATCTAGGTGAATAATCAACATATAAATGGTCTTTCTTTAGTTATAAATGAATTTGATCTTTCTATTAAAATATTTTCTTTGTTGAAGATAGCAATGTGGACTATAAAAGATCCCAAGATCATTGTGCACAAGTCATCCCTAGGAAAATCAAAGAGGAAGACAATTATTGGCCTACTAGAGATATAGAGTAAGGATGAGATTGTAAAGGATATTAGAATATATAAAAAGGATAAATCTCCAAGTATAGATGGGCTTGCTACAATTTTATAAAAAAAATTTAACTAGATTAGGGTTGGGGTTAAGGTTCAATTAGGATAAGAATTAGTGTTAGGGTTAGGATTAGAGTTCAACTATAGTTCAAAGTTAGGGTTATGGTACAAATTAGGACTACTAGTAAATAAGTGTTCCCTTAGGGTTATGATTAGAGTTATGAATCTACAATTAGGGTTCAATTAGGGTTATGATTAGAGTTATGAATCTACAATTGGGTTCAATTAATGTTCACTTAGGGTTTCTTTCTTGGGAGAAGTTTATTGTATAGTACATGTGTATTTTATAAAATTAATATGTCAAGAATTAGTTGTAGATAATACTACATGTGATTTTTCATTTGGTATTAAATTGTAGATTAAAATTGATAATAGATTTCCTTCCTTCTTTTGCATTGAAAGCTACCATAATAT
>VDFB02105785.1:40692427-40803034 GCA_007258455.2 Sequoia sempervirens
TATTAATTCTCAATCCTTGACTCATATTTCTAATGAGATGAGCTTTCCTTGTTTGATTACTTACTATTGTTGATGTAATGACACATTGTGTGATATTACTATCTTTTGAGCGTGAGGTGTTACCCACACTCTCATATGCACTCATTAGATTTTTCACTATAGTTTTTTCACTTCAATCCTCATGTTCTCAACCCAAGAATCTTCATGATGGACCTATAATTTATAGTTCACATAACTTCAACAAATATTTGACATATTGCTACAAAATATACTCATCAATATTAATCAAATACTTTGGCTTTCTATGCAAAATTCTAGGCAGTGTTCTCAAAGGTAAATTCATCTCAACATTAGGAATTTCATCAGTATTTAAATGAGATGGGCTAGATGGCATACCTTTGATCGGGGATGGAATAGATGATGCACCTTGAGGTTGAGATGGGAATGATGGTGTACCTCCTTCCTCACATGTGAGTGATGTACTCTCAAATTTAGATGTGGTAGATGCTATCCCTCTATCTTCACTTGCAGTAGAGGATGTGTCTCCAACTATGGTATTCAAATTTCTCATAGCATGAAGGTTTCACATTTATTCCCTTTGTTCCACCAATTACATATCTCTTGTTGATGGTTGACGTTCCTCTTCAACTGGAATGTCTTTGACAATCATTTGCAATTTCTTCTTCTCACGATGTTCCCTAATATATGCTACATTATTTGCATTCTTAGTTTCTTTCTCCTCCTATGTTGGTTTAATCCTTGATCGTTTCCTCGACATGACAGAGAATTTTATCTGTAGCATGATACAAAGACAAATATTAGCTCCTAAAAAATGAATCCATACAAATAAAGGAAATATATTTCATTCAACCCTTCATACAAAATACATACAATCATCCTATAGAAGAGTAAATGTCACTCAACCATGATGAATAAACAAGTGCACTAAGAAGACAAGGAAAATGGAAAGCTAATTTTTTTTTGAAGTATTTTTACCTTTCAAGAATTTATTGAATGTAACTTTTCTCTAGCCATTTTTTAACATATGACCTACCAATATAATGTCCACAAATAGACATGTATGCAAAATATGGTAGCATAAAAAAACTCACATGAATTTTTTGATGGAATGCCATGATTTCAAGATAAGAAAAAAATGATTTTTTAAAATAAATTACAAAATTTTAAGAAAATACAATTGGCTTGAGTATAAATCCAAATTCCAAAACTTTTTTCAACATCCTACCCGTGGAACGAGGTATGGGCATCAATCATATCATTGAAAGAAAGGGGGGTTTTTGTCAAATGTTATAACTACAACTTCCTTGATAGCAATGTATGAGAAATGTGGAAGCATGGAAAAGGCATGAAATTTTTTTGAAAAAAGGTTTTGGTAGAAATGTATGGAAAATGTGGTAGCATAGACAAGGTAGTGAGATGTATGAAAAAATTCCTCAAAGAAATGCGGTCTCATGGTGATGTCCGTCATTGTGAGACCACATTTCTTTGAGGCATTTTTTTGAACAAATCGTTACCTTGTCTATGTTGTTTGATAAAATGCTTTGGTAGACATGTATGCAAAATGTGGTAGCATAGACAAGGCAATGAGCTATTTGAAAGAATGCCTCAAAGAAATGTGGTCTCATGGTGATGTCCATCACCATGAGACCACATTTATTTGAGGCATCTTTTCAGACAACTCACTACCTTGTCTATAATTTTTATTACTATTATGCTTGGATAGATTTTTTCCATGCATCCATACTTTTGGTTGAAAGCACATGTTTTAGGATTTTAGCCATTGCAACAAGGGGACCTTGGAATGGGGTATGATATCTATCAAAACATAAAAGGGGGATTTTCATGAGTGTTATGGTTGTAATTTCCTTAGTAGACACATGAAAAATGTGGATGCATAGACAAGGCACATGAACTATTTGACAAAATTCCTCAATGAGATATGCCCTCATGGACTACAATGATTGCAGGACATGCACAAAATAGAAAATGTATGGAAAATTTGGTAGCATAGACAAGGAAATGAGTTGTTTGAAAAGATGCCTCAAAGAAATGTGGTCTCATGGTGATAAAATGCCTCAAATAAATGTGGTCTCATGGTGGTGATAAAATGACTCAAAGAAATGTGGTCTCATGGTGATGTTCATACATCCCCCATGCCTATACCAAAATGGAAGCTTTGGAAAGGGGTATGCACATCCATAAAAAGGATTGAGAAATGATGTATTATATTACATAGTTATAACTACTCTCATAAATGTGTATAAAAAATGTGGAAGCATACACAAGGTAGGTCAATTGTTTAACATAATACCTCAAAGAGATGTGGTCTCATGGACCACAATGTTTACACGATTTACACAAAGAGTATTTGTTGAAAAATCTTTTGAAACTTCCAAGAAGATATGATTGGAAAGTGTAAAGAATTGTGTAGTTTAAAATGTGCCAAGAGGGGATAAGGTTATAATGAGAAACAAACAATGATGAACATGGAATATGCATAGGAAAAAAATCAAAGCATTTTATTAAGCATGTGTGATAAGGGATGATAAAGAAACATAATAGAATTAAGGAAAATGTAAAGAAAATGTGTAAAGACTTGATATACCTAAAAAACAGAGATTCAAATGGAGAAACTACTCAATTATGTAGTATTTTTTTTCTTCTTGCATCAAAATCCTCAACAATTTGAGTTTTTCAAAATCTTCCTTCCTTTTCAACATTCAATTGTATATCACTCAAATAGAATTACTAACAGTACAAATAACCAATGTATAATGTTAAATTCCTACAATTCAATCACAATTAAAATTGCAACACTATAAAAATTAAGACTTGAATTGATATATATCAAATTCAATACAATAACTTTGTTATTTCCTCCTTCCTAAGTTGGAAAACCATAAAACGGTGGTGAAAAGTTCATGTAAAGGTGGTAGAATGTGAAAAATTTGCATGTGCACTTCCCAACAACTTCAAAAAGCTTTTTTTTTGTTAGAATGTGCACATAACCAGCCAAATAATAGGGCATGTGGGCCTAGATCACAGGTGTGCTGACTTTTTACCATTTTTAAAGATATACAAAACATGCATCATAACACGCTTGTGTTATAATGTGAGTGTGTTTTGGATTGCTATATAAAATGGATATATCTCAACTTCTTCAAAATGCACTCACATTATGAAAATGTTAATTTTATTAAGGTTTCCTAACTCATTGTGTCATTACCCACCCCTCTCCCCCCTTTATCTCTCTCACACCAATCTTCCCTCTATTTATCTCACCCCTCTCTCCATAGGATTTAGGTATCTCACCTCTATATCTCTCAAATGGATCTCTAGTTATTTCTCAAAACTCTCCACCTCTCTTCCTCCTCCTTACCCATCTTTCCCTCAAGTTGTCAACTTCACTCTCATTTTCTTCTATCTCTCCCCTCACCTCTTTATCTCTCACCTATGTCTCCCCCTCACCTCTACACCTCTCCCCTCTCTAGGTTTCTAAGTCAATCCTTTTTTGCCTCTCCATCCCTCCTTATCCATCTAGGTCTATCAATTAACCTTAAACCCTATCCCTAAAGCATCAACCCTCAACCCTTAAAGTTTAAATCCTAAACCCTAAACCTAAACCCTCAACCCTGGAAACTATGCCTTAAACCCTAATCCCTTAACCCTCAATCCTCAACCCTATACCCTTAAACCTTAATACCTTAACCCTTAAAGCATTAAACCATCAACCCTTACCCACCCTTATCCTCCCCTATCTCCCTCACCCCATCTCTCCCCTATCTCTCTCACCCTCTCTCCCTAGGCTACAGGTCTCTCACTTGTATATCTTCCTAGGCTATAGGTCTCTCACTTGTATATCTATCAAGTCACTCTAGATATTTCCCTCCCTCTACACCTCTCTCCCTAGGTTGTAGGTCTTTCTACCTCTCCATCCATCCTTAGTCATCTAGGTCTATCACTCCTTGTTAACCCTCAATCCTCAAACCCTTAATCCCTCAACCCTCTAGCCTATACATTAAAATAGGTCAACCCTTAATTATCAAACCTCTATCCTATATATTAGACCCTCAACCCTAATCCCTCAACCCTATATCTTAAGTCCTAATCCTTTAAGCCCTCAACCCTTAAACCCTAATCTCTCTCTCTCTCTCTCTCTCTCTCTCTCTCTCTCTCCATCCCTCCCTCTATCCCTCCCACCCTATCATGATAAGTCCCTCTCACTCCAATCCCCTCTCTCCCACTCCCTCTCTCTCCCTATCTCTCAGGTCTCTCTCTCTCTCACTCCCTCTATCTCTTTCCCATCCCTCTATCTCCCACTCCCTCTCTCTCCCTCTCTCTCAAGTCTCTCCCTCCAACCCCCTCTCCCTTTCTGAGGTCTCTCTCTCTCTCCATTTCTCTCTCCCAATCTCTCTCTCTCACTCCCACTCTCTCCCACTCCCTCTCTCTCACACTCCCTATCTCTCCCTATCTCTTAGTTCTCTCCATCCCACCCCCCCTCTCTCTCTCTCAATCCCTCTATCTATCTCCCACTCCCTCTCTCTCTCACTGCCTCTCTCTCCAAATCCCTCTCTCTCACTCCCTCTCTCTCCCTATCTCTTAGGTGTCTCCCGCCCACCCCCCTCTCTCTCTCAGGTCTCTCCCTTTGACACCCTACCTAGGTAACTCTCTCTCTCCCACCCCCATCTCTCTCTCCCTCTATCTAGCTCATTCCAACCCATTCTCTCTATCTCTCTCTCCCTCTCTCTCAGGTCTCTCCCTCCCACACCCTCTCCCTCTCTCAGGTACATCTCTCACTCACTATCTCTCTCTCTTAGGTCTCTCCCTCCCTCTCTCCCTCCCACTCTACCTAGAAAACTCTCTCTCCCTCTTAAAATTTTCCCTCCTTCTAAATACATACATACATATAAGTACACATACATACATACAAAAAACATATGGGTAAAATCACAAAGTTGTGTCACACTTTCAAGCAAATAAATAGTTCTAAGTGAAATATTTTGGTTGAAAAGGTTTCAGCCGAATAGGTTTCGACAAAAACCATGTGGCCTATATGTGGCACATAGGGTTTCGACCAAATATGTTTTGCCCTGTAGTGCCCCTCTATTCTCACTTGGGATGTGTAGGTAGTCTAGCTAAATAATCTAAAGATGAAGATGAAACAAGAGCTTCTAATGGTACTTTTGCGAGTATGATGCACATTGTTTTGTTATTATTATGATGGAGATATTTATTGAGTAGTTAAGTGATGCAATAGCATGTTGTGAGGATAGGTGGAAAGGTCAACATCATACCATTGAATATATGGAGACATACAAGAATGAGATACAATTGCTAGAGTTCCTTTCCTAGCGCCTCGGCTATTATGAATGTATACTCTAATTTTTAGGTTTGAGTGAACAGATACAGGACATCGGCTCCACCTGGATTCACAAGTTTGAGCATGTCCACTACTCAAAAGTAATATTGGGAGATAGTAATGGGCTGCCTAGTCATACCATTACCCTAGTACAATGTGTCGTCAGTTTGAGTTTTTGTCTTAGCCTTATCATTGTTGTTCTGGGTATTTTATTATTGTGCAAATTTAATTTGGTAGATTAAATGTGTATTTGATTTAAATATTTAATTAATTGAATTATTGTTGTGAAGGCTTTAGAATAAATAAATAAATAAATTTAATTTAGTTATGTTATTAAAAACTTTTAATTATTAAATTATATGGGAATTAAATAAATAGGATTATTTAAATTTGTTGAAATATATTAATTGTTTTATTTTATTTTAAATGCATGAGGTTGGAAAATATCTGGGGTTGTTGAGGGAAAAGATATTTTGTTGGGATAACTATGACTTAGAATTTTTTTATCTTGTTGTAAATTGATTCTCGGAGGAAATATTGAAAAAGGGGAAGAAAGTTGTTTCACAGGAAGAGTTTTGGTTTTGGTTGAAAATTGGCGAGGAATTTGTGGATCTCTCAAAGGTTTTTGTTTTAGAATCTTGTTGTAGAATTCTTGGCTGTGATATTGTTGTGTTTTCTAGAAAGAGGCAATTGCACTGGAGGAAGCTTTGGCTACATTGGAAAATTGAAGCTATAGAGAAGCTCAACAATATTTCTTGAGGAAACAGTTCTTTTGGAATAGGTTCCTTTACTATTTTTGTGAAAATTGAATTGAAAGTTTTTTTATATTAAAGTAATGCAATTTGGAAAAGTTTAGAAAGAGATTTGCAATACTGTAGAAGCTTTTATTCTTTCTTTTAAAATATTGCTATGAAAGAGGAACCTCTGTAGAAAACAACTAAAAAAAAAAATCCTCTTTATAAATTGATCTGATATTGATACAAAAGGGAATTATAGATCTCTGTAGAAAAACCTTCATTTTATTTTAGTTTCCCAATTTCTTTTAATTATCTGGGAAAATGAAATCTCTAAACTTTCCTGTAGAAAACTTCTTCCATGAAAAATTATTGCCTAATTTTAACTAGTGCTTGGATTAATTTATATGTATATATATATTTAGATATAAATTTTGTATTTAATTTTAAGCTTTGTAAATTTCTTGAGGAAATTTTATTTTAAAACGAAATTGTGAAAGACCGAATTTTAATTGTCGTACGCGATTTTGAAATCACAAGGTTTCATTTTTTTTATGGAATATGTATATGGTATGGGGACTGGGGCTTTCCCCACAGCCGTCCCCATAGGGGAGGCAGCTGTGAGGGCAGCGCTGCCAGTGCTGCCTACACAGCCATGACCCCAAACTAGGGTTTCGGCCATGGACAACCGTGCCCAGTTCTGAGTTTGTTTGGTTTTTTTTTTAACATATATAATATATAATATATGTATATATATTATATACATGATATATATATAATACATGGTATTTACAATATGTGTGTTATATATTATGTATATATATATATTTATATATTGGAAATTGGTATTGTAATTAATTTTTAAATGGATTTGATAAAAGTACTATTGTTTATAATTAAATAATATATATTTATATGTATATATATGTATATATATTTATATATTAAATATATTTATTAGTGTTTGAATTTTACAATAAATGGTTACTAGCATGATTAATTTAATTGAAATAATTGATTTATTTTATTGAGGAAATTGAGTTAAGTTTATGAGAACTTGTGTAAACTAGAAGATGAACAATTAGTTTTATTCAATGTTGAATTGTAAGTTGGAAATTATTTATTTAAATGGTGAATTTTAATATGCGAAATTGATTGTAATGGATTTAGGAAATCCGAATGATAGCATTTGTTAATTGCTTGAAGTTGTACTTATAAAAGCAAGTGTTTTGTAACTATGCACTAGGGGGAAAGTAGTTGTAAATGTGAAAATCTAAGTCTTCTAGAGTGGTAATTGTGAAAGGGTTGTTGTAACTTTAGTTCACCCTTTGAGTTTTCTTGGGTAGTGCACGTATTGGGATTCAATATTGGACATCCATAAAGATGTGTTACCTTTTGAGGCGTGTTGATTATGTGTGGTCAGTTTTAGTGCACTGTCTACCCTTGGGTGTAGTATGAGTTTATGTGTTGTTGATAGGGGAGTGGCTTTCAATGAGGGTTGGGACACGAAGTGGTCCTAGGACAACTCGTGTGAGAGTCAGTTTAACCATTGTGATGACACTCCTCCTATGACAACAGTCAATTTATTTGTATTGTGTTTGTAATTGATTTAGTGATTCTAGAAGCAATGTGACCATTGTTCTTGTTTACCTGTACTATGAGTATTTCATATATGGCCTGCATTTAGAGGTAGTAGGATTGTCTTGGTTACCTTTTACTATCTCCTAGCACAAGGGCTGGGCCTACGGGTACCATATGGTTGGGTGGCGTGCATCTTATACTATTGATTTCTCTTCCTGTTTGTGATGGCGGGATCTTCTTGTTCGAGGATCTCGTGTGGTTCTCTAGAGTTGTTCTTCTCTTTCTTCAGTGTAACTATGGATCATTATGTATAATTGTAGTACCTCATTTGTATTGAGGCGAACCTTTGTCATGTAATTGTAATAATATTTATGATCTATTCATTATTGGATTTAATGGTGTATTGGATGTTATGTGGTGTTGTATCTATGGAAATATGTTGAATACATTTCTGTGTTAGATTTATCTTGCAATGGTTTAATGCTTTATTGTATGTTGTATCTTGAGTTTAATATTCATATGCTATGGTTGGTTTAAATTTTATAAGTAATGGTGTTCACATGTAGACGTGTTGTGTAGCCTAGAGGATGCATGTGGTTAGAGTAGGATACTTTACTCATCTTGTTTTACCTTTTAAGAAAAAAATTAGTTGTGTTTCTATTGTGTTGCATCGTTCTCTAGGTTGCGGGATGGGGTTTTACACTTGGTATCAGAGCCCAAGTTCAAACATTGGGTACTCTGGTTTCACATGAGCCCATTAGGCTATCCTTGTTGTTTGTACTCTTATGTGTGTATTCCTTTCTTTTTCTTCTTTGACTATACTGAGTGGTTTATGTTTATATGTTAGTATGTATTATGGCATAGAGTTGTGTGGAGGTTTAACCACTCTTTGGTATAAAAGATAAATGTTCTTCTATTCTGAATAGTGAAATATGGATTTATGTTGAGTGTATTGCAAGAAAAGATAATGACGAGTTATGGATATATGTGATGATATGAATCACATGGTTTATGGAAGTAAATATACTTATGGAATTATGTATGTAATTGTATTCCCCCTTGTAAATGTGAGAAACCAATGACTGTACATTGGTTGAGTGTTGTGAATATCTTGTACTTGTTTTGTGTGCCATGCGATGGTGATACTGTGTACCCATCCATGAGGAATGTGTTGTATTTTGGTGTGGGATTATCCATACCATTTTGTGTGTTTGAATTTTTTTTACCTGAATGAGGGCCAACCCACGCGTGGTTGAAATTTATATATGTAAGAGTAGCCAAAAAGATAGTTTCATAGATTCTTTTCTTTTAGTTCTCTAGCCCCTCAATCTGTGAAGGGATAGTATCAACCACTTAGATCCTTGGGCAGAGTGTGCAGAGTCCGCATACTGTGATGTAGAGCGATTTTAGCTCAACCAATCCCAAGGAAACATACCCACTACTTTCCCTTATGATGGATCAAGGTACTTGATCCATATGTGTTAGCCTAATCCCCATAGTTTTGAGTATTGCAGTATTGGTTTGTTAGTATATGCCTAGCTGTCTATAGGGATGTTGAGCTGGCATTGCCTGGTCGCCTATAGGGGCATTGATGTGGCATTAGCGAGTCAACCTCATTCGTATGAGAGGTGAAGCTCGAGCAGCCCCATATTGATAAACTCATATATGCATTGTATATACTGTATCTGCACATGTTCTAACATGATGCAATGGATACGATGCCACACCCCACTGATGTTCTGACACAGTGTTGGTGATGATGTCGTGTGAGCTCAGCTCAAGGAAACGATGCCACGTGCATAGACATGTGAAGGTGCACTATGAGATTGTGTTATGATATCCTACTTGTGTGATGAGCATTATGGGGCCTCACATACTTGTAGAGGGATACCCATGGTTGCTTTGATAGTACTTGGGTCAATTAGCATATGGGTATGTCCTAGCCATGTATACCTCTGGCTACGGCGAGTACCTGTGTGTGCCTTCTCCACGAGGTATCACTATGTGGGATGTGATTTGCATGTACCTATTTCCACGGAGCCACAAACATATTTCTATGCGACATACGACTAGTGTGTGCCTTCCCCGACTGGTGTATGACCATGTCGCATGACAATGTGAGATAGAGTGTAGTCAAGGAATACACTCTGTGACATGTGGATGGCGTGCTCACTACGCATCACATGTGGGCTACTGTTATAGCCAGACGTTGTTCCCTCCCTCGTTTGGTGGCTAGTATCTAGTCACATAGTGTTGTATAGTGTAATTTTGAAGATTGTGTACTTTCTTTATGGTTATTGATTATTTTCTGTTGATTGTAAGGGTTGAAACCTTATTTATATTTGATTATAATGGTTTAGCCACACCTTGTGATCTTATTTTTTTCTATCCCTTGTGGTTACATTTGATTTAATGTTGAAATTGTGCATATTTCTTTTCTTATTGTTGCAATTGAATTTTCATTTGATCTTTCTTTATTACTTTGGTGGCTAAACTAGTTTATCCTAATTATTTTTTATGTTGGCCATGTGTCGTATTGTGATTCCTCTCCAAGTACATATGCGGCAAACTTAGTGAGTGTATACAAGGAAGCAGATGCAGGGAATTTTGAGGATGGGGGTATGTGAGGTTGTTCCATAGCTAGGACCCACTACCCACCTATGTGTGATGACTATCTCTTG
The DNA here is from genome assembly GCA_007258455.2 of Sequoia sempervirens. Classification (NCBI taxonomy): domain Eukaryota; kingdom Viridiplantae; phylum Streptophyta; class Pinopsida; order Cupressales; family Cupressaceae; genus Sequoia; species Sequoia sempervirens. The sequence goes on from VDFB02105785.1 coordinate 40,702,804, forward strand.
GAGGCTAACCACCTTATACAACAAGAGATAGGTCATTGTCATCTTGTTTGGATGGTCTCACCATGTGTGTGTGGCCTAACACCATCAAGCCACTAAGTGAGAGGTATGGATCATGTGAGATGGATATTGGATTTTGGCTCATGGATTATTTATCATGGATTAGTATGTTGCTTTCCAGTGTCTAGATGGACCCTTGTGTAGCCTTGTGATGTGATGTTTAGTGTTGTAAAATGAATGAAGTGGAATGTCTTGTTTGTTAGTGATGGTTAATGGATAAAAATGTGTGTTTGTGGATGTATTTCTCTTATGTTTATGGAAATGTAGCATTCTACTGTATTGATTGATTAAAAACGTACTAGAAGAGGAGTTGTAAGTGAAGGGTAAAGGAAAAGAAATGGCAATGCATTTGGAATTGAATACTTTTATATATTTTTTGAAAACATGAGATGGTTTGTATTTTTTCTTGTTTTTGAATATCAAGTAATCATATGATGTGCTTTCCTTGTATGAGATTTTGAAAATGTTTGTATTGGGAATGAAAAATTGAATTAATTGGAGTACCTGCTATAGTTGTTAGTGTTGAAATCGAGTATCTTATTATAAGAAATGTATGGATTTTTCAAATAAAGGTGGTTAGAAAGATATTATTTTCAAAAATGTAGCCAGATAGTGATTTTAATTGTAATGATTTAAAAGAGGATGTACATTAATTATAGATTAGAGAAATTTTGGGACTAATGCGTTTATGTTTCTATTTTGAGTCTTGTGACTTCCAAGAGTAAGTCAAGTTTTTTTTGGGGGGGAGAATGTAGTGCCCCTCCATTCTCACTTGGGATGTGTAGGTAGTGTAGCTAAAGAATCTGAAGATGAAGATGAAACAAGAGCTTTTGATAGTACTTTTGCGAGTATGATGCACATTGTTTTGTTATTATTATGATGTAGAGATTTATTGAGTAGTTAAGTGATGCAGTAGCATGTTGTGAGGATAGGTGGAAAGGGCGGCATCGTACCATTGAATATATGGAGATATACGAGAATGAGATACGATTGCTAGAGTTTCTTTCCTAGCGCCTCGACTATTATGAATGTGTACTCTAATTTATATGTTTCAGTGAACAGGTATAGGACATCAGCTCCACCTGGATTCATAGGTCTGAGTGTTTCCACTACTCAATAGTAATATTGGGAGATAGTAATGGGCTACCTAGTCATACCTTTACCCTAGTATAGTGTGTCGTCAGTTTGAGTTTTTGTCTTAGCCTTATCATTGTTGTTCTAGGTATTTTATTATTGTGCAAGTTTAATTTGGTAGATTAAATGTGTATTTGATTTAAATATTTAATTAATTGAATTATTGTTGTGAAGGCTTTAGAATAAATAAATAAATAAATTTAATTCAGTTATGTTATTAAAAACTTTTAATTATTAAATTATATGGGAATTAAATAAATAAGATTATTTAAATTTGTTGAAATATATTAATTGTTTTATTTTATTTTAAATGCATGAGGTTGGAAAATATATGGGGTTGTTGAGGGAAAAGATATTTTGTTGGGATAACTATGACTTAGAAATTTTTTATCTTGTTGTTGTAAATTGATTCTCAGAGGAAATATTGAAAAAGGGGAAGAAAGTTGTTTCATGGGAAGAGTTTTGGTTTTGGTTGAGAATTGGTGAGGAATTTGTGGATCTCTCAGAGGTTTTTGCTTTAGAATCTTGTTGTAGAATTCTTGGTTGTGATATTGTTGTGTTTTTTGGAAAGAGGCAATTGCACTAGAGGGAAGCTTTGGCTACATTGGAAAATTGAAGCTATAGAGAAGCTCGACAACATTTCTTGAGGCAACAATTCTTCTAGAATAGGTTCCTTTACTTTTTTTGTGAAATTTGAATTGAAAGTTTGTTTATATTACTATAATATAATTTGGAAAAGTTTAGAAAGAGATTTGCAATACTGTAGAAGCTTTTGTTCTTTTTTTTAAAATATTGCTATGAAAGAGGAACCTCTGTAGAAAATAATTAAAAAAAAAAAAATCCTCTTTGTAAATTGATCTGATATTGATACAAAAGGGAATTATAGATCTCTATGGGAATTATAGATCTCTATAGAAAAAACTTCATTTTATTTTGGTTTCCCAATTTATTTTAATTATCTGGGAAAATGAAATCTCTAAACTTTCCTGTAGAAAACTTCTTTTGTGAAAAATTATTGCCCAATTTTAACCAGTGCTTGGATTAATTTATATGTATATATATATATATATTTACATATAAATTTTGTATTTAATTTTAAGCTTTGTAAATTTCTAGAGGAAATTTTATTTTGAAATGAAATTGTGAAAGACGGAATTTTAATCGTCGTACGCAATTTTAAAATTGCAGGGTTTCATTTTTTTTAATGGAATATGTATATGGTATGGGGGCTGGGGCATTCCCCACAGTCGTCCCCATAGGGGAGGTGGCTGTGAGGGCAGCACTGCTAGCGTTGCCCACATAGCTGCGGCCCCAAACTAGGGTTTCGGCCATGGACAACCGTGCCCAGTTCTGAGTTCGTTTGGTTTTGTTTTTTTAACATATATAATATATAATATATGTATATATGTTATATACATAATATATATAATACATGGTATTTATAATATGTATGTTACATATTATGTATATATTATATATATTATATATATATATTTATATATTGGAAATTGGTATTGTAATTAATTTTTAAATGGATTTGGTAAAAGTACTATTGTTTATAATTAAATAATATATATTTATATGTATATATATAATTATATTTAATTATATATATATATTAAATATATTTATTAGTGTTTGAATTTTACAATAAATGGTTACTAGCATGGTTAATTTAATTGAAATAATTGATTTATTTTATTGAGAAAATTGAGTTAAGTTTATGAGAACTTGTGTAAACTAGAAGATGAACAATTAGTTTATTCACTGTTGAATTGTAAGTTGGAAATTATATATTTAAATGGTGTATTTTAATATGTGAAATTGATTGTAATGGATTTAGGAAATCCAAATGATAGCATTTGCTAATTTGTTGAAGTTGTATTTATAAAAGCAAGTGTTTTGTAACTGTGTATTGGGGGGAAAGTAGTTGTTAATGTGAAAATATAAGTCTTCTAGAGTGGTAATTGTGAAAGGGTTGTTGTAACTTTAGTTCACCCTTTGAGTTTTCTTGGGTAGTGCACGTATTGGGATTCAGTATTGGACATCCGTAGAGATGTGTTACCTTTTGAGGTGTGTTGATTATGTGTGGTCAGTTTTAGTGCACTATCTACCCTTGGGTGTAGTATGAGTTGATGTGTTGTCGATAGGGGAGTGGCTTTCAATGAGAGCTGGGACACAAAGTGGTCCTAGGACAACTCGTTTGGGAGTCAATTTAACCATTGTGATGACACTCTTCCTATGACAGCAATCGGTTCATTTGTATTGTGTTTGTAATTGATTCAGTGATTTTGGAAGCAATGTGACCATTGTTCTTGTTTACCTGTACTGTGAGTATTTCGTATATGGCCTATGTTTAGAGGTAGTAGGATTGTCTTGGCTACCTTTTACTATCTCCTAGCATGGGGGCTGGGCCTACGGGTACCATATGGTTGGGTGGCATGCATCTTATACTGCTGAGTTCTCTTCATGTTTGTGATGGCGAGATCTTCTTGTTTGAGGAGCTCATGTGGTTCTTTGGAGTTGTTCTTCTCTTTCTTCATTGTAACTATGGATCATTATGTACAATTTTAGTACCTTATTTGTATCGAGGTGAACCTTTATGATGTAATTGTAATAATATTCATGATCTATTCATTATTGGATTTAATGGTGTATTGGATGTTATGTGGTGTTGTATCTGTGGAAATATGTTGAATACATTTCTATGTGTTAGATTTATCTTGCAATGGTTTAATACTTTGTTGTATGTTGTATCTTGAGTTTAATATTCATATGCTATGGTTGGTTTAAATTTTATAAGTAATGGTGTTCACATGTAGACGCGTTGCATAGCCTAGAGGATGTATGTGGTTAGAGTAGGATACTTTACTTATCTTGTTTTACCTTTCAAGAAAAAAATTAGTTGTGTTTCTACAGTGTTGCATCATTCTCTAGGTTACGGGATGGGGTTTTACATGCCCGAATCCAAAAAAAAAAAATTCCCTTTTTCACTTTGAAATTGGCTTATTTTATGTGTTGGCTTATTATCTATGTGGCATCCTAGTTGGTAGCCAACTCATCTTTTTTTAGAATTTTTTGAAACTTTCAACTTCAACTAAGTATTTCTAAATAGTCAAAATGATGTTTTTAAAAAAAAAAAAGTACCTTTTGTAGAACTTAGAGTGGTGAATCCGAATATGTAATTTTTTTAATATTTTGATTAGTTTTAATATATTTTATTTTTAAAATAATGCAAGTAGGTTGTTTAAGTTAAAAAAGAGGTTGATTAGAAATTAAAAAAAAATAGTAAAGAACATTAATTTTTTTTTTAAAAATATATGGTGCACTAGAGGAGAGAGTCCTCTTCAAAAGGGTATAATTTTTTTTTTGAAAATGATTGAAAAAATAAACAATAGTTGATGTCCCATGAAAATTGTCAAATTTTGATAAGTTTTACTTTAAAACGTTATTACGAGAAAAATATAATCAAAATTTGATTTTTTTCCATGCACTAGATATTGAAGTTACCTATTTGGAGAAAAAAAAATTAGGGGAAAATGAAGTGTTTTTCAATTTGTTTCTTGATGTCCCATGAACATCATTTTTTCTAAAATTTTCAACATTCTCAAATTTGTTCTTAGATTGATAAAAAAATAATGAAAACAATTTTTAAAAAATCTAAAAAATTACAAGAATAAACTTCATCAAAATTTCTACATTTTATTAGTTTACATCATTTTAAAATTCAAAACGTAAAGACCACTTTTATGTGGTTAAAGTTCAAAAAAAATTTATTGTGGGTCAATTCCTTTATAAAGTGTGACACAGGTTTGTACTTTTACCCATACATACATACTTACATACATACAAGCATACATACATACATAAATACAATCTTACTACTTAATACATACAATATATATATATATATGTAAGTATGCATATATATATATATTTAACTGACTAGCATTTAACACAAAGAAATACATAATGTAAGCACATTATAACATGCTCATGTTATGTCTTGCTTAGGTAACTGAAGCACAAACACAAAAAATATGTCAAAACTATGATGTAACGTGAGCGCGTTATAATGCGTTCATGTTATAATGTGCTTGTGTTATTTATTGTTTTGGGAATCCCCAAGACTTAGTCTTTGTATTTGGTTTGGATTACCAACCCAAAGGCTTGAAGTGCCTTCCCAACATCCAAAGACACGTTTTTGTATATTCTAGAAGATTTCACATAATCACATTCATGCTAACCGTCAAGTTTCACATGTTTCAAGGTCGACCAAATCGAACACTTGGGCAATGTTAGGTTCTCTCTTCGCTACTCAACGATGTAATGTTTTTCACATTTTGACAATGTTAAGCCTTTCATCTTTAATTTATTTTGTTTGTGTGTTTATTTTTTGGAAAAAACAAGTGTTTGGTTTTTTTCTTTATAAATTAACCATTCATTAAAATTTCAAATAAATTACATTTTTAGAAACTAGACTCCATTCTGCACATATTAAAAAAAATTGATTTTCAATTATTTTTCAAAATTTATAGGGGTATCATAGCCAAAATTCTATTTTTCAAGATGTGTCCACTTTGAAAATTAGTCAAAAATCAAATATTCATTAAAAAATTATAAAAAAAAAGGGGCATAAACTACATGTTGTTAGCTAATTAATTCTCACTGAAGCAATTTTAAAAATACCAAAAAAAAGTTATCCTTTTAAGGGAGCCACAAAAGACACTATGTTACATTTTTTTGACAAAAACAACACCAATGTTTGTGGCTCCCTCTTTTTAACCCCTTAATCTATACCATTTTCAAAAAAAAAATAGTAGTTTAGAAAGAAAACTCGGAGCACTTGCTACATTGTTTTTGTTGCATCTTAAAATTTTGAGTGTAACTATCCTCAATTTCTCATCCAAGGTCAATATTTCTTGATTTCAAAAAAAATGTGGCCACTTAAGACCCCTTTATGTCCCCCATATTTTTACACTTACCCTATGCAAATTCAAATTAGGTCCACACCAAAACACTTCTATGGTGGATAGAAGTGAAAATGGACCACACCACTCCTTAATTGGGACCCAAATATATAATTTCATGCTATGACATGCTTCTATAACCAATAAACATCCACCGTAATTAGTATAAAAACCAAGGTTGACTATTACCCATGTAAACACCATTAAAATTTTAAGTGCACACTTCGTTTGATTCAAAAATAACTCATTGATAACAAATGTCATCTGAACACAATCTAGAATATTCTATAAACATCCTAAAACTCAACAAACTCCATCACAACAACCTTCACTTGAAGAATGTAAACACCTAGTACAATCAAACAATTCTTCCATACGCAAGCTTGTTGAGATCGATGACAAAACCAAATGCTCATACTTGCAATAGGCTTAGGGGGGAGGGGGCACATTGACCTTGTAATTCTTGGTTGGTGGCATTGGGTAGACAAATTATCCAAGCTAGGGGAAGAGGGATTACCTTCCAAAGTCACAAAGGCACTAGTGAGGACCAAGGCAAGGTTCATTGCCCTCGAAAGAGAATCAATAGTAGGGAATAGAGCCACATTATACTAGTAAAGCCTATAAATAAGAACTTGATGCAAAGGTGTTTTATTCCCTTTATCTTGAACAACTTGAACAGATTGTTGAAGGGAAGAATAAATCTAGAGAGAAAAGTTCATTTTGACATTATAAGTAAAATAATCAAGCATAGGGAAAAGGTGGGAATGAAATATTTCATATATTCCTTCTAGAGTGACATGCCTCATAAGCACCTCTACCATCTTCTTCTAGACACCTATCAAATCATCACTATAGAAACCTTTTTGAAATTGGTTCACTTTCTCCTAGGTTTTTTGGGAATGCAAGCTTCTTCCAAGGAGAGACCAATGGCCACCTAAATGAGCTCCATCGACTCCAAAAAAAGAAGACCCTGAAATTCAACTTTCCCATCCTTTCAATAATTGGAAAACTCCACAAATAGGTTGGGGTCATGCCCTTTCATAGCCTCGATATAGGAGGCAAGCTTTCCTTTCTAAAGGAATGGCCATAATTCATGGTCATTCCTTAAGTTCTCATAGGAATTTGACTCGGGTACTGAACTGGATCCCCTCTAGTCTTGCTATTCGCAATAACAAATGAATGGGAGCTAAAAAATCTCTTGGGAAACACCAGTTGTAAATAGCAATGGTATATAGATCTAACTTATAATTAGGATTAGGTGAGAGGGAATTATTTTCCTTCATTGCAACTTAGGTAGTATGTATTGTCATAATGAACCCTAAGGGGATTTAGTTTAATTTGTATCATGAAGTGCATTTTCTTCATTATTAATTAGCATTCTCACATTTTTTGATATCATTAAGAGATCCTCCCAAATTTTAATATTTCCTACATAAGCTCCAAAATTATCCATTGCATCTGCCACCTTGTTCCCTTCTTGGAACAAATGCTTAATCTAACAGTGCCCTATATTCATGATTTATGTAAGAGCTGAAGATATTAGCCCAACACCCAAGACCACTTGAAAAAACAATGAAAACCTTCTACAAAAGGATATGCAAGAATGAGCTTGCTTGATATTAAGACCTATCAAATGATGAGGTATGAAGTATGATACAAATGAGTAAAAGCACCTTCCTTATATAGGAAAAGTTGAAATGTAGTAATGAACATGATGTTGACAAATGTCACAATCCTATGACATGAGACAACTAACAAACTAATCACCTAGGAAATGATGCATTAGCTAGATAAGATAAGTTCTAGAAAAGCTAACTAAGACTTCTAAAAAGAATATTTTATCCTAAGCATGTGAACCTAGAAAATGATACCTAAGTAAACTTATGTAAGCGTAATTAAATAATTAATTACACCAACACCCCCCCATAAGTGCAAGTTAGGGAGAATATTATTATGCAAATGATGCAAAGATGCAATGATGGCTCCCGGCTACGAGGCCATGTTAGGTACCCATGTACAAATGAAAAAAGAAATCTCTCACAAATGGAGAAAAGGAGAAAACCTAGTGGGACAAAACTCCTCTCCAAAAGAGAGAAAAGAAATAAAAGAAATAAATCATGTGATGAAGGATGGAGGACTACATGAGACCCCCCAAGTACACCATCCGTCACATATATATATTACAAAAGCCCCCCCATAGGAGGGAAAGAAAGAGACTACATAGCCCCCCCATAATGAAGTAACTCCAAAACCACTGAAGAATGTCTAAAAGAAAAAGAGAATCAAATGCCTGCAAACAATTTATCTCCCCTTAGGAAGAAAAATATCCAATGGTCAATGCTGAAGAAACCTCATCTCCATGAAGAAGCAGGAGGGAAGTAGTCTGAAGCATGAAATTTCTGAAGATGTGTCAAGAGCCTCTGAAGATGCCTCAACAAAATTAGGTGTTACCCCAATCAAGGAGGAAGAGAAAGAATGTGGAGACTCAAGACAAACCTCCAAAGATGAATGATCAAGGAGTGAAACCCCCTCAAACAAGTCCTCCAAATCTACTAAAGAAGTTTGACATACCAAATCTGATAACGTTGTCAAGAAACCATCCTAAATGTGCAAATCTGGAAAACCACTAGTATCCTACTCTTTTGAAGTCTGACTCAAATCTAAAGGAGTATGAAGAGATGCAACCTCATTAATTAGCTTATGAATGGTGAGGTTTAACCATCCATGACATCCACCATCTGAACAATTTTCCACACTGGATCTAGGATATTCATTTCTGGAACATTCACCATCAGGAACAAAATGAGAAAGTAGTAGATCTTTTCTTGACGATTGGTCCTACCCACTACAACAAGCTGCTTAGTATCCAAATCTTGAATGTATACTGAATCTGGAGTAAACTCAATTGATTTACTAGCCTGTGCTATCTGATATACTGAAAGAAGATTGTGATTAATATCAAGAATACAAAGCACATTATTAAAGCAACCATGTGGCACATCAATAACCCCTTTACGAAATACATGAAGATACACATCATTTGCCATCAAGATCTTCATAAGTGAAGTATGCTTCAAAGATAAAAACCTAAGGTTTTCTTGATATATGATAGGAGGCTCCAGAATCAAGAATCCAATTTTTAGACCTGTCAACATGTGTGACAACAAGGGCATGTCCTTTTTTCTTATAATCATCTATCATATCATTCCTATTTGCAATGCCTACATGACCAGTGTGTGTAGTAGATGTTGATTGAGAAGAAGAAGATGATGAAATTTTATACTTAGAAGGCAAAGAAATGTTGTGTTCCTTTAAGAGTTGCCTCATTTCATCTAACTCTTTCTTGTAACAAGTTTGTTCACCATGCCTTGGTTTTTTACAATAACCACATTTACTCTTCTCCTTCTTAGGTTTTTCCTCTTTTGAAGAGGTGGGAGGTTTTTTAGATTTTGCCTTAGGTTTGAAATTTTTCTTTCCTTTATCCTTAGATGATGTTGATGCAACTAAAGCATGATTCTTAGTATGTGTATCAAGTTGACTAAGTTTTGCTTGTTCTCTAGTCAACCTATCACAAAATGTCTCAAAAGAGGGCATTACAAAAGAATCACCTAAGCCATCCATAGTTGCATAGAAGGAAGTAGAAAAGTATGCAAAGGAACCTTTTAACTTAGACAAAATAAAAAAGATGCATTCTTTATCAGTTTTCTCCTTGCCACATCCTGCCAATTGAGATCTTAGAGATTTAAATTTTACCAAGTAGTCTTCAATGGTGGAAGATACATCTATAGAAAGTGAAGCCAATTTAGCCTCCAATGGCATGGCACGAACCTCACTAACTGCACCAAAGAGTGTCTTGTACTTATCCCACACTTGCTTAGGAGTTGTACATTCCTCAATATGAAAGAATAAACTATCTGAAACATGCATTGCAATTAAACCCATAGCTTCATCACATTTATTCCTATGAGAAAATCTTTCATATTCTCTAGTAAAATCAGGTTGGTGATCACCAAAGGTGAACCACAAACCTTTTGACCAAAGCAATCTATGCATTTTTACCTTCCAGGTGTGATAGTTATGAGGAGTCAACACTTCAAATCCTAGTTGAGCCATGAGATCAACAAGTACCAAAAGTGCAACTATGGCAAATATCTGAATCAAACTGATATCAAACCTCCCAAATTTGATAATACAACTGAAAATAAACTCCCCCCCACAAACAAAACTTCTTCAAGTATCAAGATGTCCAAGTTATGAAGCATAAAGAAAATATGTAAAAATTTGAATATCTCACACTTGGAGCTGAAACTAAAAAAAGTGCATGAACCAAATCAAAGAGCTCCTCAATACCATTTGAATGCAACTTGAATCACCAAAATTAGAGAAACTGGCTGAAAGTTGTGAGCTTGGAAGTCGAAAGGGGTGATTTGACTTCAGTTGTGAATAAATTGTACCTATAGAAAAATCTGTCAAAAAGACCTACACCACTACGAAGTACTTAGAGAAAGCTTTCTGTTGATATCTCATTTGTAGAATTTGGAGATCGTGGCAAAAAGTTGTGCAATTTTGAAAAAAAGGCCTATTTTAGGCACTTTGGGGCAAATCAGGGCAATTGTCAAACTAATTTGGCACAAAAATTGCGCACCTAGGGGCCAAAAAATTGGTCTGCCATGTGACCGTGGGCAATACATTTAAAATAAATAGCATACTCCACTACTTGTCAGCTTATACAAAGTTTTTTAATACAAGGGAATTTTCATTTATATAAAACACACTTTATAAAATCTGTGAATCATATTTGAAATGTGTAGATTATTTAAAAGAAAGCCTCCAAAATGAATGCCTATACCAGATAAGTACACAGAGCAGACTATGGTACTCGCTGATGGATGATAGTCAGGCAACAATAAATGCCGATGTTTGTTGTATACGTGGTAGTGAATGGAGAACCGATGGAGGAAGAACCATGCCAACTGAAGATCTATGATTTGCACACTGAATGCTGATGGTGAAGGATGTCGGGAAAAGAAAACAAAGGTGCTCCAATAAAGAACAAACCACCATACATGACGATGATAGCTTGTGGTTGGATGGCATGTAAGACAGAGTACAGGGTGATAGAGTTTCGTCGGCTTTGAAAGGCTGACCAACACTGCAATAAAGATCGCCAAAAATACCACAAGCGGTAGAATATGAAGGCCGTCGTTGGCAACCATAGATTAAAGGAACCGATAGGAGCTATGGATGGAATATGCCAGCGGATGGAGGGATGACTGTCGGTCAAGGTTGACAGTGATATGACAGTCGAGTGGTACAGTGGTACCAAGAATTGCAGACCACATAATTAAAAAACAAACCTCCAATAAAATGCCACCGAATAAAATAAATTCCCCAAATAAATTTAATAGCCCATTTTTTTTATAAAGCCTGATGAAAATATAATGTGCAGAAGATAATTTTTTAAATTATTTTTTCTGCAAATGAAAATAAATCATACCCTGTACCTAGGGGTTGTACGGCCACCCTGGGTAAAAAAAATTTGCCTCACGAACAACTAAAGGTGAAATAGGGCATGTTATATGTCAATTTTCATCTCTCGGGCCTCCTGGAGACGATGTCGAGGTTGGATCTGCATGAAAATGTACTTGAAGCTCTACAACTTTCAGATCTTGCAAATCTTCAAACCTCCACAACTTTGGCTAAAAATGTCAGATTTAGGCAAAACAAAAGTCAATTTTGACTTTCTCAGCTGCCCTGAACTCAAATCTGAGCTCAGATCTCCTCCAACACAAGCCAAAAATAAGTTTCCATGAAATACCTCCTATGGAGAGACAATCTCAAATCAAGATCTCTCACTAGTAATAGCTCCACCCTCAAATCTGAGAAGGTTTTTGCAAGATGTGGCTCTGATACCATGTAAGAGCTAAAGATATTAGCTCAACACCCAAGACCACTTGCAAAAAGAATGAAAACCTTCTACAAGAGGATATGAAATAATGAGCTTGCTTGATATTAATACCTACCAAATGATGAGGTATGAAGTATGATACAAATGAGTACAATCACCTTCCTTATATATGAAAGGTTGAAATGTAGTAATGAACATGATGTTGACAAATGTCACAATCCTATGGCATGAGACAACTAACAAACTAATCATCTAGGAAATGATGCATTAGCTAGATAAGATAAGTTCTAGAAAAGACAACTAAGACTTCTAGAAAGAATCTTTTATCCTAAGCATGTGAACCTAGAAAATGATACCTAAGTAAACTTATGTAAGTGTAATTAAATAATTAATTACACCAACAATTTCAAGGAAAGCCTTAACTATAAGATACCACATAGACTAGCATGAAGACACTTTTCCTTTTAACATCATTATGGTATTATGGGAGTCTCCTTCTATACCCAAGTTGGAAATACCTTTACTATAAGCAATTTGTAACCTTTGGAAAGTAGTAGAAACCTCAGCGTTCAAACTAGAGGTTTGTCTTCTAAGATTAACAACATAGACAAGAATAACCTTTCCTCTATGATCCCATATAATGCCACCCCCTCCTACCTGACCCAAGTTCCCTTTAGCTGAGCCATCAAAGTTTAGTTTAATCCATCCAAGGTCAAGAGGAATAGTGAGTATTGCTATGGTCAGAAGGGATTCTAGAGCTTAGAGACTTTAGAACTTAAGATAGATCCTAGGTAGTAGCAATATAAACTTCTAGATTAGTGGGATTAATTTTAGGGTTGAAAGATACATATTTGAGATTATCCTTTACCTTATTGATGGTTTGACTAGAAAGAACATTACAAGGAAGTTTTTCCCCTCAAAAATCCTGTTGTTGCACGCCTTCCAAAGTATCCAACCAGTGAGGAGGAGGGCCTTCCACCAAAGTTATGGAGTCTTTATTCCAAACCCAACTGACATGAAACAAAGATTGAACTTTTTGAAAAACTCTCCAAGAATAATAGTAATAAAATAGAAGATGGAAAGTGGTTTCTTCCTCTTTCACACAAATAAATCACCTATTAACCAATTACATCCCTCTTTTTTGAAGATTTTCCAATGTGAGAATTTTCTCATGACATGTCATCCACTAGAATAATCTAACCTTAGGAATGGACCTACTCAACTAGATTTTGAACCAATAGAACTAAGAATCCCAATTGATAGCCAACAAATTGTAGTTGAAATTGATTGTATAATTATTATCCTTTGAATCCACCCAAACTAAGGAGTCTAGAGAATTAGAAATATAGAATCTCATGTTATCAATTAGACTAAGAAGCTATACAACAACCAATTGAATCAGGGGCTCATACCAATTAGGATCTATCCTCCAAAGAGGAGGATTAGAGGAATGGTCCAAATAATCAAATACTTTAAAACCCAATATTCTACAAAGATATGATTGAATAGCAGAGTAGATCAAGTTGAGCTCAAGAGCCAAATTCAAAATCCAAGCATCCTCCCAAAATATCACTGAGACCCTAGTCCTAATCTACGAGAAAACACCTTTTCTTATTATCTCATTGGTTTTGAGGAGATTATTCTAGATTATGAAGCATTTTGGGATATGAATGTTATGTAGGAGAGAGATACCTTCCCCTCCATTCAAATACTTGGCTCTAAATATATTAATCCATTTAGTCTATTTTTTTATCAAGTTCCAAATAACTTTGGATAGAAGCACCAAGTTCATTTTTCAAGTCTTTTTAATCTCATGACCACCATTTTTTTGCAAGAAAACCGTATCCCAATTAATCAAAGAGTAGTTTTTTCTTCAGTTCTTGACACCAAAGAATCCTTATTTGAACTTTCTCAAGCTTATTTGTCCAAATATAAGGAATCATGAAGAGGGATAGGAGGTAAACTATAGTAATATACATCGTAGATTTCAGGAGTAGGAGTTTTTTGAAATTACTAAGCATGACTCCCTTTCAAGCTATAAGTTTACTTTCAACCATTTCCAATGGGTTAGACCAAATAAAATTATCAACTTTACCAACCATGATAGGAATTACTAAGTAGGATGATGGGATAATAAATGTTTGACAATTGAGGATTATCCTAGATATTTTGATTTGAAGGGAGGGAACATTGAGGAATAACACAACACTTTTGGTGAAGTTTATTCATTGAACCAAAGCAAAAGAACAATATAAGAGAATTCTAATCCAACCCTTTTCCTCTATAATCATGGATTCCCCCAAAAGGATGGTATCATCAATAAATTATCGATGAGAAATTGACAGAGAGGTGGATAAAGGAGAGAAGCCTTTAAGGTTTCCATATGAAATACCTTTTACAATATTATGACCAAGAACCTTCGCCAACATGATGAAGAAGTAGGGAGAAAGAGGATTCCCTTGCCTTACTCTATTAGATGCTAAGAAGAGACCATGGTGAGAGCCATTAATGATCACCAAAAACTTAGAGGATGAAAGGCAACCTTTTATCATTTTGATAATTTTACCTTTGAAACCAAATCTCTATAGAACTTCAAACAGAAAGCTCCAAGATACTTTTTCATACGCTTTAGATATATCCAACTTGAAGGCCATTCTTTCCTTGTTTCTTTTTCTCACTGGGTGGAGGGTTTTGAGGACCATAAGGACATCATCATTGATTTTCCTACCCAACACAAAACCTTTATAAGTGGTGTGGATCATTTTATCTAGGAAATGATTTATTTTGTTAACAAATAATTTAGAGCAGATCTTGTAAAATGTGACACAAAGACTTATAGGCCATGTTGGGCAAAGGTTGTCATTGATGTTAAAGGTTGTCATTAATGTCATGAATTTCAAAGTATATAGTAATAAGTTGGATGTCAAATGAGTTCTCTATTTAAGGATCAATTGTATTATCATTATATTCCCCTCGACTTATCATTTTGAGTTGTAGAAGATTTGTTGATACATGTCTTATGCCAAAAGCTCAATTTGATCAATGTTGGTAATTTTACTATTAGGATGAAAAATGAAGAAATATATATTATTAGTTCTAAGTGTTTGTATGACTATTATATGCTTGCAATATCATTCTTGCATCTTTTCACTATGATAGTGGTGATCCAAAACTCTATACTAGTATGTTTTAGTATAGTTCTCAGGGTAGAGAGATTTCTCTGGCAATACAATCATGGTCTGCATTACTTTCAAAAATGTATTCTTGATCTTTTATTTTAGAGGAGAGTATTCCTACACTAGGTCTATCATATCCTAGATTTTTCAAATGATATGTTTAACATGCAAAAATATTGAAGCAACATAAGGTTCTCTATGTCTGTCTATCAACTAGTTGGATTTCAAGGTGTACATACAATAATGGCTAGTAGTGTGTGGATTTAAAAACTTGTGTGGGGTGTTAGAAAATAACTTCTTAAGGTTCCTATGGTAGCACATAGTATCATATTCTATTGGTAGCAATTTTTTTTTTTTTTTGAACCAAACTACTACACATTTCATTTAATTTAAATTTAGGTCCACCTTATGTTGTCCTAGCTATTTATGGATCCATGGATGAAAAATAAGAGTGTTAATGTAATTTCATGTATATATTTCAAATTTTCAAATCCATTGAAAGGTATGCGAGTGTGACCACATGAATTAGAGTTATACCTATGTGAAGAAAAGTTGGTCACTGGTTCAAATTGAAGAGAAGGTGGTGAAGATAAGAGGGAGAATTGCATTCTAGTGTGTGCACCTATATCAAAATATCATTTGCAATGAGGAAGAATGTCAACTGTGACTTAGGCACATGTATGTGTTTCATTAAAGATTCATAAGCTTTATCTCTATAATCTAGTAGGACTGGTGTTCTACCTATTGTACTATTTCAATTGGGGATTAGTGTCTCCAGTAGGTTGGTGCCTACTGATACATTAGGGGATTGCTATCTCTAGTAGGTTGGTTCCTACTTGAGTGTGTAAAATTCACTTGTATATTTATGCATTGTGAAGCTAGATTTGGATAGTAGATCCAAGTAGCTATTCTCACTATGGTTTTTCCCATCTTGGGTTTCCACATATATTTGGTGTTCATGTGTATGATTTATGCTTTTATGTTTTAATTGATTTTGTGGGATTTGTTAAGAATAATCACATATTTTGATAACAATAACAAAGATTCAAGTTGCATGATCTAGTAATTAGTGTTGAAGTTGAGAACTTTGAATTGATTAGATCTACTGATTCACCCCCTCTCAATAGATTGTGTGCCCTTCAATTGGTATTATATCTAGTTTCCTTTGAAGAAGCCTCAAATATTAAGGTAGTTTTGAGATGGCACTCAATTGCTCAGGAAGGATTCTTTGGAAACAAAGAACCATTGTTTGATGGATCCAATTTTATATTTTGGAAAGATAGGATTGAGTCCTACTTGATGGATCTTGGAATAGACATCTAGATTTGAGTGATAAAGGGATATGAGAAGCTTGAAAACCCTCCTAGGGATCAAGTTAGAAAGAGGGCTTGTGAAATCAATGTTAAGGAAAGGAATACTATCTTATGTGGATTGACTAAGTTTGAATTTGTGAAAGTGATGTAGTGAAAAAAAGTGAAGGAAATATGGGATAAATTTGAACCATATATGCAAGTGATAAAAAATTCAAAGAGGTGAAGCTACAAACTCATGTCTCAGTTTGAAAGCTTAAAGATGAGAGAAGATGAAAATATTACCACATTCTTGCTTTAGGTTGATGAAGTTTCCAACTCTATCTGAGGTCTTGGAGAAGAATTGAAAGAAAATATTGTTGTGAAAAAGGTACTTAGATCTCTTCCTAGAAGATTTGATTCCAAAGTCCCTATAATAGAAGAGCCTAAGGATCTAAATTCTTTGAAGTTGATTGAACTGCATGGAATTATAACTACTTTTGAGATGAGATTTGAAAGTGAAGATGCTATAAGGAAAGAAGATACTTTAAAAGCATCTAAGGAGGTTGATCAAAATTCCAATATTGCATCAGATCTAGAGGAAGCCAATTTTTTCAAGAAGCTACAAAGAGGTTCCAGTAAGTACAAAGGCTAGCTACATTTTATTGCATAGAAAATTGTACACACTTACAATTTCACATTATGTTTTGTCCCCCTAATTTATTAGACTTAATTATGCTTCTAATTTTCCAAATTATGCATTCTAAAGACTAATTTTAATCATTTTCCAAGAAGGATAGGTATTAAAAAAAAATCATTGAATCATTAAATTATCCCTAACTTTGAGTATCCTAGAAGTTTGGGCTAGGACCTAGTTGCCCATGGGTGATTGGGTCCTCCTTCTTAGATGGGACCTAAATTTAAATATGTTTTTGGTAGTATTTTAATATCCAAAATTCAAATATGAAGTGTTGACTTTTGGAATCTAATTTTTTAGAAAATTAGATAAACACCTATAAATGTAAGGGGGAAAATAAGCATAAGGAAAAAACAATGAAATCAAATGAAAGAGATCAAAGCAAGATCAAATCCCAACCATACTCATGAAATGAAATTATAAAACTAAGAATTCAATGAACAATGCTATAATAAAAGAGAACATAAAAAGAATTTAAGCATTACAATGTTACCATCCCATGTTGAAGTGTAATTCGTATTGATGTTGGATCACTTGGATCAATATGAAGCCTTCATTGTTTGTGCAAAAATCTTATAAAGGTATGCTAATAGTGATCAAAGATGTATGTATTTTCTCTTAAGAATTCAATAGTCAATTCAACATGAACTCTTTAGAAAAATTCTTTAGATTCTCTAATCCTTTTTTAGAATGAAGAAGGTTTTATGGATTTTTAGATAAATGATCAAGATTTAGTAGTGAAAGATCATGATCAACGAGTGAGAACCATTGAGAGGAAATAGATTGGTCAGTTAACTCCTCTAATTGATCCAATTAGGGATTTAAATTGGATAATCAGTGGGAATAGATTAGAATGATTGGTTGGATTGAGAAAGTCAGGTTGAGTTAGGAAGTAGATGAATTAGTCAACCAATTAGAGTGAGAAATCAGTGGTCATGATTTACTCAATTACAAAGAGGTGAAGATAATTAACTAATTGAATAATTAATTAATATTGGAGATGAGTGTGAAAGTTTTCTTTTGACTTTAACAAATAGAGATATATTTGTTTGTTGACCATGTTGAATGATTTTGAATATTTGATTTAATTATTCAAATTTAGAGAAGAGAAAGTGGTTTAATTAAATTATTAATGATAATAATTTAATTGATTTATATGAATAAGGTGTATCCATGACAATTAAATAATTGATGTTTATTTAATTAATCAAGAGGAATACAGTTAGATTAATGATAAAATAGTGAATTAATTAAATAATTAAAGATTATTCAATTAATAGAGGAAAATAGGGTTAATGATGCAAATGATGTTAAAAAGGAGATTAATGATGTCGATGATGGAAAAATGTAATTCAAGATGTGCGATATGTGTGAGGTCATTTTTACATATCTACATTTTACCCTTCTTTAAGACAAAGTATTGTTTACATTATTTCAAATAATTTGATGTTCAGATCAAGATTTGAAAAATTTAATATGCCCCACCATGTCTCGGTAGTCAGTGGAAAGATAATACGATGTTGGGCTGCCCCCTCAAGAAGGTGGCCAAAAAAACTACTTTTCTGGTTGGGCTCACGAAAAAGGTTATGTTGTATTTTAGATGCATAAAGGATGAAAAATTAGGCTATAGGGCCCTTGTTTATGGTTTTAGATGTTCCATGGTGCTCAAAATTTAATCCTAGGAGGGTTTCCAAGGTAAAAATTAGGGTTTGGGGGGTAGAAATAGGAAATTAGGGTTTCATTTTTCCTCATTTGCATTTTGAGTCTTAGGAAATTCTTGCCTCTGGAGATCTTGTTTTCAGAATTTTCAATTTACGATGGTGAGGATTATGGATGCCCCACAACAAGAAGATGTAGTTCATTCATTTGGGAGGCTAGATGACACAGGCATTGTGGTACATACCCCTTCCTTTCTTGTTTGTGCAATTAATGCTCAAATTCTTTTAGGACGATAGTGGTAATTTCTTGTTTTTCATGCTATTGCCTCAATACAATTGCTAGTGTACTAGGTTAGTTTATTGCTATAGTAAAAATTCCACACTATAGTTTAATTTATTCACTAGTGTAAACACCATTCACTATTGTTGACCGCTCTTGTAAAAAGTACATGCTTTTGTAAAAATCACACACTATCATTCACTAGTATAAAAACAACAATATATGATTAAAAAAACTACTAAAAACTGCATATAAATGACTAAACTTGGTCACATGACCATTAGTAGTTTATTTCCAGTCATTAATAATGTGACCAGATTGATGACTAAACCATTTTTAGTCATTTATTGGTTGTTTTAATTAATCGATTTGGTAGTATATTTAGTCATTAATTTACTCATTGATTTTTGTAAACTGGTCACTTATTTAGTCATTAATTTAGTCATATATTGTTGTTAGTTGGTCACTTATTTAGTCTTTTTTATTCACTAATTTTTGTCCATTGGCAGTGTATTCAGACATTAATTTTAATCTCATTTTGATCAATTTGGTAGTTTATTTAATTGTTTTGGTTCACTAATTTCTATTAACCGGTACTATATTGATACATTATTAATTTCATAATCATTATATTTAGTCATATTTATTAACTACTCTATCAATTGGTAGTATATTTATTCAATTGGTAGTTTATTTAATTATTTTTGTTCACTGATTTCTACCTAAAAGTGCTCAAAATGAGACAATGTTTTTGAGGTTTAAACATAAAACATAGAAAAACGCAATCAAACATTCATTTCCACATAATGAAATAGCTATTAAGAAGGAAAAATACTGAAATTTTATTGAGAAAAGTTGTTCTTATAGTAGATATAAGACTTAAATATGTGTCTTTGCTTTGAACAATGTGTTACAAAGTGTGTTTCTCAGTGTTGTGACTAAGAAAACTAAGTTACAATACTCTATCTTTTGCTTATATAGATCTAAAACATGAAATAAATAGTTGAAAAATGAAGCCTAAGGGTCTTATATCTCATCCAAACCATGAGAGAGCATATAGGAACTGAAATTCACTAAGTTCTCATGCCTAAAAATAGGGAAATTTGTTTTACATGCCCAAGAGGTCTTCTTGCTAGGACAACGAGGGATGAGACAATGATGGTGCTTGAAGCCATCTCTACCCCTACAATTACATAAGTGATCATTGTGTCAGGGTAGTACAGTAATACATTGTTGGTCACCCATGTTTATGCTATGCTCTGGTACTATGAAAAACCTAGAAAATTTGAATTGGGTATCCCAATCATGAACTCAATGCTAGTGTTGGAAAATGCTTGAAGGACTTGCACATAAGTAAATCACAATTCAGAACCACAACTTTCCAAGAAATGGTCTTTTGATTTACATTAAACTTATACTATGGAAAATTTTTGATGTGTTTCAAATAACAATCTACATATTAGAGTCATAAATCCTTATCTTCTTAACAAACACTGACTTCACCAAATGGGCTTGTAGACATCTAAATTTGATTGCTCCCATACGATCAAATTCATCTCTTTATTCATCCATTCGATCAAATTAATTTATTTAATTAATGTTGCACTTTCTGTTCAAAGTCCTTAAAGTATTTAATTTAACAATTAAATGCTTTACCTTACCCCTTTTTCCTCTCTAAATTAGATAAATACATCAATTTATTTAATTTAATCATTTTAACCTTTTTGAATTAAAATCAATTTAAAATTTTTCTTTTCTCTCTCATTGTCACATCCTTCATAACCCCTCTCTAATCTGGATTAATTTAATTAATTCATGATTAGGATGTGCATCCTTTTAATCAAGGATTAATGTCACATCCTCCTACATTTTCCACTTGCTTCTAATCTTCCATTAATTATCCTAATTATGTGTTTGCACAACCTTAATCAAGGTCATTAGCCACATTTAGCATCCCTTTTTAGTCAACCTTTTCCATTTTCCTTTCTTGGCCTTGACCCTCTTTCCCATGTGAATTTTTAATTCACATTTATTCATCCTAGGTCTCTCTCCTCCCCATGTGAATTTTTAATTCACATTTTATCCTTCCAAGACTTCTAGAACATGGGACTTGTCACCTCATCCACATGTGACCAACTCCCACCTTTTTGGAGACCCTCTCTTATCCACTAGATTCTCCCAAGCATGTGAATTTTTAATTCATATTTATTCCTCCAAGGAATCTTCTCATCTCCCAATGTACTTCCAAGGTACATGTCCTTCCTCCACATCATGAACTCTCCTTCCACATCACCTACACATCATCTCACCCTTAGCCACTTCACATTCCACATGTCAAAATGTGAGGGCTTCTAAGTCCTCAACTCACCTTAGCCCTTCATCTTGACCTTGTTCGATAAATCTCAACCATTGAATTCTCTAGAGAATTCAAATTCCTCTATAAATACCCCCTCCTCTGAGGGAAAAAAAGAGAGTCATTTTGCAACCTTATACTATCATTTTGTGCACTCATTTTTCTCTCATCTAGCCATCCATTTTAGCCATTTTGCATTTGCATCCCACCATCTAATTAATCTTGCATTTAGCTACATCAATAGCCATACAAGGAGTATACAAAGCAATCCAAATCAAGGGCCAACCAAGGAATTTCAGCTGCAAAGAAGGTATAATCATCTTCTAATCTTCATTTTATCTTATTTCTTTGCTTTATCATTTCTTAGGCTAATCTTGAGGTGTCCCTTTGTGTTTTCTTTCATTGCATTATTGTTGTTTTTGCATATTTAGAGTTGATAAACATTTAGGATCACATTTCTGGCATACTCGGTGGGACCCACAAGTGGGTTCTTCTATTTTATGTTTGTTGTTGTTGAGTTTTTTTGTAGGAACATGTCACAGAAGGGTGACTACGCCCTCTAGTTCACTACAGAGGGGTGAATATACCCTCCTGGTCACTACAAAGGGGTGACTACACCCTCCTGGTCATTGCAGAGGGGTGACTACGCCCTGTTTTTCACTGTAGAAGGGCGACTACGCCCCTGATTTGAATTTTACTTGCTAACATTTCACTACAAAAGGGTGACTATGCCCCTAATTTGAATTTTACTTGCTAACACTTCACTGCAGAAGGGCGACTACGCCATTGATTTGAATTTTTCTTGCTAACATTTCACCACAGAAGGGCAACTATGCCCCTGATTTGAATTTTTTTTGCTAACATTTCACTATAGAAGGGCGACTACACCCCTAATTTGAATTTGGCTTGCTAACATTTCACTATAGAAAGATGACTGCACTCTCTTGCTATTGCAGAAGTTCAACTATGCCCTCTTGCTACTACGCCCTTTGGTTCACTGTAGAGGGGCGACTACACCCTCCTGGTTACTACAGAAGTGAAACTATGCCCTCTTGGTTACTGCAGAGGGGAAAATTTTCCCTCCTAGCCATTGTAGAGGGCTGAATTTTCCCTCCTAGTAAATGCAAAGGGGCGAATACACCCCAAAACAACACATTTTAAGAGGTAAAATGGTCGTTTTAGCTTAGTTTTTACTTCGGTTTTTTGTTGTTTTCAGATCTTAACCCCCTAACATTGTTTTTTGCAAGGATATTGGCATTTTTGCTAACATTTTGCAGAATATTCTTGTGAAGAAAGAAGGATAAAACAAATAATGTTTGCTTGCAGGACCTTCTGTTTACATAGATTTCCATAGCTATCCTTGTGCTTTTTTCGTTAATTTAGGAACATAGTTTAATTAGGGTGGTAATATCTATTATTTGTTGTGTCTATCTCTTTTGGTGTTACCCAAAGGGGGCATTAGTTTGTTTTCACTTTCCCCTTGCACTTCGTGTGAGCCTGGGGAGTAGTTGGAAATGATTAGTGTCTTCTTTCTAGTGGGCCCTACTTGGGGATTTCATCACTCTAAGGGACGATCCCAACCACACATACTAGCAGGGTATACAAAGGGGGGAGAGTGAAAGTTGTACCTCAATCCAGTCACATTGTAATTGGCAGAGTGTTGAAGCTAGGGTGATACCTAGATAGACATGAAGAGTTGGTCTGAGCCCTTCAGTATCTCGTTGGGGTTCTTGACTCATGCTTGTGACAGACTGGTGTTCACGGTTATGCCTCATGTACTGAGAGTATATCGAGGACTCCCTACACACCTTGTATCCTAGATTAAGACCTTTATTGGCCATACCCTTAATACTAATCATAGGATTGTGCTTGTTTGAAAGTGTTTTTTTTGTGAGAAACTAGTAATTTTTTTGACAAATTGGCCTTATTCTTGTCATTTTAAGTCCTTGCCATAGTCATTTTCATCAAAACCAAGTCACTATTCACTGTAGAGGGGCAAATTTTCCCTCGTATTTTCTGTAGTGGGGCAAATTTTCCCTCCTGTTTGCTATAGTGGGGATAGTCAAAATTGCCCCGTTTAGCTCCATTTAGCCTCTAAACAATCATTTAATCATTCCAAACCATTATGTAATCATTCGAAACCTCTGTTTTGTCATTTTAAACCTCCAAAACCTCCATTTTGTCATTCTAAACCTCCATTTTATCATTCTGAGCCTTTGTTTGACCATTCCAAACATCCATTTGACCAAGTAGTCTTTCATCCCTTTCGATCCTCCATTTACTCATTTCGAGTAATCTTTCATCCATTCCAAGCATCCATCTCCTCATTCTAAGAGTTCATCCTTTCTAATCAATCGTTTACTCGTTTCAAGCTTTTGTCCCCGCGACATGAGAATCATTCATCCATTCCAAGCAATCGATTACCAGTTCCAAGTGCTTATTCATTCACTCCTATCATTTATTTTCCCAATTCGATCATCTATTTCCTCAATCTAACTATATAACACCCTATTCCAATAACCTATCTCTTCATTCTAATAGCCTATTTACCCACTTAGAAAGTCCAAAAGTCAGTGGGGAAAATTTTCCCTATAGTGGGGCAAATCTGCCTTGCAGTGGGGCGAATTTTCCCTATAGAAGGGAAAATTCGCCCCTCTGTGGCAAAAATTTGGCAAACAAACAATAAATAGATCCAGTTCCCAAATTCGACTGGTGGAACCAATCCCATCATATCCTTCAATCCAATCCTAATATGAGATTTAATCTAATCCCAACCTAAGCATTGGTCCATCCACGTTCTTCTGAATCGTATCGATACATCATCCTCAAGAATCTCTAGGTTACACATCCCTTATCATTTCCCCATCCAAATCCCTTCAACTTTGTTTCAAGTTATTATTCAAATTGACCTAAGTGTTTGAATTGATCATCATCATCAACATCTGCTTAGGATTTCCATCCGTCCTAAGTGAATCATCATTGTCAGACCAATCAATTCACATTCAATCTCAAGGTGGATTCGGTGCTACAATCATCCATTCATCCTTGAATCTGATCAATCAGTATCCTAAGTCAACTAGGGGAATCTCTGAATGGGGTTTTCCAATCCCTCTCATCATCTTATCCTATCTATCATTCAATTTTATCAATCATTGATCGATCCTATCAAATCCAATGCAATCACATCCTTATCCAATCATCTTTGACCCAATCAATATACTTCCATCTTGAGGTAGATTCAGTGTTGTAATCATCCTTTGATAATCGATCCTATCGTCAGAATCAATCCCATCACATTATCCAATCATCCTAATATGAGCTTTAATCCAATCCTGATTTGAGCTTTAGTTTGTTTCCATCCAAAATATTTGATCCATCCTATTTATCCTTTCATCATTATGAATCCTTATCCTCCATCAATAGTAGTCAAGGGAAACCCTAATTATGTCGATGATGATAATGAAATTCTTTTCGATCAAGAAGTATACAACATAGATCCCCTTGACGTTATCATCGCTAGTAAACTTTCTCCACCTGCTTCCCAAAATCCAATCACCCCTTCAAGCTATCCCGTTATGTCTTCACCCATGCCTAATCACGCTCCTTATGCTACCTTTGGCAAGGGATGTCCAGTATCTTCCCCATCTACATATTTGTCATATCCTTCATCTACATTGTCCCCTTATCCAACATTTGCATCCCCTTATCCTAATCTACCAACCCAATACTTTTACACTCCCTCATCCATGTCCCATTATCCTAATCCTCCATACCAATCAACCTATTCTAATCTTACATCCACACCTTTTTATCTTAATCCTACACCCCCATCAACTTACCCTAATCCAACATCCACATCTCCCTATCCTAATCCACTATCCATGTCTTCCTATCTTAATCCACCATCTCAATCTTCCTATCCTAACCCGCCATCTCAATATCCTTACTACAATCCACCAGCTACATCCTCTTGTGTTGATCTACCATCCACGTCCTCATATCCTAATTCACCATTCCAATATCTCTACCTTAACCCCCCATCCAATCCTAATCCTCCATCTACTCCTAGTCCTATATCCAATCCCATTCCTCCATCTAACCTTAGCTAACCAATCCATAATGCTAGTCCTCCACCCGTCCCTAATCCTTCATCCATTCCTATCATGCCATCTCAACCTTGAATATGCAATTTCCTCACTCCAAAAGTTCTCCAAGGATTTATGACAAAGAAGGCATCCCCAACTTCATCGCTTGAAATTGTGGAACCATTCCATCCCATACCTATCATTGATGCTACCACCCCCAGCACCACTCAAACCATCAAACCCACTGAATTCATTTAACCCCCATCTCCTACTCTAAGAGCCACTAAATCCATTGAAGACACCCAATTCCAATCCACTCCTACTCCTAGATCCACCCACTCCATCGAAGATAGCCAAATCCAATCCACTCCTCCCACTCCTCGTATCAGCAAAATCCCCTTTCATGAACTTCATGAATCCTCCAACCTTCCACCTCACCTACTTGAAGAGCCCATCCAACATGCCTCTATTGTCATGCCTCCTGCACATGATGAGTCATGCCAATATTTTGGTCCAAAGCATATCATATCCCCTCTTCTACATCAAGAACCGGCCATCCTAGCTATTCCACCTCAAGATCATAATCCCTTACCCACTATAGTCCATAATCTCCTTGTCACTCAAGATTCCATCGCTCCATCTCATGAGCCCTTATCACTCGCTACCACAAATCTAGATCCTATCATGTCACCTAATCCCTCTCTTGATCCCTCACCAGCTCCCTGTCTTGATCAAGAAGCTATTACTCCCTCATCTCCATCTAATGATCCTCCACCATCGCCTAAACCTATTATCTCCACACTGCTTTTATATCCCCTTGGTACTCTCACATTCTTCCATGGTGGTCTCCTTGCAGAATAAAAACACAACATATATATCACCCATCCTCCCCCACCTAATAACGAACTCACATCATTCTTCCAGAATAACAAGAATCCTACCATGCATCAAATGCTCAAGAACATGAACTATCAAGGAAAATGTTTAGACCTTCATGAGCAAGGTATTTTAGAGCCCATCTAGGTCAAAGAACAACTCTGTATGCGAGGTCTTGGACCTAGTTCCCAACACTCACAATCTAACAATGTTGGTACAACCTCTATACGTCCTCAACGAGCCCCTTCTTCCAAAATAAATATAAGCTCTTCCCATCGCTCCACTAGATCATATGCTTCCATCCCTCCTCCTCCATCATATCACTTCAAAACAACCATCCATATTCCTCCTTCATCCGCTCTGTCCATTTTGGGTCCTTGTGTCCCCCTATCCCCCATCACATATACTCCAGGTCCTAAGTCCATTTTGGGCCCTTACATCCCAAAATCACCTCCTCCATCTCATCCTATTATCCATCCATCACCTATCCATGTCACCCATCATAACTATCCCACTCTCATGTTCCCTAATCAGGATCAACAAAGGCTCATACCTATACATCATCCATCCACATATCATCCTCAAAATCCTACCTCCATCCCTCCATTCATATTCTCTCCACATCATCCATCCGCTCACACCCATCCCATTACTACTACAAGCACTTTGGATGCCAAAGTACAAATTCATAAATCTAAACATCCACATGAATCAAAATCTCCTCATGTCCCCTCTAAAAGACATGTTGAAGAAAAGAAAAATAAAATCCAAAATCCAAATCAAATCCATAGGCCGCAAAGGCCCACCAAAGAAAAAATCAAAACCATGTGGATCCCAAAGAAAACAGATGCAATGCCTTCAAATGAAGCCTCCATAACAACATCCAAAGTTGCTACTCCAAAATATAATCATGCAAATCCTCCTAAATCCATTTTGGGTCCTTATGTCCCAAAATTTTCTATCACCTCTCCTCCATTCTCTCCACATCCTCCATTACACCCTCCATTAGCCCCACATCATCCAACCATTAATCCTCCTATCCTTTCACACCCCCCACTATATGTGCCAATGTTGGTCTTGAACTCACCACCCCATCATACACCTACCCCATCATTCTATCCATACCCTCTCCAGCATCCCATCCATTATCCCACATATCTCCCCTATCAAATCCCTCTAATTCATCCTCTTGCATAATCCATTTATCCTAATAAGATTGTACCAACATCCAATAGTCACTTCAAACATGGGCTCTTAATACTTCGTATAGAATTTGATGCTTGAGTCCTTCATCCACATCCTTATCACATGTCTTCTACATCCACTTATCCAACTCCCTATACTTATCCATCTCCACCAGCATTCTATCCAAAAATACAAAAAAAAATCAACAAAAAAGAAAAAAAATTGTCAAAATAAAAAATAAAAAATAAAAAAATAGTAAAGAGAAATCATTCATCCAATGGTGAAAACTTGGAAAACAAGCGCCTTGGATAAGTACCATGCTGAAAACCTGATAAACAGGTGTCATGTGTAAATCCCCTATCCAATTTACTTCTACACTTGGGGGCACCTGCATCCCTTTCACCCACCTCCTTCATCCCACCTGTCTTACACATCCTTCACCTCAATCCCTCCATCCTCCTTGTGATCTTGATATAGCTAGGGATAAACATATACACATGATTTGGAGACCTCTTGGCATACCTTCCCCTCATCCATACACTATCCCATTCCTTATCCACATCCATCTACCTTCTTTGTCTATCCATCATGCTACCATTAGTATCCCTTCCTTATCCAGGCATCCTACCTTCATTCATCAAACTCCCTCGTCCACCCATCCTATCCTCCTCTAGCTATCTCCTTTATCTTCCCATCCACTCATCTTTTTCCCCTTTTTCCTTATCACATATGACATATCTAGAGTGGGTGCATCTACTTCCTTTGTGACATAAGTCCTTGGAGACATCATGCATCGATCCTATCTAACTTTTTGTCTTCCCATCCTTATCCTCCTATTCCTCCATCCAAACAATCCCCATCTTTGTCTTTCTACCTATCCAAAAAATCCCTTCTATCTCCCCATCCTTGTCTTCTTATCCATCCAAACAATCCTTTTAACCTCCTTATCCTTATCTATCCATCCTAGCATCGCTCCACCTCCTTATCTTCCTATCCATCCCTATCTCCCTATTCATTTGTCTCTCTCTTCATCCCATCTCATAATCCCTTGTCATTGGTATCTAGCTATAAGCTTCTCCCAATGCAATCCAATTCCATCTATCTAATTGGCATCACTCCTGCTTCTCTTGCACATCTTTCCAATCCCTTATCACTTTTCATCACTCATCTATCTATCATATCCTCCTCCCAAGTCCTTTTAATGATTTGGATAACTATCCCATCCTTGACATTTATGTGATCATCATCACCCTATCCAATCCAACAGGTCTATCCTATCTCATCATATCAGTCCCTTTTTTTAATCCACTTATCCTATCATAATCCTTTATCCATCATTTATCTTTGATATTTTGTCGAATTATGTTGCCCCTACGCTTTCACATAGGCAAGGTCAATCATTTGATCTGCCCCCAGGGCTCTGTCCATCCACTCCTTTATCATCTATCATTGGTCATTCTACTTCTATTCATCTTGTCTTGGTCCTCTATCAAGGTCTCCATCGTCCTCTTCCCACTTTTATCCATGGTTAGTCATCAGCCTTTTATTGAACTACAAGGCCTCTGTGCTTTCATGTAGGCAAGGATAATATTTGATCATCCCACAAGCCCCTAGGTCCTTAGAGTGTGTCAATCTTGTGTCATGTCTCTTGTGTCGTGTCATCAAGCTATGCCCTTATCTAGCTGGTTCTTAACAAACAAGATCCACTTGTATCATCAGATCCAATTGGTTCTGAGTATCCTGCATCATATCAATCTTTCAGTTAGTATCCATCATCGGTCTCAACAAGATGAATCCTTCCTAACAAATCTCATCAATCCCATCCATCCCCTTGATCCTATGGCAAAGGATGATTGATTGTGATCTTTTGATGCTTTTGGATTTTGTTTATCATTTAAACTCTCTATCATCACTTGTCATGGTCGCCTTGATCCATCATATCATGGTGTGCTTTGACTAGTCAACATAGGGGCATATCTTGATCTTTTTGTTGTTGTTGTCTTCTCAGTTGTCCCACATAGTACCCACCAAGATCCCTAAGGTCTTGTGTTATGCCAGGGCATCCTTGTGTGCTTGTGGTTATCCCAATACCTGGCCCGACCAAGGTCATCGTGACTTTGGGGTGTTGGGATAACCTTCTTGTTTGTTGTGTTTGTTTCATGCATTAGACACTAATCTGCCTTGGTCCTTTATACCTTGGAGTATCGTTTCTTATGCTATAGCAAAAATCAATGCTCTGAAGATGGAAAATCATATTAGGATTGCATTTCATGGTCATTACCGTTGCATTGCATTCAACCTATGATTTTTGTTGTGCAAATACTTCACATCTTTTTTTCTTCTCTCTTATTTTCCTTTTGCAATCTTCTTGGTTTTTCATGCTCTTTCCAATGACATATACCATGTCATACTTTCGGGAAGCGCCCCAGGCCCCTAACTTCCCGAGGCCACCATTTGCAAACTACATGTTTGATTGACTCTGTTCGAATGCTAATCTTCTCATTTTTTTGTGCTCTTTCCAATGACATATACCATGCTATACTTTTGAGAAGTCGCTCGAGACCCCTTTTTCCTTCCCCATCCACCTTTTCAAGGGGGCATACCCTATCATTCCTCTCCATTCCTCCATCATGAGCCTTCTCCCTCGAGACTAGGCATCCCCTTTCACTTCCCTCTGCTTGGGTAGCTCATTCAACCTCTTTCATGCTAGGGCATCAAGTATTATCACTTCCTTCATCATCTGCATTTTATTTTTCTCTGAAACACTATTATTCTAACAATATTTCGAAGAGAGGAAAAATGTAGACATCTAAATTTGATTGATCACATATGATCAAATTCATCTTTTTATTCGTCCATTCTGTCAATATTAATTTATTTAATTAATGTTGCACTTTTTGTCCAAAGTCCTTAAAGTATTTAATTTAACAATTAAATGCTTTACCTTACCCCTTTTTCCTCTCTAAATTAGATAAATACATCAATTTATTTAATTTAATCATTTTAACCTTTTTGAATTAAAATCAATTTAAAATTCTTCTTTTCTCTCTCATTGTCACATCCTCCATAATCCCTTTCTAATCTAGATTAATTTAATTAATTCATGATTAGGATGTGCATCCTCTTAATCAAGGATTAATGTCACATCCTCTTATATTTGCCACTTGCTTCTAATCTTCCATTAATTATCCTAATTATGTGTTTGCACAACCTTAATCAAGGTCATTAGCCACATTTAGCATCCCTTTTTAGTCAACCTTTCCATTTTCCTTTCTTGGCATTGACCCTCTTTCCCATGTGAATTTTTAATTCACATTTATTCATCCTAGGTCTCTCTCCTCCCCATGTGAATTTTTAATTCACATTTTATCCTTCCAAGACTTCTAGAACATGGGACTTGTCACCTCATCCACATGTGACCAACTCCCACCTTTTTGGAGACCCTCTCTTATCACTAGATTCTCCCAAGCATGTGAATTTTTAATTCACATTTATTCCTCCAAGGAATCTTCTCATCTCCCAATATAATTCCAAGGTACATGTCCTTCCTCCACATCATGTACTCTCCTTCCACATCACCTACACATCATTTCACCCTTAGACACTTCACATTCCACATGTCAAAATGTGAGGGCTTGTGAGTCCTCAACTCAGCTTAGCCCATCATCTTGGCCTTGTTGGATAAATCTCAACCATTGAATTCTTTAGAGAATTCAAATTCCTCTATAAATACCCCCTCTTCTAAGGCAAAAAAAGAGACTTAGCCATTTTGCAACCTTATGTTGTCATTTTGTGCACTCATTTTTCTCTCATCTAGCCATCCATTTTAGCCATTTTGCATTTGCATCCCACCATCTAATTAATCTTGCATTTAGCTACATCAATAGCCATCCAAGGAGCATACAAAACAATCCAAATCAAGGGCCAACCAAGGAATTTCAGCAGCAAAGAAGGTATAATCGTCTTCTAATCTTCATTTTAGCTTATTTCTTTGCTTTATCATTTCTTAGGCTAATCTTGATGTGTCCCTTTGTGTTTTCTTTCATTGCATTATTGTTGTTTTTTCATATTGAGAGTTGATATAGAAGGTCATCCCCTACTTGACCATAGCAAAGTACCACTTCACTTTTGTCAATTATCAAATTTGCAATCAACTTGAATCCTAAAGGGTTGCCAGGCCTAATGGTTAGATTCAAGGAGAGATTTTTCCAACGAATGGGAGATTGAATTAAAACCCTTTCTCCCCTGCACTTTGGGCATTGTGAAACCCGGGAAGGTGATCCCAATAGTATGCTTGTAGATACTTGTGTGCCAAAATCATCTAGAATACTGTAAATAGATAATTCTCCTTTAAATTTTTAATTGAAATGCTACCCTAAAGGTTTGGCTGACCTTCATGGTAATTCCTAATTTAAACATGAGAGGTGTAATACATTAATTTTAACACACAAACATACAAAGATAGATAAGTAAATTTGATTAAAATTTGTAGATGCCACAAACAAGCTCATGAGACTGTAACATTAAAAGACCAGTGCGATATTTTAGGGTGGAGCCAACTAAACCATGTAATTTAAAACTAATTAAAACATTCAATCTATCATAACTATGCCTACCAAATAATGGCTTCCATTAATGATACCAGAAACTCAACTAGCCATACTTAATAATCCCATGACACAGCTACATAAACCTCTATCTGTGTCAATACAATTTAATTCATTCTTTGAATTAAGGTAATAAAACCAAACAAACATTCAAGGGAAAACAAGAAGACAAATACTAGGAATCTTTTATTTCTTATATTCATAATCTATGCAATACATACTATGGAGACAACCAATTTAGAATATTGTGTCATCTACACACAAATATGACAATGCCCTGAATACATTCTCCATTACATGACTATGAAAACCCCAAAAACTGAAACCAACACTTCTTCATTAAAGACCTATTAGAAAATACATTTTCCCATGAGACTAAAGAATGAGCAACTCTCCAAATGAAACAAGAAAATCCCTTAAGAAAAATATAGAAACCCCAAATGGAAATCTCCATCAGACATCTAGAAAACTCAGTCTCATTGATCAATAACTGCCTGCACTCTAAGAATCCTCATCTGCAATTTTTTTTCCTACTCGCATTTTCTTTCCCATACTACAATAGAAAATATGCCTTTTACTTTCACCCAACAACTGAAAATTTCTCTTGCCTCATGAAAAAGCTTCACTTCTTCCTCCATTTTTACCCTATAGCTGAAAAATATTCTATTTGATATTTTTTTCCTCCATATTTGTTTATCTCGTAGCTACAACAGAAAATATTTTCCTACTATGAAAAACTTTATTCATTTTAATCGAGCTATAGAAAGCCCTCTTCATTTACCCATGCCTTGCAATAGAAAATTACCTTTTACATTTTACACTTTAGTGCCCAGCAACCCAAATTCATTTTTATTTCTGGAGATGTTTAATTTTCTATCAGGCTATAAAAGAAAACTCCTTTACTTGGGCATTTCACCTTTTAATTACTTCCACCATCAAACAATAATTTTGGACATCTCTCATGGGTCCCACCACCATCTTACACAAGCTTTTTTAGGAGACCATCGAACATCATTGATGCAATGTGGAAAAGGAGACACCTGTTAGTGATGCATGATAGATACAAAATAGCATGGCACATCACCAATACAAGAAGAGAAAGGCACCAAACAAAAATGATGGGAAATAAGAGCACAAAGAATCATGCCATCGCTGATGTGTTTGAGGAAAAATGGCATGAAATCACGATGGGTGATATTCCTTCTCCATCTGAATCCCCCATTCATCAAGTTCAGTTGCTTCCTTATCAAGCTTGGTGGCATCAAACAAACATTTATATCAATCAAAATGCAACCCTACCTTCTATGCAACAAAGTCATGTGTGTGTAGACATGCCATAGAAAATAGTTGAACATGTAGGGTACATTCATTATATCTGATGCTGCACAAAGAACCCTACTTGCAACACGTTCATGCCCTTTGAAGTAATGCATCATCAAATCCCAACATGTAATTTGAGGTACCAAATACAATTCTAGTAATAATGTTCTTTTACAATCTTTTCCACTATTTTGTGCATAATGTGTTCGAGCTATATATATAAATACTAGGTGTTAGTGCCACACAAATTTTCCCAAACACCATGATGTATATTCACTACAAGTGCTAACAATCCATGTGAAATGAAAACTAGCACAAGATTTACTCACCATTAGGCATCAAACAAAGATGTTTCTTGCAACAACTTCATGTACCTATGTAAAAATTCCCTTTGCAATAAAAATTGACCCCTTATGGCTAGCACGATGGTTGTCGCGTTACCATTTTCATTTCTTGTTCTCTACACCAACACTTCACCATACAGTTCTCTAGTCATCTCAAGATGTGTAGCCACATTCCTTAGCTCCATCCTCTCATTTCAAAAATTAGCAGAATAATTCCAATTCCCAAATGAAATGTCATGAGAACTCTTTGCATTTGATTTACTTTGTGCAACTTTTAATTATTTCTTTTTCTTGAAGCCAGTCATCTTCTCTTTGCTTTATGACCAATGTACATAAATTTATATCCTTGAGGAAGAGGAAAAAGGCATGTTGGAGGTCCATGAGGGAAATTACACTCTCGGTACTCAAAAATTTTAGTGCTTGTTGTTTTTTGATAACCTTGACATTATCAAGATAAGGGATATAATTAGGCCCAACTATTACATTGCAAATTCACCAATTGTATGAATTTCTAACACATAGATTGGATTGTTCTTTCTTATTGTCCCCATTTTTAAATTGAGTAGTGGTTGGTTCTTCCTTTTTCTCTTCAGGACTAGACTCCTTCCTTTCACTCTCACCTTTAGACTATGTAGCTTATGTTTCCCAATTCCTAGGTACCACATTATTTTCCTATTGAAGGCCAAACTATCGAGCATTAGGAAATGCTTCTGGTAAGTTGTTATCCCCTAATTTCTTTTATAACGGTCTTAATATGTTCCATATGCATTGGCTCAGAATCCAATTTAGAAGGTCTGAGATGGGAATATGAGAATTTATTCTATCTAATTAGATCCTTTGCGTGTGATACTTTGCATCCGTCTTCTTGTTGAGAATGATGTGATGTTCTCTATTATCTGAAACAACATTAGAGTTATCCCATCTCTAAACTTCTGTAACATGATTCAAATCACCATTTTGTGCACAAAATGCGACCCTCATTTCTAATTTAGCAACTAAGAAGTAAAGACCATTGAACAGTGTAAACTTTTATCACTTAGGAAACCTTTTCATTCTTAAGTATAGGACCTTTCCAATCCTCAATCTCCCATTCATCTATCAATGAAGACATACCCTTTATGTAACTGGTTGTTCTCTTTTTTTATTCCATCTTTATCTCATTTGGCTCCTTTACTGAAGGTATTACTTTCATATGAATCCTTCAAGGGTGCCCTGTCTAAGCCTTTAAGACTACCTTTCTATCTTTATTATAGTCAATAAGACTATCCTCTTGATTTTGTTACAATCATTAAGACTATGCCTTTTATAGGTTAAGGGATTTCTTTGTGATTGAGTTTAAAATTCACTGTCATCTTATGCAATGTCTATCTTTGGTCTTAATTGTACTCTTGCAGGCACTTTGAATTTCATAAACTACCACCTTCTATTGTAACATTGCTGCCTATGAGTTGACATTGCTGCCCTCTTTTCCCCATAACACTGATTTTAAATGCTAGGGATTTCCCTAACAAGCTTGCTTCCCCTGACTATTATGAGCCCTTGATTCATGATTTGTTCATAGGTTTCCACATGTTGTCCATGCACCTCTTTTGCATCATTAGACTAGCATTGAGTATATTATGGTCCTTAACTTAATTGAACTTATCAATGAACGTAGAAAGGTTGTGTTCATTTTGAGAGTCTCATTAGTGGCTCTTTTTGGGGGCATCTATTCCTTAGTGAATAGAGCAAGATTTTAGAATCTTCTAGAAGAGAAACCGAGTTCCAAATCCATTGGGCAACAGAGTCCTTTTAAATTCAATTTTCTAACCTCACTTGGTGGCCTCATGCCACCAAGTGAAAAAAAAGAAGTCAATTCCTACCCCTGTCAAAAACCAATATGTTAAAAGATTTGATCTCTTTTAATCCATACTTTCCTATGTCATGCGACAACAACATGGGTAACTTCCTTTTTGCAAAATAAAGTGTCAAGCTACCATTGAACAAGTGAGAACTTGGTCCTTGTTTAGCTTCACTATCACATGAAAACCAAATAACATAGGCCACATCACTATCACTCATTTCATTTTTTGATTCTGTGGCAAATGAAAAAATATGAGGATAATGGTCAATACTATATGAAGAGAAAGTCTTATCACATCCACTAACCCCCTCATAATGATTAAGGTCAAAAAAGGAATAATCCTTCAAAATAAGTGTGCAATCCTCCTATGTATTAAGCAATTAATACTCACTCATTTGTAACTCCTTCAACTAAATTACATCATGGGAATGGTTATCATCATCCCAACAACACAACCCAATCACATTATTGCATGCCTTAAGGTTCTAAAAACTAGACTTATTAGCATCCACAATTCCATTGTCTACATTCAAATCATAACATTTAGAAAGAGCATCAGCATCCCAAACAATGTTTCCCACTTTAGGTTCATAAACAAAATTGTTAGCATTCATCATGTTATCACACAAAAAATATTCAAGTGCAAGTTCATATGCCTCAAGAATTTTGTTTACAACAAAACCCTCATAGTGAGTGTTCAAAACACATTCATTATTGCAAGGAGTATCACACTTAACATTACCTATTGTTACATCAACATGACAATCTAAAGCATACTTCTCATGAGGAAAACTATGAGTTGTAGATCCAAAACAAAGATCCCCATATGTATCCATGTGATTGACACAATCACAATCTTCAAGTACAAAATCATCATAAAAAGGTTCATTAGTTGTACTAGCATTTTTCTTCTCATTTTCAATTTCATATATAGCTATATTTGTGCTAACCTCGTGCAAACATTCAAGGATAACTTCAAATCCATCAAAAGGAGTTGAAGGTAAAACATCAAACAAAAAAGGATTTCCTTGTTCATCACTTACATTACCAACATATACATGCTCCTCATAATAACCTATCTAGACTGATTCATCCAATGAATCTCTTGCATACATATCCCCTTCTTTGTTCATATTGCTACAACAATCAATAGGGTCACATTCTTCATTGTCAAACTAAAAATCATCATTTGCTTCTTCATTGTAGCTTATCATGAATGATTGATCTAACTGAAATTCATTGCATACTTTTGTCATTTTCATATGATACCTGACATCCTCAAAAGCATTCCTCAAATTGGCACACTCCATTTTCTCATTACCATGAAAATTTTCACCAATGCTACACACACTTGTAGAATTGGTATGACCAAGTGTATCATAACTATGTTGATCACCAATTTCTTCTTCAAATAAGATATTCAGTTCATATCCATTATCTCATACTTAGGATCCTTTAAAAGTATTGTCATTATCTTTGTTGGAATACTTTTCACTTCAGGAGATTAGTGTTGCTTCCTCCTTTTGTGAGGAGTCACAGTCATAAGAACTGCAAATAGAATTTTAATGCATTTGATCACCTAGACAAGAATACTTTTCAGCTAGTTGCAAAATTCCATCTACAACACCAATATTGTCATCATGAAGACATGAAACTTAAAAATATGCACAAACTTCAACTGTATATTTAAATTCCATAGAGGAGAAAATAATTTTAGTGTCATCCACATCATTGTAGCCTTATTTTGATATAAAAAATTTACTCACCATCTTCATTATTATGGCTACAATCTTCTTCTGCATACATTTTCTCCATGGGATGTTTAGAAAAAAAATTCTCACAACAAAATGATGCATTATCAGTGTCTTCTACTATACCATCTAGATCTATTTGACAAAATCTAGAAAAGGTACCATCATTTAGGCTAGTTAGTAGATGACTTCCATACTTCTCTATCATTTCTTCAATCATTGAAATCCATTGATATATACACTTAAGGTTAGGGGGCTTTAAGTGAGCTGGCATGGTACTCAAACCTAGCTCACAATTCTCACAGAACAAATCAATGCAAAATGATTCATCGGGTCTTTCTGATTCTGATATATCAAACATAAATTTCATGAATCTATTATGAAAGTCATAGGGGGATTCATCCTCAAATATTTTTATGTCACAAAATGCATCAATATATGATATGGATTCAACTTTTCTCTCAATTTTTTCTTCAAATTCTTCTTGGATATGCAGATTTCTACTTTCAAACAAGCACTTATTATCATTTGGTATTCCATCAAATTGATCACTAAAAAGTGTTCCAAGCTCTTTCCATGAACATATGGAATGCATTTGCAACAAGAAAACCAATATTCAACAGTATCTTCCAAATTTCTTACAAAAACCTTCATGATAGCATCCTCTTCTATTATTTGACAATCTTCCATCAAATCAAGAAAACCTCGTACATGTTGTGATGATGAAGTTTCAAGATCTTCTCTAAAATTAGGAAAATATTCATTAATTTTTCTTGGGAAAAAATGTGGGTAACCTTGGATTTTAATGAAATCTGGAGGGTTGTATCTTCTACTAGTGAACACCTTTCTTTGAGGGCATAACCTTGTTTTAGGCGTAACATTAAATATTACAGAGGGAGAACTAGAACAACAATACATATTTGCAAATAAAATTTATTCCCTCTAAAACTATTCAACTCTCAATATCTCTTTCAGAATATCCTATTTTCTCATTTCCCTTTCTACTAGTACCTTAGCGTACTAGATAAGGGATTATATTAACTAGAACCTTTGTTGAAAACCTTCATACACAAATATTGCAATAGAAAAATACCTAAGAACTACTGCAACCAACTCTTATGATGATGTAGAATATTATGTAGCATTGCCACCTCTTTGAAAGAGGAAAATTTCTTCAAGCAGCAGAAAGATTCTTCCAATCTATCTAAGTATTTATGAGTTCTCTCCACTAGTAGAGCATTCGGCTTCAAGAATACACTAGAAATGTTGCAGCAATCTCCTTCAAGTATGTAGGTCCATGGATCATCTGACCCAAAATTACAGATCAACAAACTGATTGACTCTTTTCAAATGGATAATCCTGGAGCTTTCCCTAGTGGAGTTTCCAATCTATTGGTTATCAAATTTGCAATCAACTTGAATCCTAAAGGGTTTCCAGGCCTAATGGTCAAATTCAAGGAGATATTTGGCCAATGAATGGGAGATTGAATCAAAACTCTTTCTCCCCTACACTTTGAGCTTTGTGAAACCTAGGAAGGTGATCCCAAGAGTATGCTTGTAGATACTTGTGTGCCAAAATAATCCAGAATACTATAAATAGATAATTATCCTTTAAATGTTTAATGGACATGCTACCCTAAAGGTTTGGTTGACCTTCATGGTAATTCCTAATTTAAACATGAGAGATGCAATGCATTAAGTTCAACACACAAACACATAGAGATAGATAAGTAAATTTGATTAAAATTTGTAGCTTCCACAAACAAGCTCATGAGACTACAACATTAAAAGGCTGGTGACATATTCCAGGATGGAGTCACCTAAACCATGCAATTTAAAACTCATTACGACATTCAATCTATCATAACTATGTCTACTAGATAATGCCTTACATTACTGATACTAGAAACTCAACTAGCCATACTTAATAATCCTAGCACATAGTTGCATAAACCTTTATCTATGTTAATACAATTTAATTCATTCTTTGAATGAAGGTAATAACACCAACGAAAAATTCAAGGAAAAATAAGAAGACAAATACTAGAAATCTTTGATTTCTTATATTCATAATCTATGCAATACAAACTGTGGAGACAACCAATTTAGAATATTGTGTCATTTACACAAAAATATGACAATGCTTTGAATACATTCCCCATTACATGACTTAGAAAACCCCAAAAATTGAAACCAACACTTCTTCATTAAAGACCTATTACAAAATACATTTTCCCATGAGACTAAAGAATGAGAAACTCTCCAAATGAAATAGGAAAAGCCCTTAAGAAAAATACAGAAACCCTAGATGGAAATCTCCACCAAACATTTGGAAAACTTAAGCCTTGTTGATCAATAACCACCTGCGCTCGAAGAATCCTCATCTGCAATTTTTTTCCCACTCCTTGCATTTTCTTGCCCATACTGCAATAAAAAATCTTCCTTTTACTTTCACCTAGCAACTGAAAATTGCTCTTACCTCATGAAAAAAAATCACTTCTTCCTCCATTTTTACCCTACAATTGAAAAATATTTTTTTTAATATTTTATGCCTCCACATTTGTTTATCCCACAGCTATAACAAAAAATGTTTTCCTACTATGAAATCCTTTATTCATTTTAATCGAGTTGTAGAAATCCCTCTTCATTTACCCATGCCTTGCAACAAAAAATTACCTTTTCCATTTTACACTTCAGTGCCCAGCAACCCAAAGTCATTTTTTTTGTGGAGATGTTTAATTTTCTATCAGGATGTAAAAGAAAACTCCTTTACTTGGGTATTTCGCCTTCTAATTACTTCCATTTTCAAACATTTCATCAAACAATAATGTTGGACATCTCTCATAGGTCCCGCCACCATATTACACAAGCTTTGTCGAGAGACCATCACACATCATTGATGCAATGTGGAAAAGGAGACACCTATTAGCGATATATGATAGATACAAAACAACATCACACATCGCCAATGCAATAAGATAAAGGCACCAAACAACAGTGATAGGCAATAAGAGCATGAAGCATCATGCCATTGTTGATGTGTTTGAGGAAAAATGCCATGAAATCATGATGGGCGATATTCCTTCTCCATCTAAATCCCCCTATCATCAAGTTCAATTGCTTATTTATGAAGCTTGGTGGTATCTGTGAACCATTTGAATCTAGACCTTGCACAAACACAATAAACATGCAAACAATTAGATCAAACACAAGGTTAGAAACAAATGATTCCTCAAGAAATCCATTTGAAATTTGCAAAAGATAAGAAATGAAAATGAAGAACACAAATGAAACAATTAAATCCTATCTAATGCAAGAAAACTCTTGATCTCTTGAGGGAGTTGGTGCAAATTTGATATGGAAATTGGCCCTTTCCCAACTCCAATGCTAGCTTTGATGATTTGATGAAGATTGTGATCCACTTTGATGAAGATTGATGAATGCTCCAAGCTAAAATCTGCAAAAAACCTAGCTAAATGAGATGGATGAGGATTGCTAAGTATTTTAGCATAGTAACTTTGCATAATTGTGGATGATGAAATAAGGATATGAGCTCTTTATTTATAGATTGATAAGTTGAAGAGATGTACAAATTTGATCAATGTGGGACAAAGATTCAACCAATGATATGATGCCACTTGTCCAAATGTGATTGGATGAGGAATGAGCAAGTTTGAAATTTGAATTTGATGAGATGACATGTTTAGGGGGGATGAAAAATGAGTTAAATGCCAAGTGGGAGACATGTAAGAGCTTTAAATGCTTTGTTGGATGGACAAGTCCTTTTGGGGGGAGATTTCAAATTTGAGGAATATTCCCACTTAGATGCCTTTTTGAATGAAAATAGATGAATTATTAAATTAAATAAATGATTTTTATGTGCAAGTTGCAAAATCTAGAGGATTTGAATGATTAGGATTAAATTAATCAGGATTTGATTAATTTAAGGGGATATTTAGCTGATTTGACAATTTGATTTAGATTTTTGGATTAATTTAAATCAAAAAGAGAGGAATATGATAAGAGGCTAATTAAATAAAGATTTTGATTTATTTAATTAAAAGGGATGGTGTTAGATTAAATCAAATAAGGTTTTAATTTATTTAATTTAATAGATAGACTTTAGAGATTTAATCAAATAAATTGATTATTTAATTAAATAGGGATAATTAGATTAGATGAATTGATTTAATTAACAAG
Source organism: Sequoia sempervirens (assembly GCA_007258455.2). Classification (NCBI taxonomy): domain Eukaryota; kingdom Viridiplantae; phylum Streptophyta; class Pinopsida; order Cupressales; family Cupressaceae; genus Sequoia; species Sequoia sempervirens. The sequence continues at coordinate 40,744,537 of VDFB02105785.1, forward strand.
GGAAAGTGACTTAATTAGACAAAATAATTTATTTAATTAAGAGATGAATATTGATGAATTTAATCAGATAAGGGAATTTGATTAAACAGTTAGACCGAGGGATGATTTAGGAAGAAACGATGTTAATAGATCAGAGTGTGATATCAATCTGTATATTTTTGATGTCTACGGTATCAAAAAAACATTTACATCAGTTAAAATGCAACCCTATCTTCTACACAACAATGCCATGGGTGTGCAAGAACGCCATAGAAAATAGCTGAACAAACAGGATACATTCATTAATTCTGATGACACACAAAGAACCCTAGTTGCATCACATTCATGCCCTTTGAAGCATTGAATCATCAAATCCCAAAATGTAATTTGAGGTGCCAAATACAACTGTAGTAATAATGTTTTTATACAATCTTTGTCATTATTTTTTGTATAATGTTTTTGAGCTATATATATAAATACTAGGTGTTAGCGCCACACAAATTTCCTCAAACACCTTGATGCATATTCATTGCAAGCACTAACAATCCATGTGCAATGAAAACCAATGCAAGATTTACTCACCGTCGGGCATTGAACAAAAATATTTCTCGTAACAACTTCACGTATCTATGTAAAAGTTCCCTTTGCAATACAAATCGACCCCTTATGGCTAGCACGATCGTTTCCCCATTACCATTTTCTTTTCTTGTTCTCTACACCAACACTTCACCATGTAGTTCTCTAGCCATCTCAAGATGTGTAGCCATGTTCCTTGGATCCATCCTCTCATTTCAAAAAGTAGCAAAATAATTCCAATTCCCAAATGAAATGTCATAAGAATTCTTCACATCTAATTTACTTTGTGCAACTTTTAATTATTTCTTTTTCTTGAAGCCAGTCATCTTCTCTTTGCTTTCTAATGAATGTACAAGCAATTTATATCCTAGAGGAAGAGGAACAAGGTGTTTTGGAGGCCCCTAAGGGAAATACCACTCTCAATACTCAAAATTTTTAGTGATTTTTGTTTTTTTTGATATCCTCGAGATTATCAAGGCAAGGGATGTAATCAAGCCCATTCGTTACATTGCAAATTCACCAATTATATGAATTGCTAACACCTAGATTGGATTGTTCTTTCTTATTGTCCTCATCTTCAAACTAACCAATAGTTGGTTCTTCTTTTTTCTCTTTAGGATTGGACTTTTTCCTTTCACTCTCACCTTTATGTTGGAAATAGCTTGCCATTTAATTGCAAATCCTAAACATTAATTATTTCATGTATCTCCTAGATTCTTGGAATGTGTTCAACAATACTAAGATTAGGATGAGATTAATTATTTGGATGAAATAAATCATGAAATTGACATATGTAGTTATTCCTAAATAATAGGATCATGTGGGTGCACACATGGTAAGGTGAAACTCACCTTGAGTTCAGTTAACTATATAGAGTAACAGTTAACACTTCTAAATGAATGTAAAGATCCTAGGAGTTAGGATTTAATGTTTGCATGTTTGAAGTTCAATTCAGTTCAGTTTAGTTCAGTTTAGTTCAATTTAGTTTAGTTTAGTTTAGTTCAGTTCAGTTTAGTTAAGGTTCAGTTATCTTCAGTTGCATGCAAGTGCATGTTGCATGCATGTTGGTTATTTTGAGTTGCATGTAGCTAGCTTCAGTTAACTTGTAATGCATGGCTAATAACATTGAGTTGTATGACAGATAACAGGGACTACCTCCAGTTAACAAGGGATGACCATTCTTTGGGAATGGTGTTGAGTAAATGTTTCAGTTAACTAGAAATCACTTGGAGCCAACTTGGGCAGCTAAGATGCTTTCTTGGAATTAACTCCAATGCATGATAAGATATTTTTGAAGGCTCTATTAAGTGGGACCCTCTTTTGGGCGCCAACTTTGAGGAAGAGCTTTGGAATTATCACCAAAGTGAAGGAGAAGTTGTAGCTTTAGTTTGGGATCCCCAAATGGGTAGAGCACATGTTCTAAGCTTTGGTATTCATGGTAGAACTCAAATTGAAGCAATATGGCATACCTTTTCAAGGGCTTGAGCTTGTGCATTGTAATTATCACCATTTGGAGATTACAAGGTTGCATATTGTCTCTATATCTCATTCAAGTTGAATAGAGTTTTTATAATTGTTATTGCAGGTGTGAAGAAGATTGGTAAGACAGAAGAAGCATTCTCAAGCAAGAATTGGAGCTATTGTAATTCAGAGATTGAATAATAGAATAATTCTTGGTGGATTTTTTCTCAAAAGGTTTCTCCACAGTACATCTTGTGTAATCTTTCTAATATCCTGTCTAGTTCTTCTATCAACTTCTCTCTACATTCTACAACAGTAAAATGGATTAATCAAGATAATCACCCACAAAGAATATATGTAACAAAGAAAAGACTTACTTAGATCAGCAATATTAAAGTTTTATAGAGTATTAAACTAAGAAAACACCTCATTTTTCAACACTTTAGACTATGTAGCGTGTGTTTCCCAATTCCCATGTACCACGTTATTTTCGTATTGAAGCCCAAACTGTCCAACATTAGGAAATGCTTCTAGTAAGTTGTTATCCTCTAATTTATTTTATGATAGTATTAATATGTTCCAAATGCATTGCCTCAAAATCCAATTCAGAAGGTCTAAGATGTGAATATCAGAATTCATTCTATCTAATTAGAGCCTATGTATGAGAGCCTTTTCATCTCTCTGCCCATTGAGAATGATTTGATGTTCTCTATTATATGAAAAAACATTAGAGTTATCGCATCTTTGAACTTCTACAACATGATTCAAATCACCATTTTTTGCATAAAATGTGACCCTCATTTCTGCTTTAGCAACTAAGAAGTAAAGATCATTGAACAGTGTAAACTTGTATCACTCAAGAATCTTTTTCATTCTTAAGTATAGGACCTTGCCAATCCTCAATCTCCCATTCATCTTTCAATAAAGACAGATCCTTTATGGAAGTGGTTGTACTCTTTGTTGATTCCATCTTTGTCTCATTTGGCTCCATTACTAAAGGTATTACTTTCATATGAATCATTCAAGGCTGCCCTATTTAGGCGTCTAAAACCGGTTTTCTATCTTTATTACAGTCAATAAGACTATCCTCTTGATTTTTTTATAGTAATTAAGACTATTCTTTTTATAGGTTAAGGGATTTTTTTGTGATTGAGTTTAAAATTCATTGCCACCTTATGTAATGTTTGTCTTTGGTCTTATTTTTACTCTTGTAGGCACTTTGAATTTTGTAAAATACTGCCTTCTATTGTAACATTGTTTCCTATGAGTTGACACTGCTACCCTCGTTTCCCATAACATTGATTTTAAATGCTAGGGACTTCCCTAACAAGCTTGCTTCCCTTGATTGTTATGAGCCCTTGATTCATGCTTTTTTCATAGGTTTCCACTTGCTGTCCATGCACCTCTTTTTCATCACTGGGCTAGCATCGAGAATAATATGGTACTTAACTTAATTGAACCTATCAATGAACATAGAAAGGTTATGATAATTTTGATCTAGTCCCATAAAATTCCTCTCACAACCCCTATAAATGAAGACATTAACCCTCCAATAATGTCAAAAGTCCAAAACCCTGTTGATTCACCCAACTCCTAGTTGAATTCCCTAGAAAATATCTTAGTTGTAGACCACAATTTTAATTGAAATAACATAAATAACAATGTCGAATAGAGGCCAAGAATGGCCAATGGAACTGAAGAAATCACATAATCCAAAAAGTATGTAACAATAAGAGTTCCTAGTGCATCTCCAATACAGTAAAGTAAAACTGAAACAAACAAAAATAGTTGCCAAATTTGAAAGCATATTTTAAATAAGATCCCCTTTTAAATATTATTAGTTTTATTAATGATAATATTAAAGGTCAGTAACCTTTAATGCATTACATATATAGTTGATCATTAGGTGTCCATGGTTGACCTTCATGCCTATGCTAGCTATCTTGAGGACACCCTAAACATTATTACTAAGATGCCACTTAAACCTTTGGTGCCTATGGACCATATATGAATATAGGCTAAGTATTCCAACAACACCGCTTTTTAAGTTGGATCCTAAAAATGCTACAACTTATGTTTCTTCTCTAAAACATTTGTGCAGAAGCAAGCAGGTGTGGTGAGGTTCAAATAGTAAGGAGATTCATGAAAGATAGAGGAGTTAAAAAGATACCTACATGTAGTTGGATTGAAGGGTATAAAATGGTATATGCTTTTTTGTCTAGGAGATAGATCACATCCACAAACATGGGAAAGATATACAAAATTGGAGAAATTGGGTTGGAAAATGAAGGCAACAAGGTATTTCCAAATTCAATACTTTTACTTAATGTTGTGGAATAGAAGGAAAAATAATCATTTATCTGCCACCATAGTGAAAAGTTATCAATTGCATTTGGTTTGTTAAATATGGCCCTTGGTACAACTATTAGAGTTGTTAAGAACCTTCGAGTATGTTCTGATTTTTATACTGCATCTAAATTCATCTCCAAGATTGTTGCAAGAGAAATTGTTCTAAGAGATGTGAACCATTTCCATAATTTTAAATAGGGACAAAGTTCTTGTGGAGAATATTGGTGATGCTAAATGAAACAATCTGAAAAATAGGCTTGTACTATAACAATGTGCACTACTTTAGATATCCAATAATAATGAAGGGACATCCATCAAAACATACCAATAGGTTTTTTTTTTGGTCATATGTTGTAGTTACAAGTGCCCTACTAGAAATGCATGAAAATGTGGAAGCATAGACAAGGAAAGTGAATTGTTTCAAAAAATGCCCCAAAGAAATGTAATATCATGGAATGTCATGATTAAAGGATATGTTCAAAATGGGTTTTTTTTTGAAAATTCCTTAGAATTTTTTAAGAAAATGCAACTAGTGTGTGTAACTCCTCAACCTTTGAAAGTTTCCTTCCTACCTATGTGTGAATTGGAGCTTTGGATGAGGATATTAACATCCATCAAAAGCATATTTGGAAGTGGATTTTTATTAGATATTGTAGTTGCAAGTTCCACTTCGGATCACCAAATCCTTCACAAAACCTTCTACGCAACCACCGCAATACTGCATGGTTGTTGTTGGTCCTTCGTGGTGATGTGAGGAAGTGAAGGACCAACAACAACCATGTAGTGTTTTAGTGGTTGTGCAGAAGGTTTTGTGAAGGATTTGGTGATCTGAAGTGGAACTTACAACTACAATATCTGATAAAAATCCACTTCCAAATATGCTTATGCCTTAATGAGAAATAATCATTCATATAACCGGTTAGTTAGAAGAAAAATGAGAGATAACATGAGTGCTCAGTTAACAATAAATTTTTTGAAAGAACCTTCCTTGAATGTGAGTGCAATCTAGGAAGTTGGTTCAGACACAAACTTGTCTCAGCAAACGATACTTAAGCTTCCTTAGAAATGTGGTTAGTGTGCAAGATTTTCCTCCAAGAGAGTAGCAAGGATGGCGGTATATCATGGAGCCATGCATTGTCCATTTGTTTTCTCCTTGCTAGCTACCACAACAATTTGTGTCTGTGTATGTTTTCTATTCAAGGGACCCCCAAAAGTTAGTTCAATTCTACCATTCATATGGAAAGACATTGGTTACAATGCATATTAAAGCTAAGTTGCTTTGGTTTGGATGTTGGTTCTACATTTTGTGTTGCAAGAAGTTGGATTCTATGGATATTAAGTCTCAAATTCTCTCTCAAACTGTGCCTTGTGACATTGAACGTGCTACATAACATTACACACTCAAGTAGAGGAGATGGAAATTTATTCCATTAGAAAATGATGGGATCCTTCTCATCAGTGGATAAGCTATTGTAAAGATCCCACAAAAATTGACACGAGCTCTTGAGGAGTGACCTAGGAAGAATGAGAGCAAGGTTTCCGGTCTTTCAAGGTTCTTGTTGTGTGAATATTATCATAAATGTGTATTTTGAAACTATGGAAAAAAAGGTGTGTATATAATCATAAAGATGCCAATGGAAAAGCCAAGTCTCCCTTAATAGCTTTCTCTTGTGCTAGATCATAACATTTTGAAGTAGCTTATGGTATTTTACATAGGTGTAGACATTCCTTGTAAGGCTTAGATTTGGGTGGGCACAAAAAATTCATGACATACCTTCTTCCTAATTGTGGAAAAACATTAGAAAGACACATTTGGTCTGCAAAATATAGGGCACATATACTCTCAGTCATTGCTTATATAGGGCATGGAGGAGTGCAAACTTCCTTACAAAGCAATTACCCCAATAGTGTTTGAGGTGAATTGCACCTGCTATTTTATGTTGATATGGATATGTTCTAACCTATAGTTGATTGTTGTAGCATAACATATAGGCTAAATAGTTGTTCATATACCATTGTTTCTAATTCAAAATTGCTATACCTTATTCTAGGAGCAAATCATAGGGGGAATCTATACATAAGACGCCATTGTTTCAAATTCAAAATTGTTGGCTCTTTCACAATTATTTGCTTCATTTATTTGATCTAAAATAGATTGTTGTATAGAAGATGCTCTCAAAATCATAGTAAAATCCTTTATTCCTGGAAGGCTATTCAGAATCTTCCCTTCATAACAATGAACAAAAGCATCAGTCATTAACCTAAACTTTGCAATAGTTTCATCAAATTCTACTTTTCCACTCTAAATTTTATTCCCAATTTCATCCATGAAGAACTTCTTCAACTTGTAGATCTTGTTGTTAGCCATAACTTTACAAGGTGTCAAGGATAGCTTCAAGTTTTTACCCAAGTAGCAATTGACAAAATTTGGCCTTACTTGATACAATGTGTTGAAAATCTCTTTGAAGCTATTTTGGAAAAGAGTTCTTGAGAGTATAATGTGTAGTTTTGAATTAACCTTTTTGCATGAATTCCATATCTTTAATCAGATATTTTGAGCTTAATGACCTTCATCAAAAATGAGAAGACCCGTGCTCTCTAAAAATAGTTTTCCAATATGCTTAGCCTCTTCAGGAAGGCACACATATGTCGCACAAGTTAGCTATATAAAAATATTGTAGCCAATAACAAGAATTTTTTTTCTTCTATGCCACTCATGAAGCATCACCAAATGCCTCAAATTTTTCAAATTTTTTCCCATGATCTGGTTGCTCTTAGCCAATTTTATAATCTCTTCTTATTCATAGTTTGAATGAATTTTATTCCAAAAGGCCCTTGATCTATTTAGCATGTAAACCAGAATGTTAATACTCCACTTATTAAACTCTCTTTTAGAAGTGGAGTATTGAAATTCCAACTTAAATGCTAAACAAATCAAGGACCTTTTGGGATAAAATTCATTCAAACTATGAATATGAAGAGATTGTAAAACTGGCTAAGAGCAACTAGATCATGGGAAAAAAATTGAAAAATTTGAGGCATTTGGTGATGCTTCATGAGTGGCATGGAAGAAAAAGTGTGCTTGTTATTGGCTACGATATTTTTGTATACCTAACTTGTGAGATAAATGTGATTCTTCCTGAAGAGGCTAAGCATATTGGAAAACTACTTTTAGAGAGCCCATGTCTGCTCATTCTTGATGAAGGTCATCAAGATCAAAATACTTGATCAAAGATATGGAATTCATGCAAAAAGGTTAATTCAAAACTACACATTATACTCTTAGGAACTCTTTTCTAGAATAACTTCAAAGATATTTTCAACACATTATATATGGTAGGGCTGAATTTTGTCAATTTATGCTTGGGTAAAAACTTGAAGCTATCCTCGACACTAGTAAAGTTATGGCCAATAGTAGGATCTATAGGCTAAGGAAGTTCTACATGGATGAAATTGGGAATAAAATTCATAATGGAAAAGAGAGTGGAAAAGTCGAATTTGATGAAACTCTTACAAAGTTTAGGTTAATGACTGATACTTTTGTTCATTGTTATGATGGGAAGATTCTGAAGTCTTCAAAAAATAAAGGATTTTATTATGATTTTGAGAGCATCTTCTATATAGTAGGCTATTGTAGATCAAATAAATGAAGTAAACATTTGTGAAAGAGCCAACAATTTTTAATTTAAAACAATGGTGTCTTATGTATAGATTGCCCCTATGATTTGATCCTAGAATAAGGTATAGCAATTTTGAATTAGAAACAATGGTATACGAACAACTATTTATTCTATCTGTTATGCTACAACAATTAACTATAGGTTAGAACATATCCATATCAACATAAAATAGCAGGTGCAATTCACCTCAAACTCTGCTATGGAAATTGCTTTGTAAGGAAGTTTGTACTCCTCCATGAACATTCTTTGTGCACATAGCCAAACATTTAAAGTTCTTAACCAAAGATCCAAAAGTGAGTATCTCATCATTGCATGACTCTTACTTTTACTCTGAGTATAATAGTACCTGAGTTTTTAGTGTTTCTATATGGAACCTATAGTAGAAAAGTGTAGTCTCCATCTAAAGGAATCATCTTTGGAGCTCTTCCTTGAAATGAGGGTTGAAAACATTAGAAGAAAAGAAATAACATAATTCTAAAGTAACAATTTGTATCAAGACAAATGTCATAAAGTATAATTAAAAAGATAAATCCTTACAATTTGGTTCTCTAACATCCACAAATTTTGAACTTAACTAAAATGAAACATCTCCTAGTCTTTTATAAGAACAATAATCTTGGGAAATTTAACACACATGAAAAGAAATCAAAGGATCAATCACTATAAGGCATGTGGCAAATGACAACTAGCAGAAAGACTTCTGAATAAGTCAATAAACTCGACCTTCTTCAATAGTTTTAACTTTTAGGACTTTTCAAAATAATATCAAGACCTCAAATTGGACCAAGCAGATTTATGATTTTATTTTTAGAATGTAGGAACTTTCTCTATTAGATATTCAGAGCAATCAACCAAGAATCTAGAGCAATTGACTGACTCCTAATATGTAATCAGGTGGAAACTAATGGTTTAGTCCACTGATGTTTGTATTCCTATAGTCAAGTTTTGCTTCCCAACCAAAACACACCAACTCAAGGTACTCTCCTTTGTCGCATGCGTAATACCCAATTTATCGGTACTTCTTTATCTCAAGCTCCTCCTTCGTATGAACTCCAGGAGCATACTGCCCAACCTAGTTATGTCATTGATAGCAATCCAAGTTTTCTTGACCTTCCATACCTGAATGTTGCATCACAATCTATTCTTCTACACATAAAAAATGCCACATATTAAACCCTTCTAAATAAAATACTTAATCATCATAAAACCATAATTAATAAACCATTTTAGTTTTAGAAAGAATTCGATGTCATTTACTATAAAAAAAAAAGTTGTATAAATCACAAAAAATCCATGAAGCCTCCTAAATGTAGCTTAAAGCATGTTTACAAGATGGGTTTCTGCATAAGAATATTTCTACTACAATCTCAATGAATGTATTATAAGAAAAAAAAAATCTTCACACTCGGAGTAATGCAGTCAAACATTTATTCCAAAAGTATGTTAGTGGGTGTTAACTAAAAATAGAATGATTTTTTTCTTGGTTTCTTTTATCAATATGCCATGTGGAAATGGAATAATCACTAAGAAACCCTAACAAAAAAAAATGAAGTAAAGGTTCAAGAAAAGAAATTTCAATGTACTATTGTTTAATGGTGATGAAGGAACTTATATGAGCATGACCTACATACAAATCCTTGCCATTGAATTGCCATCCATCCAAAGAGAAAATAAGCAATGTAAGTATTTGAGCAATATAAGTCTAAAGGGTTATGTTGTAATGGTAATGGAATCACCATAAGAGCATAACCGAGGAACAAATTCTTGTGACTGTAATTATGTGATCCATAACTCTATTGGTCATGTGGCATAGTTGTGCTATAACAAACATAGGATGCATTCATGTGTGACCCAAGTTTAATGTGCTTAAGTTGTGATGGAAATGGAGGAACTCATATGAGTAAAATCCATGTACAAATCACTGTCATCACAATTAGGTGTCCAATTACTCCAATGGACATTCGGTGCACCTATGGTATAAAAATTATTGGGTGCATTCAGGTTTACTTAAGTTTAACAGGTTACGATGTAATGATAGCATGATCCAAGAGTGATCACCTCTTGCTGCAATAAAGAACCTATAGCTCTAGTTGATATGCAAAGTGGTTGTGCTATATCAATTATGAGGTGAATTCAAGCACAACCCATATTTAATGGTATATTCTAGAGAGTGATCAAGATTTTCTAAACCTTATGAACATTACTTAAAAGTGTACAACTTAAACTATAGACCAAGTTTGTTACATACTTGAATGCAATCTTGGGTTACCACAAACTATAATAATGTGATATGCTAATAACCATTATGGGAAGTATTAAAGAAATATCCATGCTATATAGGATACATTTCCTTGATCAAGTTTACACACCTTAATGATAAAACACAAGCTTCCCACACACTCTAGGATACAATCCAAGATCATACCACACCCTATCAAGACAGTTAATTTTTTGACCCAAGATTTATGGTTGTTTATTAATACCAAGAAAAGCATTGGTAAGAGCATAAATAGGGTACAAATCCTAGGCCTTTGTAGAAACATAAACCATAACTCTAGTAGATTAGTGAGGTTGCAATACTAGAAAAATTGAGACATTGTTCATTTGTCATAATAATTTTAACTCAATAGCAAAAAAAATACCCAATATCAGTTTTTTTAAATAACCATATAAAGAAAACACCCAATGTCCTTTTTTCAAAACCTGAGATATTTAAAAAAGGGTTCATTAAAAATCAATTTTTTAATTCTTAGGAAAAATGATAACAAAATCAAAAATTTAGAAAATTGTGTGTAATACTAGTAAAGGTTGAGACTCAAAAAAAATATTATCTCAATAGCGAAAAATATCTAATACCATTCTTTTTAAATACCCATGTTTCAAGTGAAAACCCAACATCAAAATACCCAAATAGCCAATAACAAAAATATTGAGCATTAGTTTTTAAACATACCCAGATATCCAGTAACAAAACAACCAACATCATAAAATTCAAATAGCCAAATAGTACTTCATGAAAACACCTAACATCAATTTTTTCAAATACCCAAATATGCATCACATATACATCCAACTTTTTAAATAAATCAAGAATGGTTTGCTTACCTCTGAGACAATCCACAACAAAAAACTTAAAATCCTCAAGACATACTTCCAAGTGGGGAGTTGTTTGATAGAAGGATAGATTTGGCCACATTATAGGCCCGTACTTTGAAGCATTGTTGGCAAGAGATTCCTCCATTGGGAAAGCCCTTCGATTACTGATCAATATCTCCATCTTCAAAACACTTCAACCTCTATTTTTTTCCTAGACTATTTCTTCTAACTAAGCAGTAGTTAAAAATCATGAGAAAATGGTGGTCTTTATATCGTTTGATTTTTTGTTATGCATTTATAATATATATATATATATATATAAATTTGTATACATAAGTGTCGACTAAAGCCTAAATTGATGGCTAGGAAGATTTACTCAAAAAAAAAAATTGATGCAAAAAATTAGTCATTTATAAATATGTTGCAAAAATTGAGTAGAATTTAGTCAATTTTAGGTGTCATGACTAAAATTTTTAGTCATGTAGTCATTTATTTGCCAAATTCTACTAGTGGTTCTAGGTGACTACTAGTGTACAAAGTAGCCACTATCATAGAAAATAGACCCTATCATAGAAACTAACTACTATAATAGTAAATAGGGTCACTTTCATAAAAAACATGTCGCTATCATCAAAAAAGGGCTCACTATTGTTACCAAAGATTGTTTTAGCTACTTTGTTTGTAGTCTTAAGTTCATGGTTTGACTTTCTAGCAAATTTTTGACATTGTGGGTTGAATGTTTGCAAACGGTTTTCAAACCTTTGTATTCTAGAGAGTGACAGTTGCGACAGTTGTTCAATTTGATTACTGAGTTCTAGGAGGTTGAGAGAGACTTCCTCAATGCAGTTGGAATTTGACACATTTTTTATATGCCCAAGATTAGGTGTCATATGTGTTGGTAAAATGAAGAATAACCTCTCATTTTGTTGTTTTGTGTTGTCATTGATGTCACCATAATATATGAGTTGCAACTGCAAGATCAAGTATGAATTTTTTCTAGTATTCTGGTCCGGTATCTGAACCGGTATAATGATTATATCCTTCGGTATTTTGGTATACCCTCTGGTACTTTGGTCTGAAATTGTTTGCTAGTGATTACTATTGCTTGCAGTTTTGGGAAATGATTTTTAGATTCTGAAAGTCATTCATTCAAGATCTCACGTACTTAGATTCTCGTATGGTGTTTTAGTATTACTCTATTTTGCTATTAGGTCTATCCCTGTTTGACCTAATGAATGAGTTGTGTAATGGTGAATTAATTTTTGCTATGCAGATCTATGGGAAACCTATCTTATGTTCATGCTGACATGATGTAGCATGTTGGGTGTTTGGATTTCTGTTTGGGAAGATTTTGTGAATGCCTGAAGCTGACAGTTGGTATTTTTGGTAAATAAGAAGTGCATCTAATTAGGCCAACCTAATTGATGCTTGTGGAGAGATCAAATATATATATTGGATAGTTTTTGAATATTGGTGGTGAGATGGTTGTGTTGCAAATGCAAATGTGAAGAAGAGTGAATATGATGAAGTGTGGCAAGTCAATTTACTGAGCTTCATTGGAACTGAATCTACACTCACTAGGTGTACTTTATTAGTTCATTTTTTGGTTGTAAGCCATTTTGTCATTGTAATTCTATAGGTAGTGAGCCTTTTTATTTAGACAATGAGTCTTGGAAGTGAGCCACCCCTTTTTGTAATATCTTATAACCAGTTATACTATATTGTGAGCTAGCACTCACCGTGGTTTTTCCCATTTTGGGTTTTCCACGTAAAAATCTTGGTGTTCATGTGTTCTATGTTTTCATGCTTTATTAATGCTTTTACTTATTTTTTCTAATGTATGAATTGGAATAATTGGATGGTATCTGATTAGAAAATTTAAGAAGATACTGATTCACCCCCCTTTCAATATCTTGGATATTCAACAATAGGGTGATGATGACCATGCTTGTCAAGAGGTGGCATTCTGAGACTTTTTCCTTCCATCTTCCTATTGGAAAGGTGACAATTACCCTTGAGGATGTGTGGAGGATTCTAAGGATTCCCATCTATGGCGAGTGTGTTACATATGATGTTAGGTAGGGTATCCTTGCTATGCAGTGAGTACTTGGTGTGTGACATCTACAAGTAGTGAATTTTGAGATTCACTTGTCTCCTTTTGTTGATGCTACTAATCCTTTGTCCATAGTGCTAGGTAGTTTGATTATCTGGCCTTTGATGCCTGATCATAGAGGCAAGTTATTTCCTATTGGTTGGGGCATCTACATAGAGAGAATGATGGAGCATGGGACTAGATATTCTTGGGGTCCTTGCATATTAGCACATTTATATAGAGACATGCATGAGGTTGTATATCGAGGCGGTAGTGCTGTTTTAGCTGGGATGATTCTTTTGCATGTGTGGGCCTGGGAGAGGATCCTAGTGATGAGGCCAGATGGTATACTTGATCGGTATGTTGATGATCCCTTTTCTTACAGATATTATTATTTTTTACATTACACTTAGCAAGGTAGGTTACCCTATTGGAAAGGCATTTTTGATTATATGATCAAGTTTATCTAGAGGCCATGGCAAGCCTATGAGGCATGTACCAATGATATGGAGTAGTTACCTTTCTACAAACAAACACGATGGCTCATAGGTTGTGTTGAAACCATTCTTGAGAGTTACCTACCTGATAGGGTTCTTTGATAGTTCAAAGAGTGGTAGACCTAGTTTTATAATGATTACCATGCACTCTTTGTGTAGAAAACTCGAGAGGTCAAAGTTTGGGGGCCGACAATCTCCTCTACTATAGCAATGGTCAAGTTTCAAGCACTTGCCCCATTTGTATGGGGATGGGAAGTTGGTCTAATATATCTAGGTACTACATGGGATTTTGATCAGTGGTGGGCTCATCGACAACCATTATGGTTTACAAATCCTACTGGTGTTGGGTCAGTGATGGAGCAGGTCCAAAGGGTGGCTAGTGTTACAGGTAGGATAGGTGATAGACAAAGGTTACAAATTTTTTTAGAGAAGCTTGAAAAAGCCCGAGGTGAGCAAGATGATGGGAAGGATGGTCATCAACATCAAGACTAATAGGCACTATAGAAACCTCAAGGTCCTCCCCCACAGGGGGAAGCAACAACTTAGATAACACAACTTACAACTAATAGAGATGTCTGAGTCATAGAGAGTGATGGTGAGATTTCTTAATGGTAGGTGAGAGAGGGATAGGTTTCCATATTGACTGCTGAGAGGGATGGATTTAGAGCTATGTGGGATGGATTGAGATAGGAGCTAGCCACTAAGCTATAGTAGAGATTAGTAATAGAGATTGCTTTGGCTTCTTCCATTCCCCTAGCTCAGTATTAGATTGAGTGAGATCGATTGATGAGAGAGAGCACATATTACCAAACTCTATATGAGGCTTTTGTATCGAGAGCTCAGAGATGCACTCATTTTGGAGAGATGAGTGTTGTGATACGTCAAAGTCTAGTGGGAAACCTCAATAGTCTCCCATTCTTCCATAGGCATAGATCCCCACCTGAGGATGGTCATTAGGGTTGATTTTGTTATGATCTTCATTTATTATAGTAGATACTTTGTGTAGACATGTTATTTTGTATATACATTCATTGTCCCAGTTGAGGCCTCATATATATTTTTGTATATTTTGATATCATACATGATACTTGATTTCCTGACATTTGGTGATGTTCCACTTTGATGATATATATATGAGACAAACCATTTTTTATGCAGATTATTATATATTATGAGATGCGTATGGATGATTATGGATGATTATATATGCTCTTGTTTTTGTACTTTTTTGATGCATTTATATGATATGAATGGATGTATGATTTAGATATGTATGTGATGGATGATGATATATATGATGTATGATTTTTTTAATTTTATTATGTTCATGATATATACTAAAAAATTTATGGATGCAAGATGCATTTGCTACTAATGATATTGTGATGCAGGATGGAGATGTTAGTTAGAAGAAGTGTTAGTTGGATTTCTAGAAGAATTTTTTTTTTGTTAGTCATTGATGAGTTTACTTTTTCTTTCATAGGGACTTCATATTTTTAGCAATCCTTATTGATGTAGAGAACATACATGATGCACTAGGGTATTGATAACTAAGGTGGTATTGTATCCATTGTGTGGACTTTGAATCTATAAACAAATAGTGTTTTTGCTCATACCAGACATATGGAAACCCTATTAGAGTGTATGGGTGAGAAGTTTCAAAACATTTTGGACCAGTTACATAGAGAGGTATGAAATACCTAACATGCAACCGCTACATGAATTGTGCCAAAATGACTTCCATACATAGAACAAAGCAAGTATTCGCCATGGTAGTATCACAAAAATATCTAACAAATAGAACAAATAGAAATTGATGATCAATGCCTCATTCCTTCCTCTCTAAATCCTTATGGACATCCTTGAGAGATCCTGGGAATGTGACTATAAGATAAATAAAAGAGATAAGATCATAAAAAGATAAACAATGTTTTTGTATCACTTACCATAGATGTTTTGATGTTTCATGATGTAACCCATTGATGATGTCTATAGTAGGAATATTTTATCCGTTAAGACTCATGTTAGGGTTGTTGATAATGATTTTTAAAAAGGTAGGGTAGTTAGAACTTAGACATTGTTTTAGTCTAATGATGATCTAGTTGTTTCATATTTACTTTGGAAGTTTTGATTTTGATGTTTTCTTTGCTTGCTAATTTCCTTTTCAAAGGTTGATGGTGATGTTTGTTCATTATGAATGGAAAGTTTATTGTAGGTAGGTGACAATGGAGATAGGACTTTTGACATTTTCTAAATTATTTGATGTTTTTTTTGTTATTTTTGAAATATTTAGAGACAATTAGGGGGACCTAAAGGGGTTGACCTAGTGCCTCTTGGGCTCATCAATAATGGCCTTGTCTACATGAAAAAATGTAGAGACATCGTAGTTTGATTGTATTGACTGACATTGGTTTTGGAGTTTTGACTTTTTAATAATGTTTTTGGATTTTGATAAAATATTTGAATGTTTTTGTTTTTAGGGACTAACCTAGCACCTTGGGGGTTCATCAATAATGGCCTTGCCTATTTTATACACATAGAGGATTGTAATTCTCTTATTTTGACTCAATGCAGCTAGTCCAGAGATAGCCTTTGATGTTTTTAGGATTTTTTAATGTTTTGAACTTTGTTTTGGATTTTGATTATTTTTTGGATGTTTTTTATTTTTGATATTTTTCAACAGTGATGGGATGAACAAGGATCCAATCTACTACTAGTTTCAATAATTTTCCCCTAGTTTAGAACAATATAGTGTTTATTAAGGTAGATCGATAAAGATGATGAAATAAGGTTCAACACTTGATTAGTTTATTGAGCCATGATTGGATACATGTTTTACAATGAGGAAGATGGGTGGATGTGACAAATAGTTCTGATAGATAGAGATGCATTAATTATTCAAATGCAATGCCTTTTTACTAGGTTTTCACTATGGTACTAGTCTTAGAAGCACCACAAGGTGGTTTTCACTTAAAGGATGTTTTGTTTCTCTTTGTTTTTTTATTTTTATTTTTGATTGTTTTTCTTTTTTAGCTTTTCTTCTTGGGAAATTCATAAAAATTCACCAAAAATTCAAAAATAGTGTCATTCAATATAGTCAAATGATGATGTCTCTGCATTTGTCACATAGGCAAGGCCATCATCGATGAGCCCCTAAGGAACTAGGTCAATCCATTTAGGTACCCTTATTTTTCTCTAAAATATCTTGAAAACAACAAAAACAACATCAAATAATTAGAAAAGCTAAAAAAAAATCATATCTCCATTGTCACCTATCCACAAAAAAATTTCCATTCATAATAAACAATCATTGCCTTCAACCTTTGACAAAGAAATCGACAAGAAAAGATTAAAGATTAAAATGTCCGGATCACTATCAGAATATAAAAATGCCTAATTATTAACTACCTACCTATCAATAATTCATCATCAACATCCTAATGTATGTCTTAATGGATAAAATATTCCTACAATATACATCACTAATGGATAACATCCGGAAACATTAAATAGCTATGGCAAGTGATACTACATCATTGCTGATCTTTTTATGATCTTATCTTTTTTATTTATCTTAAATGTCACATTCTTAGGATCTTGAGGATATCCATAAGGATTTAGAGAGGAAGGAATGGAGATATTGATCATTGATTTTTGTTTGTACTATTTGTTAGATATTTTGTAATACTACCATGGTAAATACTTGTTGTGTTCTATGTGTGGAAGTTGTTTTGGGGCAATTCATATAGCAATTGCGTGATAGGTACTCCATACCTTTCTATGTAACTAGTCCAAATAGTTTTGAGACAACTCACCCATAAAATCTAACAAGTAATTTGTATTTTTGGTATGAGCAAGAATAATCTTTGTTTGCAGATTCAAAATCCATGCAATGGATACAACTCCACCTGGGTCATCAATACCTTGGTGCATCATGTCTATTTTCTACATCAATAAGGATTGCTAAAAATATGAAGTCTTTATGAAAGAAAAATTAAACTCATCAATAACTAACAACATCAATTCTCTATCCATCTCTAAATCATACTAACACTTCTTCTAACTAATAACTCCATCTTGCATCACCATATCATTAGTACCACATGCATCTTGCATCAAAAAATTCATCAGTACATATCATGATCATAATAAAATGAAAATCATATACCGTATATCATCATCCAACACATAAATCATATTTCATCAACCATCACATTCATATATCATCATCCATCGCATACATCATATATCATCATCCATCGCATAAATCATAGATTATCGTCGCATACATATATGAATCATACATCCATCCATATAATATAAATTCATTAGAAAAGTACAAAAAAACATGAGCATGTATAAATCATTAACACATATAAGCTGCATCAAAACATGGTATATCTCATATATCATCAAAAAATAGAATGTCATATGTACATCATCAAGTACCATGTGTCATCCAAATATACAATATATATGTGTGTGTGTGTGTGTGTGTGTGTGTGTGTGAGGCCTTAGTTGGGCTAATGAATGTATATTCAAAATAACATGTCTACACAAGTCTTTGAAACAATAAACATCAATATAAATATCATAACAAAATTAGCCATGTTGGTTGTCCCGAGGAAGGGACCTATGTTGTTGTTGGCTCTGATAAGGAGATGGCTATGGGATAACAAAAGACTATTGAGGCTGTCTAATGGACTGCCCACCAAAATATGCACCTATTTGAACACTCGATTCTTTGATCCCTCAGAACAAAGGCCTCATATAATTTTTGGTAATAGGTGATTTGCATCATTAGCCAATCTCGCTCAACCTGATACTAAGCAAGGGGAATGGAAGAGGCTAATGAAATCTAAGCTACCAATCTTTGTTGCCACTTAGTGGCTAACTCCTTTCTAATACCATCACACTCAATTCTAAAACCATCTCTCTTAATGGTCAACATAGAAAATTGGGCCTCTATATCCTGCCACCGAGCAAACTCAACATCTTGCTCTACAACTCAGGCATCTCTATCAGTAGTCAACTATGCTATTTGAACATCAACATTTCCCTACAGGGGAGGTCCCCGTGGTGCATCCAGTTATGGCTATTGATCATGGTGTTGTTGACCACCCTACCCATCATCCTTCCTTTTAGCCCTATCAAGCTACTCTATGGAAATCCATAGTTGTTGTCAGTCATCGGCCACCTCTCTGTCCTGTCACACCAAACCTCCTCTAAACATGCCCCATCACTAGCCCATAAGGGAAGACGATGTGTCCACCACTAATCAAAGTCTCAGGTAGTCCCTAGATCTATACAACCTATGACCTATCCCCATCCAAATGGGGCAAGTGCTCTAAAATCTCTAACAACATCAGTAGAGAAGGTTATCAATCCCCAAACCCCAACCTCTTGGGTTGTCTTCCAAAAGCATGCATGGTAATCATCACCAAACCGGGTTTGTTGCTCTCTAAACTATCAAAGAACCATGTCAGGAAGATGTAGCTCAAGAATAGTGTCCACACAACCCATGAGCCACCATGTCTATCTACAAAATGGTAGCTTCTCCATGTCATTGTGCTAGGCCTCACAAGCTAGCCATAGCCTCCAAATGAACTCAGTCATATCATCAAAAATGACTCACCAATAGTGTAACCTATTGGGCCAAGTGTAATGCAAAAAATTTGAATATCTATAAGAAAATAGATCCTCAACACCCCACTCAAGAATACCATCTGGCATCATCACTAGGATCCTCTCCTAGTCCCACACATGAAAAAGTGTCATGCCTAATAAGATAGCACTGCTTCCCCAATATATGGCCTCATGCATGTCCCTGTAAAAATGTGCTAATACACATGAGACCCATGCATATCTCATCTCATGCTCCATCATATTCTCTATGTAGATGCCCTAGCCAACAAGAAATAACTTGCCTCTACAATCAGGCATTTAAGGCCTCATAGATATCAAATCAGCACCATTGAAAAATAGAGACAAGTCAATCTCTAAATCCACCACCTATAGTCGCCGCACACCAAGTTCTCACTACACAGTGAGGGTACCTTGTCTAACATCATAAGTGACTAGCTCACCATGAATAGGGATTTGAAGAATCCTCCAAACATCCTCTAGGGTAATCATCACCTCGCTAGTCGATAGATGGAAGGATGTCATCTTAGAACACCACCTCTTGACCAAGGCGGTCATCATCACCCTATGACATTTGATCTCAGGAATATAACATATGTGTAGCAAACCCACAATGTCAAGGAAATCTCTCTTAACCTCAAAGAACCTGGCAATCAGGTTAAACAACTATCGTGGTTGTTGCTCCCTAGAATATAGCGATTTGAGAATTGCCTACAAATATTCAACCCACAACATTAAGGATTTTCTAGAAAAGAAAATCATGAACTGAAAATTGCAAACAAACTAGCTAAATCATTTAAATTTGACAATAGCAAGCCCTTTTTGGACAAAAGTGACAATATTTTGTAATACCGGCTCTGTTTTGTATGATAGTGACTACTTTTTATGATAGTGGTTAGATTTCACAATAACAACTACTTTTTACACAAGCGATCAAAATAAATGATAGAGTGCAAATTTTACAAGTCATTACTTTCCTAAGAGAAAAACAATAGCAAATACTTTTTACATAAGCGCTAAACAATAGCTAATTGATTTTACAATAACCGATAAATTATACACTAGCATTCATGTTTTACAAAAGCAATAAAACTATAGACTACTATAGCATGAAAATCGAGACAATAGTAGTAAAAATGTGAAATCGTCACTATCATCCAAAAAAATTTTGAGCATTAACTATGTAAATGACAAAAGCCAAAAACAAGAAAGGAAGAGGTACACATAATGATGCTTGCACAAGCTAGCCTCCCAAAAGAATGAACTACATCTACACAGTGTGGGGCACCCAAAATCCTCACCATCGCAAATTGACAATTGTAGCAACAAGATCTCTAGAGGTAAGATTTCACTAAGGATAAAAGTGCAAAATGAGGAAAAATGAACCCTAAATTTTTTACCTTAGAAACCCTCTTAGGTTAAAATTAAGAGCACACTGGAACATCTAAAACCATAAACATGAGACCTATAGCCTAATTTTTTATTCTCTATGCATCTGAACTGCAATGGAACCTTGTCGTGTGCCCAACCCAAAAAGTAATCTTTTTGGCCAACCTCTTGAGGGGGCAACCCAACATCATATTATCTTTTCGCTAACCATTAGGGCATAGTGGGGCATATAATTTTTTTTAGTTCTTGATATGAACATTGAATTCTTTGAAACAAAGCAACTAGTACTTTGTCTCAAAGAGGGGAAAAATGTTCACACTAAAAACATTAAGCCTTGAACCATTGTCAAAAATGGTATGCCTAATCCCAACCTTGTTAATAATAGACAATATCATCAAAGCATCATTTTTTTTTGCATTTCTAAAGGAGGTAATTCACTTTGATGAAAGACAATGTCCATACTAGTTGAATTCATATTCTCAAGCAAAGTGGGCACATCATTTGGTTGTGCACTAGGAGAGATGAAATTTTTTTGTAAATAATTTTGAAGCATGAATTATAAGTAGGTGTTTGAATCAATTCCAAAAGGGAGATCTTAGTAGGAGTGTTGTGAAGTTGTTCCACAAGGTCATACTCCTTTCCGCTATTTTGAGGTAAATGAGGGGCACTAGGTAAAAAAAAGTTATGGGAATGGTAATGATGATGAAGTGGCTTGCATTTGTCTTGGTTTCTTATTGTTTCTAGTGTTATATTTGTGAGCTACAATGTGATAACTTGGTTTCTATGACACAAGGTTACTATTAAGTTGTTTTTCAAAGCTTAGGATATAGCCACATGAGGTTTAGGAGGTCCTATAATGAGAAGTGATTTAGGAGGTCCAATAACTAAAGGACTCTTATGATATTCAAAAGGACTCTTAGGAGGCCCAATAATTAAGGGAGATCTAATGGAAAATTATGTGTTCATGACCTCAATGGATTTGACTTCTTGTTGATCATCTTCTATCGAGGGGGGTCTAGGTTCATCTTAGCATCTAAGCAAGCCATCTTAGTATCTTTTGAAAGAAATGTATTAATGATATCATCTTATTTTTCCACCATATCTTCCCAAATGGGTAAATAATTGGGAAAGGGAAAAAGAAGATTCTCATGATGCTCAATAGTTTTATCTTCTAACACCAATGCATCTTTGTCACAAATAGGAGAGGTATTGTGAGAAGGAAAACTATGATTGTCATGATCATCCATGATTGCATTATCTTGCACTAAAAAATTCTTACAATTGTGAGAGATGTTGGGAGATGAATGAAGACTATGTAAAGTGATGTTAAGAAATGTATCAATAATGTCATTCTCCTATGTCATGATATCCTCTCAAGGGGGAGGGTTTTTAGAAGAGAAACAAACATTATTCTCGTGACTCTCAATGATTGGGTCTTCTAACACCAAAATACCTTCGTCACAAGTAGCAGAGATATCGAGAGAAGAAAAAATATGATTTTCATGATCATCTATGATTGCATTCTCTTGTACCAAAACATTCTCACAAGTAGGAGAGATATTAGGAGATGAGTGAAGGATAGATAGAGTGATATTAAGAAATATGTCAATGATTTCATTCTCTTACATCAAGGTACTCTCATAATTAGGAAAGATATTGGGAGAATGACTAACATGTTTGTTAATGACCTCATTTCTTGTCCTTAGAATTTACTCATAAATAGGGAGATTGTACTTATGCAAGCCATGCTTTACCATATCAAACCACATCTTTGAAAAGGAAAAATGTTGCTACTTTCCTTATGGATTTGTAATGTGTTGTAGCAACCTAGAGTTATGAACTTGTACAAAAAATGAAAAAAAATCTATCTAATTTATGCAATGCTTTATAAAATGTACAAAATTTTCCTACATATATGATGATTTCTCATACTATTCAATATAATATTTTTTCCCAAATTTACAACAAATCAAGCAAAATGACACTTTTCTTGCACATGCCTTGATATTCTTCCAAAATTTCAAATTAGATAGTTGCAAGTAGAAATAAAATAATAATGCAAAGATAGAAACATATTGTACAAGGGAAGGGTCACCCAAGGGCATCTAAGTCCTTGATCAGGGTTCAAAAAATAGAAAAATTGAATTTTTTATGTTGTTTAATGTTTCTATTTATGTTTGTAGACAAGTTGAACAAATGCTATTTTCTAGATGTTGCTCAATTTAGGAAAATGTAAAGCAAAATGAAAGTGTGCAACAAAGGTGAAAATATTTTTACAAGTTATGAATGTAATTTTTAGATCTAAAATGCAATGATTGTTTGATTCTAAAATGCCACAACCTGAAAATGATATTTTTAATAAAAACTTGAAACAAAACAATGCAATTTTTTTCACTTTTTAGGCTTAAATGAAAGATACAATTTAAATGCAATGAACAATTTGAATCTTTAACCACCTAATGAATGTAAATCATATCTAAAGATGACTAAAACACACCCTAATTCAACTTATGATGCAATATGTGATGCAATTTTTTTGTCTTTTATGCTTTTACGATGCAAAGATGAAACCCTAAATGAAAGATGCAAAACAATGTAATACAAAACCTAGATCTAGGGTTTCAAAGACTACCAAATTAGAAAGTTACGATGTCAAACGTCAAGTTCACCAAAATGAAACTTAGAAAACATGTTACACCCTAAGTTTAATACTCATGACCTAGGGTATATTCCATCATTTCTAGGATTTCATTAGGATGCAAATCAACAAGGTGCATGGATTTACTTACAACCTCAAAGGTGAGTCAATCTGACCCAGATTTGATCCTTTTTGAGTCTTAAGAATGATTTGGGAATGATTTTAACCTAATGGTCCTATATGCCCTAATATGATAAATGAAAAATCTTGATAACTGATAAACATAAATAATCAAGTTCTGACCCAAAAAAATTGGTCTAATTGTTCCTACAAGGACTGGGTCAACCTTGGGTAAATGGGTCTTTGTAGGGGTGTCATGATCAAATTTTGGGGTCCTTTTGTGTTGGATACGAGCTTCCATTTTCCACCTATCCCATTTTTAGAATATCATAAATTAATTCTACAGGTGAGATTTCGTGTCATGACAAGGTTGGTGACAAAAAATACAAGAATGCAAAGTTTATCTTCAAGATCTCTTCAATCCTTCTTGAACCTGTAACCTACACATTCACAAAGAGGGAAATGTTGTGTCATAAAGGGGCTTTCCTTATTCAAACCCCGAGTAAGTTTTCCCACTTCCTCAATGAAAAATTGTTAACGATTAAACCTTAATGGAAAGGAAGGAAATGATGAATAAAAAAATGCTACAACTCACCACCCTTCAATGACTTCCTTGAAGGAATTAAGTCATACACATCTCTTCAAGGATTTGGATCTTTCTTGATATATTTTCTTAAATGCTTGAATACTTGAATTCTTGGAGACCTACAACAATGTTAGCCTTCACAAGACAATATGAATAGACATAAATGTTGACATGATGTTGGATCATGGATCACTGCTATAAATGACTGATAATGTTTCTCTTGAATGCTCTTGACAATAATGCTTGATCATAAGTTCTCAAAATTTTGTTCTTGCTAGATAGATTTCAAATGATAAAATAACTAGGCATTTATAGGTGTTTATCCAATTTCCAAAAGAATAGATTTCAAAAGCCAACACTTCATATTTGAATTTTGGATATTAAAATATTGTCAACATATTTGAATTTGGATCATGGCTAAGAAGGGGGACCCGTTCACCCATGGGAAAATGGGTCCTAGACCAAATTTCTAGGACACTCAAAGTTTGGGACAATTTAATGATTAAATGCATTTGTTTAACACTTGTCCTTCTTTGGAAAATGGTAAAATTTAGGCTTTGGAATTCATAATTTGGAAAATTAGAAGCTTAATTAATTCCAATAAATTAGGGGGCCAAAACATAATATGAAATTGTAAGTGTATACAATTTTCTTCATTACATGAATAAGGAAAGTGAAAGTGTTATTAAAATTCTTGAGGATGCTTCTCGAAGATTGGAATTTTTTGATAACTTTGATCACATCTAATCCAACAATTTATTGGCATTTTTAAAAGAAAAATGGGAAACCCATCAGGACTAGGAGCTTTGGAGGGGTTAAGGAAGAAAAATTCCACCTTTATTTCTTCATCAGAGGCCTTGCATTCCATAGATGAGATATCAAAATTAGAGATGGTCTAGGGGACCACCTCAAGCAATTGGTTTATTGAAACTTCCAAAGGAGGAAGGTTGGTAGGGGGTGGGTTAAGAAGCTCTTTGAAAAAAACTATGCCCTCCTAAGAAATATCCTCCTTAGAGGATAAAAAGGATCCATCCTCAATTATCAAAATTTTTATTCCATTCCTCTCCTTGTGTTTGATGGCCAAAAGGTGGAAGCGTCTAGTATTCTTATCTCCTTTTAACGATTGGTTTTTGGTATGTTGTTTCTAGTAAATTTCCTCTTTCTCAATGATATTGTGTAGGTCACTTAGCAGATATTTTTCCTTGCTAAAAAGATCCTCAGAAGCACCAAGACCATCCATCTCCTATTGGATTTTCCTAAGTTGGTCCTTTAAAGTCAATTTTGGGTGAAGATGTTACCAAATGATTTTTTATACCAATATTTTAGATTCCTTTTTAAACTCTTAAGCTTGAAGGCTAGCTTGAACATCGCAGAACCTCTAAAATTGATATTCCACTAGTCCACAAGAAGCCTTCTAATGTGAGGATAAAGAGTCCACATCAATTCAAAGTAGAAGGGATAATTGGATTTTATATTTGGAGTGTTCCATGTGAGAAGTAGAGGATGTGATCAAAGTCAACCCTTAATTGGGAGGTGAGGGAAATTTAGGAGGAAAGATCCCAATTTGAGCAAACCAAACATCTGTCTAGCTTGACTTGAATCAAATTGTCTCTCAATATTTTATTGTACCAAGTGTAGTGGCTTCCTTTGAGGTGAAGATCTAGAACACTATCCTTCAAGAGAAGGTTATTGAGGTCCAACATACTATCAAAAAGATCATGAAGGCCCCCTATATTCTCTAAAGGGTATAGAGGGGTGTTGAAATATCCTAATAACATCTAATGGTACTTAGAGAAGGAGTTAAATTGCTACTTATAAGGTTATACCAAGTCTATATTCTAAGGACAATGTGGTTTGGGGCATAGATATTGGATAGGTCCTAATCATGAAGACCAAAAAATAAGAAAAGAGAATATTGAGATAGTTTTTATCTTTTTAAATGAGAGAACCATGGAAGAAGGGTTTCCACATGGTGGCTAATCATTCAAAATCCCCATCCACACCAATAGCCAAATAAAAAGCATTAGTCCAAATGAAACTTAATCATTTTATCAAAGCCAGTAGCACTCATTTTAGTTTCTTGAATGATAAAAATGTTAGGCTTGAATTCCTTGATGAGGTCACTAATAATATTATTTTTCTAGAGATTGTTTATCCTCAAATTTTAGGAAAGAATCAATATTCTTAGATCTTTTGGAGCCCAAATGATCCAAGATAAATTGGTTCTCATTAGCAATATTTCTCATTTTGTTTATCTATCTTGTTTCTTTGATATATTTTTAGCTAGGTTTGGAGCTATTTCCTACGTTTGTCAATTTATGCACCCCTTGTCCAAATTTCATGGAAAAGGGTGAAGAGGGAGAGTTGGCAAGATCTTGACTTGCCTGAATCCTACCACCAAATGTGGGGGTGGATTTTAAAGATTCCTATGAAGGCCCACTAATGGGAGAGACTACTCTCACCTCTTTTTAAACAAATTTACTTCCTTAGAGGTGATAGGGACCTCCATGACTGAACTCCAAGAATAAATCAAATCCAAATGGGCAAGCTCCAAGGAACCATTATCAATGGGTACCTCCATGAGTGAAATTATAGTAGACATTAGAGACATTTGGGCAAGCTCCAAGGAACCATTGTCAATGGGGTCCAATGGAGGAGCCTTTCCAGAAGGCACTTTCTTAGCCGAGAGAAGATCTAAATTAACTACTCTAGATGGAACCATTGAGAGAGGGACATAAGGTTCCTTAAATAGGGATTGAGAAGCCAAAACAACAAACATTGGCAGAGGGATGACAATAGAGTAACTCTTTATCAGGACAAAGGGCTTTGAGGAGAAGATAATGATTTTATCCCTACTTTTAGAGTTTTGGGGAAAGCATTGCAGAGGTGACCCACTGTGGAATAGAGTTGAGAAAAGAGAGTTAAGTTCTGATATTTGATTGATTGGAAACGCTTCCCAAGCATAGATTCCAAGGTGACCGAGGTTGGAAAGATCTTGTTGGGTTTAATGTTGACACAAAAATAGGAAAACACCAAATTGAACTAGTCCTTGGTGATGTTGTCTAGAGAGAGGAAGCTATTGAAGGATTTGGACACTCCCACAATGATATCCTCATCTGAAAACTCTAAGGGGAATCCCAAGAGCCTAACCCAACTTGGGAGGTTAGCAATTAGGTGCATTGAAGGTTGAAACTTAGACACCATATATAGAGATCTAGGTTCTTACCGAATAACCAAGGACCACAAATTAGGGCCTTTAAACAATCTTCCCAGAGGGATAAAGTGAAGCAAAAAAAGGCCATTATAAGGGAGTTTTGAGATAGAGAGGGGGCATTTAATTGGCCATCTTGAGGAAACCCATATTATCATAGATTCAATATTGGTGCACCCACCTACAAACCTTCCAATGAGAGATTTCTCCATTTTCACAAGAGTATGGTCAAGGGAGGGATATTTTATTTTGATAGTGGTTCCTTCTTGGGAGTGAATAATCTAAATCCTATGAAAGAATTTCTTTTTGTTTTCTAAAAAAAGGGATTTCTAGTCAGGCGGAGGGAACATACCACTAGGAAATTTTTACATAGGGGGTGTCCCACAAAGCTTGTGAAACCCATTATAAGGCATGGATGGTCCGATAGCAGCAAAACCCCCGCCAAAAATAATTTTTACCATAGAATCCTAAAAACTAGGAGATTCCCAACCAACACTCACATCCCGCCCACTTCTCATTTTTAATTTTATCAATCCCCTTCAAATATTTTCCACTTGTATTATGTACGAATGCATGTTATGGCCCTAAAAAGGTGACTTTAAAAAAGTGATTTTTGTAAATCATATACAAAATTAATTTGTATCATTAGACTATTAGAATAAATTATATATTTGAAAACTAGACTCAAAATTCTACATTTTACATTACTAGACTTTCTTATGATTATATGTGTAAGTGCTTCAAATTTTTACTCCAAGTATGTAAAAGTTTTATTTTTAGAAAAAAAATCCACTTTTTGACCAAAAAGTGGACCCAACTTCCTGCACTTACCCAACCCTTTCCAAAAGGAAACCATTATATAATAGAGGTTCCTTCATACCAAATTTAGAGCTAAAACCAAAATATATACTTGACCAACTCCACATAAAAAATAAGGAATTGGAAACCTTATCCCCTTGCATAAGTCCTCCATCATCCAAACCTTCAAATTTTAAGAAAAAATATAATCATTCCCATCAATATAATAAATATAGTCAATCCAATAAATTAAATCACATCAACCCTCCCAAATTATCTATAAAGGCTATTATCTAATGGATACTAGCAATAAAACATTCTAAAAAATACCAATCCATGGAGTTCTACCACACCCGTAGTAGGAGTGAACATGCTGATGTCATCCAAAAGTCCCTTAGCATTATAATTATCATTACCATTCATAAAACTGAATATTTATAAGCCTCCTAAAATCTAAATACCTCCCACTTATCAACATTTGAATTTGAGAAATTATATCATGGACAAGAGCTAATTGATCAAGGGAACATCAAGATTAAGGGAAATACACCCAAGTCAATGCATGATCAACCTTGTACACAACCAAATAAAGTTCAAAATTCCCCACATTAATATTGAATTAATCTAGCCAAGTATAAGAACCCTACCAACCCCCATTGATCCCATCTAGAATAAAAAATCATACCCATTATACTGAATTACCTTCATTTAGTGTGGCATTTTCATTAATGAGAAATTTAAAAATATTAATAGTTCATATTTATCTAATGATAGGTTCATGTATTGTTTCCAAACTAACAAATTTACCATCACAAATTGAAGGTCCAAAAAGATAATATGCCCAAGTATACCACTCCAATTTCAAATATCTACAAATACCATAGTCCAAAGTTCATTTAAGTTCCAAAATCTAAGGACCTTAAGA
This sequence comes from Sequoia sempervirens, assembly GCA_007258455.2. Classification (NCBI taxonomy): domain Eukaryota; kingdom Viridiplantae; phylum Streptophyta; class Pinopsida; order Cupressales; family Cupressaceae; genus Sequoia; species Sequoia sempervirens. The sequence continues at coordinate 40,773,577 of VDFB02105785.1, forward strand.
AAATTTCATGAATATAAAGCTAAAATTAAGTGGTCTACAATCCTCAAAATACACAAATTTAGAATCCACTCAGACCTCAAATATGGCAATCTCAAATCCAATCAATCTAAACATCCAAGCAAAAACATAATAAGCCAAAATAAAAATTTTATTTGGGTCCTAAAATATGGAAATATTAACACCAATAACAAATCTAACATTCCAACATCCAAGAATCCCTAAATCCAACTAGTCCCAAAATTTAAAAATACAAAAGCCACCATCACATCCAACAAAATTTCAAAGCTCTAAACACAACATGGTCTATAAATTCATTAGTCATTTAATTCCCTTTCATCCCATGAAATTTTCACATCCTACATAATCCCATCCTTTTACCCACCTATTGGGCTCATCCCAATTTATCCATCCATTTTACCCAACCTATTCCATCATCCCACATACCTCCATAATTGCATATCTTTCATCAAACCTCCAAAATAACCACCATACATCCTTTATCCATCCCACTTGCCACTCCATTTTCTTTAGTAGCACATTGGGAGAAGCCAACTTATCAATCATTAATGTTTATAACAACATCCACCAAGTGCAACGATAGCAACATGGTCCACATGATGTATCTATTCAAAATGGGATAATATCAATGTACTTTGGAAGAAAATATTCCTATCCAAAATTATAAAATTAAAATTAAAAATATGAAATAGAAAAAAGTGTCCAATGGTGAAAACCATTGCTACAGCTCCTTGGGCAAGAACCATTGTGAAAAATAAATTGTGATCATCATGTGTAAATGTGCTTCTAATGTGCACTCTACACTTGGAGGTTCAAAGCTTCTTCCACAGAATCATGTCATCCATTCTTTGCAACCATTATCCAATCATCCATATCATACCATCACATATAGATCTCCATGACATCAAACATATCCTCACTCCCATGTTTTACATTGATAAAGAAGTGGATAAGCTCTTGAAACAAATTTCTTGGTAATTCCTTGATGTGACCAAGTACATTCAATAATCAATTTTATGAAAAGTTTAGGGCATATCATTCCTATGTGATATAATTCTTCAAAACCACATCTCACTTCCCCTACTCATTTTCATCCCAAATACCATCTCCCATTGCCATCACAACTATTATCCTTCCATCTATTTAACACCTTCACCCTTTGTGCTAAAGTAGGTTCCTTGCTTAAATGATTTGAATGTCATCTGTTTGAAAGCACATTGTGTAGTAAATCCAATTCTGATATTGATCTATGGTCATGAATTATAGATATTCAAACCTTCAATACTATTATCCCATAGATCTAGTATATAAATCCAATTCATATAGCCACTCCAAAATAATATGCTCCCAACTATCCAAACACCACACTAATAGAAACATAGAAAAATCTAGAAAAATCTAGTTAAGTAGCCCACCACATATCCAAAAGAAAATAATCCATAATTTTTTCCTTAGTCTTATTGAAATCAAAACCTTATTTATGATTCTTTCAACCAATCATTATTATTGAGACACATCATTCTCAATCCTTGTGTCAATTTTTAAATATAGCATTCCCAATCAACAATTATATCATCATCATCAAATCAATCAATCATAGGATTTCAAGTTAATTAGTGTGAAATCTTATTTTTCTCATTTTTATCATGTTTGCACATCATTTCTTGCTTACTTCTGTGTGTTTCTTTTGCATCTTGTATTTGAAAATTTGATACTTCAAGCACCTCATGACTAATGTCATCATGGTATTCCATATCATGGTGCATCAAGTCATATGCTTACTTTAGTGTCACTCCCCTACCCATAAGACACATCACCAATAGTTTTTTTACTTAGATACATAACATCAAGTACTATAGAAAGTATTAGTTTCTTTCCACATTTCAATATATACCTACATCTAGTTTCAAGCACATTCATCATAAAATCCATCATTATTAAATCATAATTATTATTATCCCAAACCTTTCTTTTTTATTATTTATAGGCATGATTGTAGTGTCCCTCTAGTTGCTACACCTTATTTTATTTTGTTTCTATTCGGTTGATAGTTGCTTTAGTTTTTTTGATACTATGTTACTTTAAATTTCAATTATGACACTAATACTATGTTGGTTTTATACTTTGTTGATGATACATTAGATACATTGTTGATCATTTGATTATGTTGTGTGGAAAAATTATGATGTACATTACATGTGTGTTATGGTTTTATACTATTTCAGAGCATTAGTGTGTTATGATGATGTATCTGATGTTGTTTATGATGTAGCACTGTATGTTAGTCTTGGTGAAGGAGACAGTGTAGCAATACCTACTCGTGAGTACCTTGCTACGCTGCGACTCTCAAGTTCATGGTGTAATTGTCGATTTATACAGATATGTTTGACAGTGTTGTTTTATGCAGTTTGTAGGTATTGGGCATCAACTCTGCCTGCCTTGTTAGGTTTGAGTGTGCCATGACCCAATGGAAACATGTTGTTTCAGAGATAATTTCATGTCTTTCTTTGGCCATCGTCCCTTATAGGATGATTATCTGTGTTGTCACCTATCATTATTTTTCCGTTTGAGTCTGTTGCGTTGCTCATGTTTGCGTTTGTTTGGAAATTAATTTATTAATTAGTTAAATGGTTTATTAATTAATTTATTTGATTTAATGTGATTTTATTGAAATTTTAAATTAAATGATTATATTTATGTTTTGATTTATTAAATTAAATTAAAATAGGATATTTATTTAAATGCAATTGTTGATTTTAAATGTGCAAACTTAAATAAAGGAAAAGAATATATTTTAAAAGAATTTGTTTTCAACATGTTATAAATATTGATTTGGAATTAGAAATTGTGATCTTGAGTAAATTGTTTAAGTTGGAACTAATTGATCAATCTTGATTGCATGTTGATTGTTAGTTAAGTCTTCTGACTTTGAGTTAATTGAGAATGAATTAAAAATATTTTGGTGTGCAATTTGATTCATGACAATTGATTTTTGGATTGTTGGGAAGAAAACTTTCATGACAGTTTTTGGGAAAAAAGTTTCTTCTCTGTGTTTTGAATCTTGGTTGAAAAGTTTTGGAGACAGTGGATTCAAAGGATTTGTGCTTTTGGGAAAATAGAGAATTGTGGATTTTCTGGTTTTTGCTTCAATCTTCGTTGGATTCGAGAATATAAACCAAGTTTTCTTCTTTGTTTTGCAATTTATTAATTATTAGTTCTGATTATTATATTTGAAATTAGTTTGCACTAGAAAGATGGTAATGTTTGCTTGTGGAAAAATAACCCAGCCAAACCTGCACATACAACGAAGAAATAATTAGAGTGAGTTTTCAAAATTAAATGGAAAACATAGCAAAACAATGATAAGGAAAATTCAGAGAAATATGGCTACATTAAGCAATTTATCATATGATTTATATTTTGTATGAACTATTACTATTTCTCGAATTGGGAGACGAATTTTCTTGAATCACTTTTCATGTTCTAAAATGGTTTGAAATTGAGATCTTATATTTCTATCAAATCAATGTCTTCCAATTTAATTATAGAAGATGGATAAATAATCATAAATGAAGGATAGCGCCAGTTTGATCATTATTGTCTGCAATTTGTGATTAGCTTCAAAATCCCAATTCTCTGTTAAAAACAATGCCTTCAATGGGTTATTCAATTAATGCAAGTTTTGATTCTTTCTTAGCTATAGACCTCATACTTCTTTTTAGATATGCTCTTGTTGCACTTATTGAAATTTGAAGCTCTTTATTTATTTGGTACTGTCGACACAGCTCATCCTTAGTCAATTTCTTATTACCAGTTCGTAAGGCTGCCTTGGAGACATCGGTTTCTACCTTATTTGTCTTGCTTTAGGATTTGTTTCACAACCATGTTATCATCATCGTTGCTTAATGCACCAGCCACATCTGTGTAACACACATGAAAAGCATTCGTTGCTTAAAACCGTTCCACATCTGATGTATGAAGTCCTGATATCGTGATTGGGGTTAGTGAAAGGAGGATTTCTTTATAACATGACTTTCTTCCTGTGCATTCTTTGTTTTTGCGTAATTGTATTGCCTTGTGTTGTACATGCAATGTTAAGCACTTTATTATAAGTACGGTGAGTGTGCAATGGTTACTAAATACTTTTAAAGTCCATTACATTTGCATGATGTGTTTACTACTTGATCCCTGTTTGATCTATTCTTACTTATCTGATTTTTTTTATATGCATGTCAAATTCTCCCTTGCATGGCGCGAATTCTGTTATTGTAGATTATTCCTTGTTTAAGTAATCCTCTCTTAATTTATTTTTATATGCATGGTGTGTATGTTGTCATTGAAGATAACTGAACATATCTATGTGGTTTGATTATATATATATATGTGTGTTTTATTTGATTTTGATATACTGTATAAATAACAGTGGCTATAAATTAATATATAAGACTATGTGATTTATAATTGTATATTCTTGTTGTCTTTGGATATCTTTTGTTACAAGACAGCAGGGTAAACCCACAAAAGTGGTTTATAATTCGAATGAGGAAGGAAAACTTATAAAAAATGACCCCATGCATAAAATTTTCATTCTGGGGGTTTGAACGAACTAGTTGGTTCGAATGAACCAAAAAAGGGTTCACTCAAACCAAGGTTCGAACGAATCAAAAAAGGGTTCACTTGAACCAAGGTTCGAACAAACCAAAAAAGGGTTCGAGCGAACCCATTTAATGCATGAACAAACAAAAAGCAAGTGAAAACCCCTTTTGGGAAGGGGTTTCGCTCAAACCCGCCCTAGTTAGGGTGAACCCCCATTTTCCTTGATTTTTGACCTTGTTCACAAAAAAGTCAAAAAATTTGCACTTCGAAGCTCGGTTTGAACATGAAAATGGCGGAGACTTTACAGACCCAACTGGAATCAGGTAGTCCTCAGAACGAGCTATCCAATTAATATAATTTTAATATGTTTTGGTTTTATTATGTATTTATTTTTTTAGTTTTATTAAACATAGGTTTTTCACCAAAAATCAAGCTCTATGTTCTACACATGTGAAAAAATAGTAGATTATCAAAAAAAAATTGAGAAATATGAGTGCACGAGATATTGAAGTCCTTGATCCAACAAAGAAAAAAATTGAATTTCAATACATACAAAAAAAAGTTACACATTATACAGTTGCGCTATGTTTGAATTGTAATTGGTTTGACTTTAAAACTTGATTAAAGAAAAAATATTCAATAAAAAACTATCTAACCAAGTGGAAGCACTAGATATCGAAGTTAAAAATCTAAATTCAAAAGAATTAGAATTTTATCCTTCATGGAAAAAAAGTTATTATCTTCAAATTCCTCATGGTTTAGCCACTATAGATTCCCAAAAGTGAAGATTTGGTTAAAAATAATAATTCCAATGTCTTGTTTGACCAAAAATTGTAAACCACTATTGTGAGATCACCCAACAATTAAGTGAAATAATATATATGTATATTAGATATATATATATGTTTTCATTTATATATATATATGTAGGTGTAAGTATAAATCATGATTTAAATTATGCTGGAACAAAAATTGTTTTGATTGTGCATATATTTACATTGAAATATTGGTAGATTAAGTTATTTAGTTTCTTTAAAAGATTTTTTATCAATTTCAACATGAAAGAAAGGATAAATATCTTATTTAGTTCATGTAGATTTGATAGTTTTATTTGATGGGTAACAATGTGTTGGTTTTAATTTATGAGTTTACTTTTGAGTTATGAGTTCTTTAATCTTCTAGAGGCTAGGAAGGAAAATTTGTTTTGTAAAGCTTTTTATCTTTTAATTTATTGTTCAATTACAATGATTTAATTTGGGACTTGGCCATGCATGATTTATATGTTACTTTGGTGGTATTTGGAATGTTAAGTGCTTGTGTCATGATTAAGATGAATTCATTCATGGATTTGTTTAATGTGCATGTTGGTTGTCCTTTGCAATTGATTTTGAGTTATGTTATTAGGAAGAGTGGCTTCGATAGGGGCCAAAACCCTAAGAGGTAACCAAGGTAACCTATTGTAAGTTTATAATCTAGTGAAAACCTAACTATTTATGTATTAGGGGTTGGGTAGTGTTCATTTAATAGTTCAAATAATTGATTTCCTTGCCTTATACCTTAATTATTGTTTAGATTAAGGGTAGGTTGGGATGGCCTAGAATGGCATGATCATCTACTTTGTCTTCTTGAAAGGTAGTTTGATTCCATATGAATTTGTTTAGGGGCCGGGAATCAGTAGAGATTGCTAGGGTAACTCGGTACGAGGGTCAGTAGTCTATGAAGATTCACCAGGGTAACCTATACTAAACTATGTGATGACACTCTTATCCTAATGCATGTTATGTGGTCTCTTGTGTAAAGTTACCTCTTGTTACATTATTTCCTCTAGGAGCTTTGTTCGTATTATGTGGTTTAACTATCGGTATGTCGTAATGTGTATGTCAAACCATGTCAAGTTATATTTTGTCTTCTTGCTTGTTTGTCTTTGTGGACCTGACATTATCTCCTATCATAGGGGAGTGGACCTTCAGGTACCACATGGTTGGGAGGAATGTGCTATATCCTCCATTGGGTCCCCTTGCAGGTGTTGCGGTGCATGGGTGATATTGTTCTTGTGACAAGTTCCTGACATTACAATGTTCGTGATGTTGGACGCTGAGTGTGCTCATGAACGAGGTTGACAGATGTGTTATGATCTTCATCTATATTGTATACACTCTTAACATGTATGAGTGAACTTATTGTAATATTATTATGTTGTTACAATATTTGTCATAATCTCACTTGATGTAACTTGAATATGTAACTTTTTTATATTATGATTATATAATTAGATCATTCATTATTGCCATGTTCTTTTATTATGTTTTATGGTATTGGTTAGATAATGTGATGTTTTTACTTGTAATTTTTTGGTAGTGTTGTCACGGAACTCTGAGAATGTATGTGTATATATTTCTATGTTACTTTTGTAACTCTTGTTGTAATCAAATGTCTTTTAAAAAAAATGTTTGGTTATTTGTTACTTTATGTGTTCTTCCCTGGGTTCCATGGCGGGGCGTTACAATGATTATTCATATCCTTACATTTCAACCATCATGCATCAAACCATCCCTCTAACCCATTCTTTATCCCTTTATATTTGGTTCTCCTTTTGAGAGATTGCCAAAAATTACTATCAACCTACCTTCTCTCTTAAATAAGCATTACTAGCCATATCATAATCATCATTCCTCCAAGTGATTGACCATCCTATACAAAATTTAATCTCATCAAATTCCTATATGTTTTCTTTGATATGACATTAATTTGAGTTGCAATGTCATCTTAAAGAGGAAAAAAATAGAATTATCTTAAAGAGGGAAAAAAATCAAACACCTAAAATAAATTCCTATATTTCTTTCATCATCACAAAAAATCTATCTTACATATATTTTGATATTAATAAAATGCATATTTTTATTTAGTCAATCAATCAAACCATTCTACTAATGTTAATTAGATAAATTTTGATTAATTAATAAATATCACCTTTCTTTCGATATTCATTGAATAAAATACCTTTATTTTTTCACTTAATTTAAAAAATTCAACTATTTTCTAAGGTTTCAACCTTAATTGAATAAATCAAATTTATTTGATTAAATCAGTCATTCCTTCAAAAATTTCTCTTAAATTAAATAAATGTAGTATTTATTTAATTAATCTAAACTCTCTTTGATTCAAGAGTTGAATAAATAGACTAGGTTTAGTCAACAAATTAATCTACGCTCCAAATGCATAAAGCTCCAAGTCTACAAGGCTTTAAAAAGATCATTTTCAATCTTGAACCCTCCATCTCTTTCTAATATTTGCCTCAATCATGTGCACTAATCACAAGATGCCACTTGTAAGCTTCTAATTTTGTCTTGTAAATGGATCAAACTCATCCCTCCAGTGCACAAGATCATATCTTGCACATCCAACATTCTCACCCAAAATCTATATATTAAGTATTTAAAAAGTCATTTTCAAGAATAGGTATTGGATGTAAGGAAAGGTTATGCTTCTAGATTGGGTAACCATATTCTCTCAACTACAATCAATCATTTTGAACACATCACTTAGTCAAAAAGATTTATTTGGGTAAGAAATGTGTTCAGTTGTTGTCATTTGTTTTCATTTATTTTTTTAGTTAAAGATGTAATTAATTATAGAATAAGAATCTTTCTCTATGCATTGTTTCCTTCTATTTGTTTGATATTTTGATGTGCATACTTTCTTATATCAATTATTGAGTTCTAAATTATTATAAATGTTAAAATAATATTTTAATTAAAAAATTGTGAATAAAACATCTTTTTATTCTTTTAATAAAATTTTTTAATATAAATTTTAAAGTGTTTTAAATTGTGTGTAATTTTTTGGATTCAACTATATATTCTAAATTATTATAAAAGTTAAACTAATTTTTTTTCTTACATATATTTTAGTGTTCTAAATTATTATAAAAGATAAAAATTCTCTATGTTTGAAAATATATCACTAGAATTTATATATAAGATATATCTTTGTATTCTTTTATTAAATGTTTCTTAAATATAAATTTTAGTGCTCTAAATCATTATAAAAGTTAATCTAGAAATTTTTCTTACATAAATTTTAGTATTCTAAGTTATTATAAAAGTTGAAAAATCTTCTATGTTTGAAAATATATCTTGTATAATTTTAATGAATAAGTCTTACTAATTAAATTAACTAAAAATATAATAGTACAATATTCACAAAAGAATGGGTGATAGAAAGATATGTCCTCAAAGTCTGTGTGAGCCATCCAAAAAAATATCAAAGCTCAAAGGATCAACTTCAAACATGTGACAAGCTATGAAGAGCCACTGAAACAGATGATGATAAACTATAATTTGTAAGTTTTATTTTATATATAATATTAATATATGAGCCATATGCTTTTTGCTTAGAAAAAAAAAAACTTCAAACATTAGACAAAAAAATTAAGTGACTAAGAGTACACCAATAAAAGAGAGATTTCTATTATCACATTTTTCCGAATATCACCTAAGATATAATTATCATCAATCGACTCTAAATTAGTTAGTACACCCTCTTCCTTAGAAGTGTATTTTAAAGGTTATCAAACCCAAATTAAAGAGAGGGCCAATTCTAACCAAAGAAACTTGCTGAAGTCTGACAAATTAGAAGCAGCATACCCATGAAAAGACTGATGACTATTGTAAATCAAGACTGATGACGAGTGTAGGGTGTTCATACTCTGTTGTTTCTTCTTTTGTTAATATACCTCATTTCGGTTTCTCCCTGACCGTGAAATGGAGGAGGGGAACAATTTTCCAAGCTGCTCAAAATGCAACTCTTTATTATTAGTTAGTTAGAAGCGTGGCTGAATCAACAAAGAAATTGAAGCTTTTATAATCCAGCTTTTACCAGTGATTAACACTTATTTTACAGTGAAATTGTTGATAATTTACTGATTTTGAAGAATGCGGAAGATTTGTTCAAAAGCAAGCGTATGGACGCTGAAGATTTGTTCCTGGAAAGAACTGTGAAATTCTCGTCATTTGTTGTCAATACAAAACAAATTGCTCATTAAATGTGAGTGGTGGAATTCATTTCCTGATAGGCCTTGTGGTCCAATTCCCCCTTGTAAAGCCGGTTCCTTGGACTCTAAAGTCAAGTCTCTATGGGCGACTTTCATTTAAACACAAGGTCGGCGAGGATAAGTGCGTGCAGAGAAAGAGGGGTGGGACCCTCTCTCTATAATGGTGAAGTAGTTGGGGCTACCTTCAATATCTAGCTTTTGGTCAAGGAGTCTCTCTCGTCTCCTTTCTCTTGTTCAATGGGCCCTCCTATTTATTTCCACACTATGCTATCTCGTTTCTTTCTCCTTGTTCAATGAACTCTTTACAAGCTATGTTAACATACTATATTTGTGGGGTTGATAGATCTTTGAAGATTCTTTTTGTCTATGTTCTTATGTCTTATTATTAGTTCTTTTCAAGCTACAAGTTGTATTCATTTTTTTGTCTATATAATTATGTCTTATTATTAGTTTCTTTCAAGCTACAAGTTGTATTCAATTTCTTTAGTTAATTTAATCAATGAGCAAATAGAAATTAAAAAAAAAATAGCAAACCCTGCACATGTACCCAAGTTGGCTTGAGTCTTGGGTTTGCTCCCTGAGGTCTTGGGTTTGACTTGAAGGCCCGAGCTCACCCGATGTGTGTGGCTTGTGGGCAGCGATGCACATCTCAGGGACTAGTCTCACCCCGGCTCACCCACTACTCCATTGAGGAGGCTACGAGACCGGGTCACAGGGACACCTTGGGTTATCAAAATTTAAAAAAAAAAAAAGGAAAAGCAACAATTATATTGTCTATAATTATTTTTTCTTATTTAATAATTTATAATATGTTAATCTTTCTTTCTATTGGTTCATATAGAATAGTCATTACAAAAATCAAATCATGTTATTATTACTTTGTAAATTGCATGTTCAATGCATTTAATTATTTGGATCAAATTTTAACTCTATTAATTGCTTAAATGATATGACCTCTAGTATATACATCATAATAATATGAAGTGGTAGGATAAATTAATATATATAAATGAATTATATTGTTGAATTTAAAATTATTTAGTCTCCTTAAATGACATTTATAACATCATTGAAATCAATACACTTATATATATACATAAATAAAATTTAATATTCACTTTTATCAATAGCTATATATTGTAGAAACTTTCATTTGAAAACATGTAAAAACTTTCAAGTAATCAAAATATTCCTTACCTCATATCTAAAAACAAATTTTAACTCACAACCAATATTTCCATTCAAAAGGATACAAAAATCCTCTCTTGAGCTAAAGAATGTAGTAGCTCTAAAACATTGATATTTTTAGATCTAATTTTTGTTTACTTTGAATAGATTGAAACAACAACTATAGGGAGATTGGTTTTGGTTCATCTCATTAAAAAAAATGATTTAGTAGAGTTTCATAATACTTTTCTTTCAAAGTTTTCCCACTTTTTCTCATTAACATCATTCATAACATACACGATTTGCGTATAATCTTGAGGTAAGTCATTTGTTGTGGTTTCAGTGAGTTTTTTTGGGAATTTATACTTTTTGTTTATAGATTGCTACAATTGAAATATAAAATACAAAGAATTGGCTAGCTAATGGACCAAATAGGTAACTTATTACACATTACAATTACTGCAATCCTATATCTCTCTACCATAATTTTGTATACTAAATTGAATGTTCAAATTGCTATAATAGCCTTTTAAATCCCTAATTATACACAATTATCTTTTGTAACTCACATTTGAGTCTACTTGAGAAATTTTGATGACATGGAAACATTACACAATTTGTACATGCTCTTTTCATATTTGGAAACCTTAATAATGTCATAATTTGTTTGACAATTTTTCTTCCTATAGGGATCAAATGGATGAAGTGCACACTAAAATTTAGTGGGTGTGGGGGGTATGGTATCAAGTATATACATTTATATTTCATCCTTATTTGATATTATATGGTTGAATTATTTTTCATTGAATTTTGAGATCTTGTAGCAATATATAAGTAAGGACAATAGAGTTTGGTTATTAAGCCATAGAAGCAAGAACTTAATTGTTATTAAATGTACCAATTCATTAAAAATAGACTAATAGTTATTACTCAATGATGATATTTCTACTTTCCACTCTCAACTTGAAGGATATTCTTTGCATTATAAGATGTATGCTTTTGATTTATTGGATGCTATCCTCACTAATTTTGTCTTCATTCTTGAGTGTGGCTTCCATAGAGGAAAGATAAACAACAATAGATGAGATTTATTGGCCTCTTGGTGAGACCTTCTCTTTGCACCATCATTTTATCTAGTTTTAAATGCAATTAAACTTCCAAGCTAACTTATTGTTTACCTATAGAGATTCTTGGAATCTAGACAACATATATTTTCCTTCTAAGGAATCATGCTAATTTTTTGAACAAAAAATCTCTAAAGAGAGTAGTAATTGTTAAAAACTTACAGTGCATATTTATTTTTGTAACAACAGAAATAGTGTGCCCCACATTTTAGGAGATGGAGAACAAGGATATGGTCCTATTTCACTCTTGTTTTTGAAACAAAGAAAATAGGGTGTCCCACCTTTTAGGAGATGGAGCATAAGGATAGGGTTCCTATTTCCACTTAGTTTCACTCAATGAAACCCTAGAGATCTCAATCTAATTATGTAATGAAGGAAAGATATCTTGCAATAGGGTGTCCTAGAGTATGATTAATGACTAAAGAGGGGTTCACCACCAAGCTAGGGCTTGGAAAGACAAGTAATATGCAAGATCTAACGACACAACCTAATGATATGCAAAACTCAAATGAATGACTTGAAAATGGATGTAAAAAAAATGCAAAACTAAGAGATCAAAAGTGTGCACCTAGGGGTGATCCCACAATATTGGTTTACAATTTTTGGCCAAACTGGGCATTGAGCTAAATTTTTTTAGCTAAATCTTCACTTTCTAGCACCTATAGCGGCTAAACTGTGAGGAATTTGAAGATGATTCAAACTAGTGGTTTGTGACATTTTTCTATAGATTCTAAATATATTCTTTTCAAAAAAAGTGGAATCAAATTGCACTTCTTTTTCTATCTCCTTCAAAAACTAGTTTTTAATAGTAAACACCATTTTTAAAGAGTGGCGTTATTGGCTAACACAACTTTTTTTCTATGAAGGATAAAATTATAAATTTTTTGAATTTAGATTTGTAACTATGATAGCTAGTGCATGGAATTGGTTTCATTGCATTTCATTGAAATTTTTTTCTTAATTAAGTTTCAAAGTCAAACCAGTTACAATTTAAACATGATTTACTGGCTAAAACATAACTTTTTTTGTATGTATCGAAATTCAATTTTTATTTTTTGTTGGATCAGGGACATCAATATCTAGTGCACTGATATTTAAAAAAAAATTGATAATCTAATATTTTTTCACATGTGTAGAACATAGAGCTTGATTTTTGGTGAAAAACCTACATTCACAAGAAATAAAAAAATTAATATAAAAATAAAATTAAATTTATTTAAAATTATACTTTTTCAAAAGCTTATAATAAGGACTACATATTTACAAAAAATAAATTTTAAATAAATTCATTTGATCCCCCAAAAGGTAAATCAAAAGTGGTTTTTTATCAACATTTTGATAGGTGTAAAGGAGACTCCGTTATAGGTATGGTTTAAAACTAGCAAGGTTTTATCCAAGGGGGTTTGATCTAAGGTGGTTTGATCAAACACTCTTCAATTGGAATCATTTAAATAGAAATTTTCAAGATTAAATCATTATATTTTCTAAAAATATGTGATTTCAACAAAAATCAGGATCTCCCAGAAATTGTAAACCAGTATTGTGGGATCACCCCTAGAAACCTGTAGAAGCTTGAATGAAGATTTGAAATGTTGAAAACATTGAAATTAATGTAGATTGGGACTCATATGCCAATTTGGGAGATTTAGTCCCAAATTAGGGTTTATGGGCAAGAATAAGAACCTAGCAGAGATATGTCTAAAGCACTTGAAATCTACAAATATCACTATACCAGGACTCATATGCTAGAAGTGGCATATCAGTCCTTTTTGGAGAATCAAGATTTGTATCTACTCTTCAATCCTTGCTCTATCTTCTCAACTTAATTTCTGGATCTAGACTTTTAAATTATGCACTATAGAAGTCCTTAAATGATCTCGTAGATAGGGTGACAACTTTGAAAACTTTGAACACTTGACAACTTCTTTCCAATCTTGATCTTAAATTTTCCTTCAACCTAGACCTACAAATCACACACTAAAGAGGGGGAAATGTTGTTTAGTTAGTAGAAATGGGCTTGCCTTGGTCAAACCCCATTTTGGTAATCAAACCTTGAAATGAAATGAAATAGAATGAAGGAATGATGAATGAACAACATGCAATGTTACAACTCATCAACCCCTAGCAATAAAGTGTTGTAAACATGTATGGAATAGCTCCAATGGATGTAGATCTTGACTCCTGCTTGAATGTGATAGATCTTGAATTGAACACTTTCTTGAATCATAAAACCATACATCATAAATGTTAGCTCAAAAACAAACATGATGCATGATGACTTTGACATGATGCTTGATACTTGAATAATGCTCTAAAACACTTGATAAACAACTCTTGAATGCTCTTGTAAACTCTAATTTGCTATAATATATTAATACTCAAGGTGCTAGATCACTTGCAAACTTGCTAGGTGAAAAATGAGATAAATAACCTTGTATTTATACTTGTTTATTCCAAATTTTCTGAAATTGCAACACTACAAGCCAACATCAAATCTAGGAGGATAAAACCATGCCAAGAATTTGAATTAAATTTAATTTTAAGACACAAGACTCATACTCTAGAAGTGGCATATGAGTCCCATTAGACAAGGCTATAGGACACATTTTTTAATAAATGCTTAGATTCATATGGAATCAGGATCAAGGCCCCAAAACTTAGGTGGGAATCATACCCCCAAGGTGGCGTATGAGTCCCAAATCACTAAATATAGGCCATACAATCCAAAAACATTAATTTATGATTGGTCATTACATGTGTGTTGGAATTAATCTCAAAAAGATGCATTAATTAAGGCTCGTGGAGGAAAAATAGGGCCAAATAATGTATAAAGAAGCCCAATTAATTAATGAAAACCATAGATTAGGGTGAAAGTGTTAGGAAACACTTTACAACACCCTAAATAAAGCAAAATTATCTCAATTTAGTTCACAAGGGCCCAAACAAGTGTGAAAATGTAAAGGGATACATTTTTCATTGCCACATTTAGCCCCCACTTTAGTGAGAGGATGAACTTGCTTCAAACTCACACTAAAGTAGATGAATTTGCATCAAAAGTGGTCCAAGTGCACCAATTCCTATAAGATTGGATGACAATGATCAAGAGGGGTGATCAAGCCCCCAAGATCAAGATCCTACGATAGAACAACATAGGCACAAAAGAGAACACATGAAAATGATATAAAGAGCAATAACAAGGCACAAGCATACACTACCAAAGACATAAAGAATAAAGAAAAATAAATAGATAAAAAAAAGAGGATCAAGCTTCGAACATTTTTCCATTGCAGTGTGGGTTAGATCTAGGTTGTTCTTTCTAAAAATACATGCTCACTCTGAGGCAACGGAACTTCAATCTATTTGCTAGGTGAGTATCCAAAAGATGAGACACATATGCATGTGGTTGGTATGCACTAACATAAATAAGCAAGTGGCTATGGGAAATTCATGCCTTAGTTCAACTTCTCATTCAAGTAGACCAAAGTTATACCTCGTGATAACTTTGATAAGGCACCATGCAATAATGAGCTTCAAGTTTCATGAGGCACTTGTTAAGCTTCCCATGCTTGAAATTTATGAACAAACCAAATGGCTCCACAAGAATGGAAGGTGTGCTATGCAAGGTGGTCATATAATCAAAATTATAAATAAAAAAAATAGTAAGAAATGTTCAAAGGAGTCTTACTTAGTTCATGTAAGGTCTTAACTTAGGGAAAATTGAGCCTAATGTCTCCTCGAGAAGACCAATCAAAGAATAAAAGATTCAAAACTTAGGGGATGCAGTGTATCGCATCAAGCCACTAAAAGGAATATAATATGCTTAGAGAGATCATGCTCTAGAAGGACATTACATCCAATGTCACCATAAAGCGAAAGACACATCGCATGAATCAATAATACTACACCATGAAACATGAAATGCAAAAGAATAATGCCAATGTATGCCCCTACTTTAAAGAAATTCCTAAACACCATGTTGTGAGCAAGAACTTTAAACTAACAAATGATAACTACTAATAATAAAGAGGACATGAGAGCTTATTTGGAAAGCCCTATGCCAATTCATATGTTTCCAAATGAAGCTACATCATGTCAAATGAAAGAGAGGAGTTTCCCCCAAAATGAAACTCCAAACACATGAGGTATCCATGGATTCGAGGTTAGTATGTTCTTGCTAAAATGTTTTTAGAGAGCTCATAACTGTCATCATTCCCCAAATACGCATGGAATAAGAAGAATTACACAAGGAGAGAAAAAACAAATAAAAAAATTATAGGTCAAGATGGAATAAACATGAATGTCTTGACGCTTTACGTCATCCCCAAAAGGAAAACACAAGACAAAGAAAAGATAAAGGATAAGCTTTCGGGTCAACATGGAAGAGACATGAAATCTTTGATGCCTTGCGTCATCACCAAAAAGAAAACACAAGAAAAAAAAAGATAAAGGAAAATATTTTGGGTCATCATGGAAGAGACATTAATGCACCTCAACTCCTTGCATCATCCCCAAAAGGAAAACACAAGACACAGAAAAGACAAAGGAAAATATTTTGGGTCAACAAGGAAGAGACATGAATTCCTTAATGCCTTGCATCATCCCCAAAAGGAAAACACAAGACAAATAAAAGATAAAGAAAAAATATTTACAACATAGAGAAGAATTTAGGTACAAATAGAGGAATGCCACAAAGAGAGAGAGAGAGAGAGACAACAAACAAAATGTCATGGGGGATCACATTTCACACATACAATCATATAAAATAAATAATGCAAAGGACTAGTAAGGAAGATGTGAGTCAACCTATGAGTAGGTCATCTTCATCCCAATCATTTGCATCGTATGCAAAAGGTGGACAACTATCCAAAGGGACAATAGCAAGTGTCGAACTAGGGGTGTCACCACATTCAACACTCTTTCTAGTAGGGTTGTCAATTAAGCTCATAGAAAAGGAAAACAATGTATTCAATTCATTATGCACCTCTTCATCGATCTTAGCAACCTCATCATCGTCATCTAAGTTAATCACAATAGGAGGTCGAATGATAATTTCCAAAGAAGGGCTTAACTCTTGTTGCAATTGTGATATAGGATCTTTTTGTGAAGGGGGAGATTCATCATGTATTGCTTCAGCCAAGTTTGGATCTTGATTTTCTTTGTTTGTTTCTTTGTTTAACCTTTGAGCAAGGGAATGACCTCTATTCCTATGCTCTCTAGCATTTATGTTTCTCTTAGTATGAATTTCAAGTTGTGTTTGTGTAGGATTGGGTTGATCAACCATAGGTTTATTTTCTTCCCTAAGGGGAGGAACGAAAGGAACCATGGAAGGTTGTTCAACCACTTTCTCTTTAACTTTGTAAATTTGTTTTATCTTAGGAGGTGTGATGGGATTATTTTTGTTATCTCTTGGTCTTTTGTAGGAACTAGGAAAAGGATCTATCTTAGGTGGTATTGGTTTTTTGGAATGCCTTTAGGTTCAATCATGGTTACATCAAGTATAGTAGGCTTAGTCATGGGCTGAGGCATGTTTTGAAGGGATAGTTTTTCTATCTATTTTTCCTTAAACTTTTGATAGGATTTGAAAAAGAAGTCTTCTCAAGGTTTAATAGGTTCCATAGGTTCAACCCAAAATAAATCTAATGAAAAGTTTCCACGGGAAGACAAAGGGTTAAAGCCACTAGATGCAGAGTGAAAATTTCATTGTCAAAGGGAGACTTTAGGAATTTATGTACAATCGATGAGATGGCTTCGATGGAGCATAACCATGGGTAACCAAGCTTCACACGGAATAGATCTAATGTCAATATGATGGAGAATGTGACATCTAATTTTTTCAGTCCTATTTATAAAGGTAAGGTGATCGATCCCATCATAGGGAAAGCAAAAATATTATGTGTATTTATCCATGCTTTTAGTTTATCATATGTTTCTTGATAGATTTCATGCACAAGTAAGAATTTTTCTGTTATCACATTGTCTCCATAGATGGGATCAATTAATATCCCATTAGTAGGCTTATCATAGATACAACTGGCTATGTAAAGAGGACCATCAGGTGCATTTCTAATGATATATTTAGATGAGAAAGCAATGTCAAGAGGCTTTTTAGTTCAGCTCTTATGAGATTGAGTTTCGATCAACGCAATCAAACATTTTCCAATAGTATCCATAGGAGTTTGTTCTATGTTATCATCATTTGTGTCAATATTCATCACATCATTCTTTAAAGTTTCACTAGCTTTGACAAATGAAATATTATGTTTAGGCATAGGGTCGGTAAAGATTTGAAAATTTTGGTTGGGAGGGGCAATGGACTTATTTCCTTGATCATTACCACCACCAACTAAAATTTGATCAGAATCAAAGATTTCTTTCACTTGAGATGTTTAAGATGCTTGCAATATTCCATATCGTGTCCATTTTGTCATTGATAATGGAAATAAGCATTTGATTTAAATTTCAGAAGTAAAGGCTTATTAGGATCAAGAGTTTTAACAAGAGGCAAGGTAACCATTTTTTGATCTAAAAGTTGTGACATTATGTCATGGAGGGTATCAGGTAAGGGAGTGAATTTCCCAATTGAGTCCCCAAATGTGAAAGGAGTTGTCTTCCTTATAACATTCACTTGGGTATTGACATGTTGATTCATTTGTTGAGGAGGATTAAGTCGAAGAAAGCCCTTATTTTGTTTTCTACAAGGTTGATAATTGTTTTGGTTTGTGGATTCAGATTTCTTAGGATAGCTAGAGGTGGATTTTGTGTCACAACTAGTTACCGAATTTTGATAATCATGAAGGGTAGTACACAAGTGCACAAAGGAGAGAAATTTCATCATGGTAAGCTTATCTTGTATCTTACTTTTCAATTTTTCTATGAACATCTTTTGAAGGTGAGGATCTAAAACCTTTACATCGATTTGGGAATAAAGCAATTGGTAACATGAAATAAAGTCAGTAATCTATTCCTCTTCTTTTTTCTTACATCTCATCAAATCAGCTAATGTCATTTTAGGGGTCATATGCACTTGAAAATGGTTTATGAAGGCCTCAACAAGCTCTTTAAATGAATGAATTGAATTGTTTGGTAATGAAGAAAAACATTCTAAGGTTGCATCCTTCAAGGATCTAGGGTAAATCTTAGCCAAGAGCTTTTCCTCAAGAATAAAGTCACTACATAAGGCAATATAAGCGGAAACATGGTTAAACGGATCTCCTTTTCCCCCATATTTTTCAAATCTAGGTACCTATATATCTTGCAATAAGGTGTCCTAGGGTATGATTAATGACTAAAGAGGGGTTCACAACCAAGCTATGGCTTTGAAAGACAAGTAAGATGCAAGATCTAATGACACAACCTAATGATATACAAAACTCAAATGAATGATTTAGAAATGGATGAAAAATAGAATGTAAAACTGAGAGATCAGAAGTGTGCACCTAGAAACTTGTAGAAGCTTGAATGAAGATTTGAAATGTTGAAAGCACTGGAATTAATGTAGCTTACAACTCATATGCTAGTATGGGCTTTTAGTCCTAGATTAGGGTTTCTAAGCAAGAACAAGAATCAGACAAAGATATGTTTGAAACACCTAAAATCTACAAATATCACTATACTAGGAATCATACACCAGAAGTGGTATTGTAGACATGCAAAATTTACATTATGCATTTGATCAAGATTCGGTCAAATTAGATGTCGCATTAGGACCATTCATCAATTAATCAAGTGCATTTTCATCCATTCATTTATCAAATAAACCTTATCATTCAACCTTCATCCTGCATTATCCATTTAATTAAATAAATCAAAAAGCCATTTAAATCAAATCTTAGATCATTTTCCAAAGTCCAAAAAGTCAAATCAGTTAATCAGCATTAAATCAGCATAATCATCATTAAATTAATCTAATCCTAATCTAATACTAATCCCATCCCACTTGCATTATCTAGATCTAGCCACTTGCACAATAAATCAATTTTATTGATTTATTAAAACCCTCATTTTCCCTCAACATGACAAGTCAAATAGGGCATTTATTGCTCTTCTTTCTTGTCCCCCACTCAGCATTTATTGGAAAATTTGAATTCAAATTTTCCCCCTCTTGGGCACTCTTCCCAAATCTTGCACATGCATCAACTAATCACATGATGACAAGTGTCCTCAACTCATTGGCTTGTTTTTTATCCCACATTGGTCCCTCTTCAACACTTGGCATTTTGAAAATCTTTAAATAAGTGCTTCATCTTTGAGCAAATCCTTCACAATCTTCACAAGCTCCACAATCTTTATGCAAAGTCACTCTCTTCACATGGAGATCTGATTTTGTTCATCCACTCCACAATCTTAACAATTTCATCTACATCTCATGCAAGGTCACTTTCTTCATTGGAGAAATGATCTTGTCCATCATTATCATTAGCTTATCTAAAGGGGTTGGGAAAGGGCTACTTTCCACATCAAAGTAGCACCAATCCCCCTATGAGATGGTGTTTGAGTAGTTTAGGAATAAATGTCATGCTTATGTTGCTTATGATTTTATGTTAGTTTGATGTCGTTATTTCCTTTATGCTTGCTCAATAATTTCATAGGGAGAGGGATTATCTCATTTGTTCAACATTGATAAATTTATGCCATATTTGTCAATCTATGATAAATGAAAGGTTTTACCTCTCACATTATGGCGCTAGAAGGAGGGCATTGCTCATGCTTGTTTGAAAATTTCACCATCTAACATGCTGCTAATGTTTCCAGATTTTGTGTCTTAGTTGGAATGGTTTTTATTCTACACTAAGATTGATCATATTATGACTAATATCTGAAACAGGAATGAGCCTCTTTTAAAAGTTGTTTGAGGTGAAGTTACGGATTGGTGTCACTCTATTTTTTTTTTGTTGTCACTCTGTTTTTATATTTTGTATGCTTGTCTACAAGGGTCATATGCTGTGAAACTTCATTTTACACCTGTTAATGGTGTTTAGTTTGAAAGTATTTCTAAATGGCATTATATGGCGTAGCTTTAAGTCTGCCAATTTGTAATATTTTGAAATGTTCTTTTCAAAAGCTTGTGTGATGCAGCTTTAACACGTTTTTGCCAAAAGGAGATGGATCAAATTCAATACTCAGCACAGGTCCATCTACATGATATGATCTTCCCAGCTGAGCTTTAACTGCCGCTATAGCTTGATGTTTAGTATATCAGTGCCCATATAACTAATCAACTAGCGTCTGTAAGCCTTCAATATATCCCCTCCTGGACCGCGCTTCATTTTCAAAAGAGCTCTTACTCTTGAATGCTGGTCCCCTTTGCTTCTTTTTCAAAAGAGCTCCCACTCTGCAACAAAGATCTCTCTTGTGACACTGCACCGTTTCAAAACACTGGCACCAGTCTGAGGATCAGACGCCATAAAAAAAAAAAAAATAAAGAACTTTTTTAAAAAAAAGCTTTTCTTGGGTTCATGCACAAGTATAACTGCCTTCCCATTCTGATCATATTGTGGGCGCCCTGCTCGACCCATCATCTGTAAGATGTCTGTGATAGGAAAATCGACATATCTTTTTGCTTTGCCATCATAATATTCTGTTCCCTTGATTATTACAAGGTGTGCTGGCAGGTTTACACCCCAAGCTAATGTGCTTGTGCAGACAAGCACCTGGATTTTGTTGTTTGAAAACAATTCTTCAACCAAAGACCTGTCACGATCATTTAAACCAGCATGGTGCAAACCTATACCAAATTGCAGTCTGCAAACTGAATCAGGTCAAGAGCTGTAAGCCGAGTTTGACGACGTGAGGAAACAAATACAAGTACAGGTTTGGATGGCGAGTGGGTTGCTATAGCAGCATATGCAGGTTTGTTCATGCTATTCATCCGCGGACAGTAGAATTTTCTTGGATATCCCTGAATGTGAACTTCAAGCGGTACTGGTCTTACACTTGGCTTGAAGTTGAAAAGCCCAGCATCATCAATGCCCAGCCAGACAGCCAAGTCACAAGCATTTGCTAATGCAGTTGACAGGCCAACAAAGCGAATTGGACATGCTGTTTGTGAGGAAATATATCTCATCCGGGACACGATAACCTCAAGAATAGGTCCACGGTCAGCTCCAAGTAAATGAATTTCATCTAATATCAAGATTCCAACATTTCCGTGTGACCATATTTATCGAAGCATTCTGTCAAACATTTCACGCACCTTGTCTACGCTTCCACGCCACTGTCAACAGTTCGCATATCTTGTCCATGCTTCCACCATTTTTTTTAATTTTATTTTTCTGTCAAACAGTTGTCATGCCTTGTCTATGCTGCCGCATTTATTAAGAAACAGTTTTCACACATTGTCTATGCTTTCACATTTATTAGGAAACAGTTCACGCACCATGTCTATGCTTTTACTATGTTTTACATTCATCTGACAGGGTTGTTGCAGTTAAAATGCCAGGGTTGACATCTTGCCATGCCTGACATCGATGGCGAGGAGTGTAGGCGTGACTGTCAACTGCATTTGCTTGAAAGTTCTAAAAAAATCATTGGTTACTATCATTAAATCCACCTGTACTTGAGGCTTATGCCTTTTTCAACAGATCTTTAGATCTTTTCTAAAAACTGACGCCTGTAGGTTTACATGTGCAGATCCTACAATCACGCTGGATCTCAGATTGAGTGCTTTAAATCATGTCTATTGTAGCTCGATACAGATATTACATTTAATGCATGAATCCAGCGAGGAGATAAATGAATGTGTGCAGTCTGACAGACGAAACTTTACTAGAAAAGTACACTGGGGAAATATAGAGGATTGATGTTGATGTGAACGTCCATTTTAAATGCAGATTCAAATATTGAATGACAAGTACTCTAGGCTTAGCATGTGGTTTACGGGTAGTGGACTGACTACATTTATTGTCATTTGGTTTATATTTCTTATCTGTTACCTTCTCTTTGTAGGCGAAGCTGTTATAAATGATTTGTTTTTATCTAATAGTCTCAGCGTCGATTTCTCAAGGATGTCTTTAAAGTCTTTCTGACACAACATCATTCTTGATATTGGCAAGTGTGGGAAGTGGTAGTTACGTTTGTTGTCTTTGCTGCATTTATGTCTTCTCTGTTTTCGTGATATGATTGCATTAACAGAATATTATTGCATTTGACACAGGTTGTAACTCACCAAATGTAGAAACTTGTGAATAATTTGGAGATATTGGACTATTTCATTTCACTTTTTCAGTAATTGCAGGCATCTTATCTACTTGTGCGAGAGCTTTAATCTTGTAGATAGTGGTCGTTGTTAGCATTATTCCATTTGACTACACTCATTGAAGTTTCTTATAGTGGACCCACGACTCTGTAAAGTGTGTACGGTGCATTAGAATTGACCATTGGCACATTTGAAGTGGGCATCAAACATCAAACTTGAATTCACCAATGCCAAAAGATTATCAATTAAATATCATCATTAAATTGACCACATATTTGAAATTGATTTCTTTCAATATTTGTTTCTTGAATTGTTTCTTAACAATTAATTCTCATATATCTTTATTTTGCAGATTTCGTTTGTACATGGAACTTGCAAATTTGAAGCGAAGGAAACAATATTTGGAGAATTTGTGAATTGAAAAGTGGACCTTGAGCATTGAATTTGAAATTAACAAAAGCATTTTTTAATGCTTTGAGCTTCCATTTTATCGCTTTGTTTTCTGTTTTAAGTCAACTTACTTCAATTTGGGTTTAAAATCATTATCTTGATCTTTTCGAAAGTTGGGTTAAAACTGAACATTAGAAACTTACTAGCTTTTCGATTTGGTTTAAAATTGAACAAGGCAAACTCATATTTCATCTTGGTGCTTTAAAATGAACTCATCATTGCTTTGAAGGCTATAAAACGAACAAGTGTTTTAATTGTGTGATTTTGTATTTGGTGCATTTTGAGTGCGTATCCTCTCCCCTTGCGCTTCGTGCGATCTAGGGTGCAAGAGAAACACTCAAAATACATTTTATTGCTTTGAAACACTTCATTTTGGGCTTAAAAAATTGAACATCTTGTGCGAGTGTGAGTAGGGGCATTTTATTCTACGTTTCTTGTGCCATCAAAGATCGATCGAACGGATTGTGTCTTTTGCTCGCTTTTTGTTTATCTTAGAGGCCTGCCTTGGGGAAAAAGTACTCACCCAAGCGACGACTCAACCGGTAACACTCTAAAGCCAAGAGTATTTCCAAGGATATAAATGAAGGGTTTTGTTAAACGCTTATAATCAGCGGTTGCTCGACAAGATGGATCGAAGGGGACTCTTGCAGTATGGGTCAATCTCCTGAACGAAAGTCCTTACTAGAACCTATGTGTTAGAATTTTCCAAAATCCAATCTGTTTGTTGGTGCAAGAACGTTCTGAAGCCGCCCACAATTTTACGGTTTTTTAGTAGAGATGGAAAGCATGCCATGGGAGTTTCATGGTGTTGATGCTTGGTCTCGTATAAGTGAGTGCCGGAGGGAGCCAAGAAAAAGCATCTAACCATCCGCTAAAAGTAGGCGTAGCTGGACTTGTCCAAGTGGGGACTCAACAAACATTGTCTATCACATCCATAGGGCTTGTACATTATTCTTTGTTTGAAAAACAGTGTGTATTCGAAAACATTTTGCAAACAAACATTCAACATGGTTCTCAAAATTTCAAACCCTCTTGAAGACAAATATCATTGACTCAATCCATATGTTACTGCTTTCCCTGCGGATTCACATTGTAGAGGTTCCTAAGCATTGGATTATACCTCAATTTGTCTTTTTGAGTAAACAATAGGAAAACCCTTGCCTTAAGTTCATTGAATTTCCACATAAAATATCTTGTGGGGTTTAAAGAAATTAAGACATTGGTACATTTTAGTTTGAAACTTTAATCAAGAGAGTGTTTTTGGTAAAAATAAAGCCATTAAGCAAAAGATAACAAATTGGACCCCACATGTGCTTGATATCTCTTGGTCATATTGGTCTTTTGATTGCTCTTAGAGAAAAGTGTGTTCTTCAATACCTTGGCCTAGTAAAAAAAGTCTCTCTAAGTCTCTTAGGATCAAATCAAACACTTCATTCACCTCAAACATTTATCAACATCATCCCATAAACAACTTTAGAGCTTTGAAAACATCATTACCTAGACTTGGGTACATTTCCAAACCAAATCAAAATCATTTGTTTAGTTAGGTGTGTTTGGATGAATCCTTCCACGCACACTTAGTTAAATTATCACCTCTTTGAACAAGTTCATCCTAAGATAAACATCCAACATTTTAGGGTTTACAAGTTCATCATCCACATCAAAAATCAAAAATCAAAATCCTAAGTCTAGCATTGATTCAAAGTCCCTAAACGTTCAACACTCATATCATTTACACATTTCATCCTCCATCTCGCCTTTGGTCCTAAGAATCTTAGAGGTCACTTTCATAATAAGGTCATAACACAAGAGGAACATGGAATATACACTTGATCCATACATCTTGAGTAATCTAAATCAATTTAATCCTCAAAGCCTTTCATTTCTATCAATTATCAAAGTCCATGCATAGGATCATTGCCTTCGACAAATATCAATGGTACAACAAGTGTGAGTATGCCCATGTCAAAGTTTGGAACACATTTCCCAATGATAGATCTAAGTCCAAATCTGCAAATCCACCAATTGAATAATCAATGCATGAGCCTTGAAATGAACAACGTCATTCCACCAAATCCCTACAAACCAAATGTGGATGTACCAAGTGGAAGTTTTCAAAACATGAATCCTAACTTGGAAAACTTTGGAAGAATGATTCCCAATACCAACAATGTTCATCCTATCATCCCAAATCAAAATGTCATCCAAAATCCATTTTTCCATGATCCCATTCAAAAACGACAAGCATGCATGCCAAAACTACTTGAACACAAGCCAAATCAACTATCTCAAGTAAGTCAAGATCAAAATCAAGAACAAATTTGGCGAGATCAAATCGCGGAACTTTCCAAAATAGTTGAGGCATTGCACCAAGGGAAATCTCCACCACCATTACCAACACCATTCCTTGGTTTAGGCTTCCCCCTTTACCTAACACCAATCACGCCACCCAAATCAATCCACCTAACGTCAATCAAACCACCATGTCAAATCCTTCGAGTATACCATCGACATCGCACCAATGGATGGTATCTAATCAAACAACAACATTGATCCCAAATCAAAATACGGTCTCCCAAGGACCTATCACCTCGGTCATTCCAACCATCACTATCCCTTCAATCATTCCAACCACCACTATCACGCCCATCACATCTCAAACCCCCACAATCAATCCAAGCGTATCTCAAACACTTGTCACTACATCCAACATGATTTTGAATCCACCACCACCCCCACCACCACCAATTTTCACCACATCAATCCAATACGACGCGACATTACAAGCTGCTTTTCAAAAGGGATTCCAACAATATCTAGCCATGCAACAAGCAACACAAGCTCAACAAGTGTAACAATCCTTTCAAGTTGCCCAAGCCTCTCAAGCTACCCAACCAACACGAGCACAAACACAAAAGATGACAACTATTGAAAACAATGGTCAAGATCCATCCATCAAAGAGCACATTGGAAATGTTTCTATCTCATCCGAAGATCAAATAAACATAGGTCAAGAGTCACTTTTCAATCGTGATCAAAATCCACCAATGATACCTAACAATGAGCCAATTCAGGAAATATCAACATCACTTGACTCTATGGTCGAAAATAATGATCAAAACCTCTCCATTGAGGAGCACATTGAGGATGTATCTACACAATCCGATGATAAACTCACCATACATCAAGAGCCACTTTTTAGTGATCTCTTCCAAGGAGTGTTAGGGTTATTTGATCCAATTGACATAATGCACAATCAATTCACCTATGATCATATTGAAAATGTCTCTACATCGCCTTATGAGTTAGAGGACATATCTCAAGAAGTTATTCCAAAGCAAGATCAAAATCTTTCACTAAGGTCTAGCAATGGTCCTTTTCAAAACATGTTGATCCCCTTTGACCGCATGGTTACAAATGCTGAAGGAACCTTGAACTTGACCATGCCTAATGTCGACATCAAAAAGTCCTTTGTAAGAAATCCATCCTTTGAAGTTGCCCCATGTCAAGAACTTGATCCAAAGCATGTCGAAAACAACTTTGAAATCATTCAAGATCAAGAATTTGTATCTTCGAGCTATTATAATGATCTAATGGACACTCTCCTATCCATACAAGATGTCGCAAATGATGATCACACCAGCATAATGCATATTCATTCATCTACCCATGAGATGCTTTCTATGGATGGACACGTAGATGATCTTCATCAAGAACAAGATTGTGTTACACAAAAAGAGAAGATTCTTAACTCCTACAATCAAATAGAGTTGTCAACATCAGGATCAAATATGTCCCAAACTCGGATTGAGGACATCATGAATAAAGATATCCATCATTATCCGCCCAAGGAAACAAGTCAGATAGGAAATAATGTCGTCTACGGGGGTCATCTATCAGAGAACACTTATTGAACAAGAGCTCTTGGAAAAGGCAAAATCAAAGCATGAAGGTATTACTTCCACCACACTGGGGGCAACTTCGTCTCAAGCAAACGTCAACATAGGGAGCACGAAGAATCCTTATGATGAAGCTAGTGTCAATACTACAACCAACCACGTCACGAATCTTCATCCACCCATCACCCCATCCATGAATTGGGACCAACGTCAAAGGAAATATCTGAATCAAAGTACGAAGAATGTTATCAAATCAAAAGAAGTTGAGAAGCATAATGGAAAAATCAAATACATATGGATACCGAAGAATACAAAGAAAGATTATCCCTATCAAACTCCATCAGTCAAAGAAATGGGAATAGGCTAAAGAAGGGGAAAGGTATCCATCAAAGATGTCCGCAAAATCAAGAAAGCGAATTTTCAAGCATACAAAGTGTATCAAGCGGTTGGTCCCTAATTCCCGCATACACTTCATTATCCACCCATCATTGCTCATCTTCCCAAGTTTGGAGAGTCAAGGTTCCAAGCTGTCAAGCCAATCCATCTCTTATCCCTAAATGCACTCCATCCACACCTCCACGCATGATATCCAATTCTCCTTATTGACCATGTATTGCTTAGCGACCCTTCATCATAAGGATTAGAAGGCGCTTTGCTCGCGATATGCTACCAAGACGAGTTAACTCGGTATCGACCGAAGCAGATCAAGAATACCAAAGCTGCATTCAGAATTACTTGCGATATCTTAGCAAAGCAACTCCTTCAAAGCGGGATATCGATGGCACGGCAATTGCCAAGCGAGAAGCATCGTCAACACCACGGATGGTTACGGCATGAATCTTTCATAAAAAGAAATACAAAAAAATCCAAAAATATCAAAAATCAAAAAAATAGAAAAAGGATTGAAAATAGTAAAGAAAAAAATCATCCTCTAGGTAGAAACCGTAGGCTTTGGGCAAGACCATGACGAAAACCTGGCAAACAGGCGTCATGTGTGGAATCGAGCATCTACGTGCGCCACTTCAGTTGAAAGCATCTCATCCCATCCATAATAAATTGAGCATTCCATCCATCTTATCCATAATAAATCCATCCATCCATGAACCATTGATCCAATCCATTCACATATATCTGCATCCATCATGCAAGTTATCTTGATCTTGATAAAAAATTTTGGGTCACACCTTACGCTTGCTTACGGTGAACATCTTGACATGGGCTGTTTTCATTAAATCCTATCCTATGCAGCATTATCTGAGCCATGAAGCATTATCCAAATGGGCACTTGTTATCCGAACACCTTATCTTATCGCAAGATAATCCGTCACATCCTTCGTATGCTTACCATATCCATCCATCCATATACCTATCTCATCTATCCGTAACATTCCATACATTGCTAGACAATGGGGGAAGATATGTACATCTTGCTTCAAGAATAAATCTTGATCTATATCCTCCTACTCATGTGGTGATCCAAACATTGGAAAACGTGAAATCAAACTGGTCAAAGCATTTGTGAGCAAAAATCCGAATCACTAGCACATGGCATATTTTGACGAGAAGACATTCCTTATTAGTCTTCATCTTTCATCAAACATCAATCGATATCAGTCGCATCTAAGCTGCACGTCAAACATCACATCAAATCATCCAAACATCTTTTGTTCGAAACCAAGCTTCATCAATCATGATCAATCAAATCCAATCAAAAAATCATCATCTCGAGATATCCTTGTGTTGCTTAACACTATCCTTGCATTGTCATGTATCCTTTACAATGTTATCATTATCAATCCTGATCAATCCAGCCCTTGCATTGTTGTGTATCCTCAACAATGTTATCATCATCATCAATCCATCAATTTGATCAATCAACCTTAACTTGGTTTTCAACAAAATCCCAA
This sequence comes from Sequoia sempervirens, assembly GCA_007258455.2. Lineage (NCBI taxonomy): Eukaryota > Viridiplantae > Streptophyta > Pinopsida > Cupressales > Cupressaceae > Sequoia > Sequoia sempervirens. Next base: position 40,802,985 of record VDFB02105785.1, read on the forward strand.
AACAAAGCACTGATATCATTACACATCCATATCCAATTTGTCAAAATCAT
>VDFB02105785.1:40808533-40874233 GCA_007258455.2 Sequoia sempervirens
CCTCATCCACCCTCTCCCATCCTCTCCCACTCTGTCCCACTCTCTCACTCCCTCTCTCCCACTCTCTCCCACTTGCTCCCACTATCTCCCACTCTCTCCCTCCCTCTCTCCCGCTCTCTCCAACTCTCTCCCACCCTCTCTCTCTCTCTCAACTCTCTTCCACATACCCCCTCTCACTCTCTCAGGTCTCTCTCTCACGTACTCCATCTATCTCTCTCCCATATACCCTTAACCCTTAAACCATAAACCCTTATAACCCTCTACCCTAAACCCTAAATCCTTATAACCCTCTACCCTAAAACCTAAACCCTTAACCCTTAGGTCTATTTGTACACAAATCAGATATTCGATTCAAATCAGATATCTGATTTCTAGAACTAAAATAATATCGTTACAAAACATTTTAATCAAATCAAATATCAAATTGTATTGGATATCAGATTTTTGGACCACAGAAAAACCCCATGTGGTCCATTTTGTGCATTCCAATGGACCCTACATTTTTTTTGTAGGCTTTGCACAAGACAAATGTGTGGTTTTAGATGGGAAGAGACAAAGATCAACTTTTTGGAGCATCTTCTACTCAAATTTGTCATAGGAAATGATTTTTTAGCATATTTTATGAGGTATAATGGGGAGCAACAGTCATCAGAAGCAAAAACATAAGAGAAAGCTTACAAAAGAATAAATTGAAGCATATAGACAAAGAGTTAGAGAAGGTCATAAGAAGAGAAGACAAGGTATGTTAAATATTGTGAACCTAACCCCTATGGTCTTTCAAGTGAAGAGGAAATTGAATATGTTGAAGGTGAAAATATTCAAGGTGAAAATGTTGGAATTGAAGATGTTGAACATGATATTCAAATTGGGAATGAAAATATTGAATTTGATAATGAAAATGTTCAAGGTGAAAATGTTGGATTTCAAGATGTTGAACATGATATTCAAATTGGGAATGAAAATATTGAATTTGATAATGAAAATTTTCAAGGTGAAAATGTTGGATTTGAAGATGTTGAACATGATATTCAAATTGGGAATGAAAATATAGAAATTGATAATGAAAATGTTCAAGGTGAAAATGTTGAACATGATATTGAAATTGGGAATGAAATTATTCAAATTGATATTGAAAATGTTCATGGTGAAAATGTTGGAAATGAATATTTTGAACATAATATTGAAGCAATTGTAAATTATGTTTCACCATATTACATGAGAAATGAAGAACCTTGTGTGGAAGAAAGACATATTCCAAATTCAAGACCTTTAAGAACCCCTAAATGGTTACTTGAAATTGATGAGAACATTATAAACAATTTTGAAGGAAAGAGGTCAATACGAACTGTTTGGTTGTGGGCTAAAAGACTTTTCAACCAATATTTTAGCAATAATACATTGATTGAGCAATGCCAAATTTTTGTAAAATTGCTAAAGATGCAAAAGATGAGACCTTTTCTAGCCAAATTGAAGATTCGTGTGAACAAGAAGACTGAAAAAAATTCTATTATTGTCAAAAATATTTTTAATGCTCTCAAGTCTATTGGAAAAAATAACAAGGAAAAGGATAAGAGAGCTACTTGGAGAGTCATTACAACTGCCCTAGTAAGCCATCAATTGAAAAAGGCTCACTTTATGAAACAAACTTGTATTGATTTTGACATAAGTCGTAAAACTTTGGATAGAGCACTCACAAGAAGAGAAAGAATAGATGTTCCTCTTCAAAATGATACATGGGCTTTTGTCGAGAGGCTTCCATGTGTTGATAAGAATCTAACCGATAATGTAAAGCAGGTAATTAAACAATTTTGGCATTATAACTCTAGATTATTACCCAATGCAAAGGATGTTTTAAAGTTAAGAATTGGAAATCGAGACCATACACTGCACCCTAAAAATTTCTTGGAATCAATCCAAACAATGTTCAAAAAAATTATTGAAACACATCCAAATATGGAAATCTCGCAAAGGAATTTTGAAGGTTTGAAGCTATTTTATTGTGTGCCTCTTAAGATTTGTAATACTTGTTGTTGCAAATACCATGTGGAGTTTTCCATGTACCATGAGCTATTATGCTATATCCGTTGTACTTTTCATACTAATGAAATTTTGCAGGAGTGTGGTGCAATGCATCTTCCAAAATCATCAAGGGACTTGCTAGATCTATTTTTATGTTCTAGAGATGATGGTTGCTTTTTCTATAGAAATGATTGTTTAAATGTGAAAGTGCTCACAATGTGGTGGCTTGTCAAATTTTGTTCAATGTTTTCATGAGAGTTTCAAACATGAATTTGGAAAGAAGCTTGTTGAGAAAAAGAGATATGAGATAGTCAAATATACTTTGCAGAGTGGAGGTGAAGGTTCTAGATGTGAGTTGGTTACAAAAGAATGCAGTGTTGCTAATTTTATTTCAGATTTTAAGGAAAATATTTTCTACAAGTATGCAAGGCATAGTCATAGGTCTCAGTGGTTGGATCAACAATTTAGGATGTGTAAGGACTCTTTTCCGATTGGCACTATTATATCAGTGGTTGATTTTGCAGAAAACTACACATTGCAACCACAAAATGAGGTAAAATCTTAGTATTACAATTCCATTCAAATTGCTATTTGTTTCCACATAACATTTAAACATGCACCTGATAGTATAGAGGAGGATCAAAAGATAATCAAAGAGTATTATATTTATATGAGTGATGATAGATCTCACTCGTCTGAGTATGTCCAACATTGTTTCGAGATTTTTTTTGAGTCTTGTAGGAGCATGATATAGCACTGTGCCAACATCTCATTTGGTCAGATAATTGCACATGTTAATTCAAGAATGTTCGTATGTTTTATTGGTTGATTAGAATGAATGTAGAGAGGGGTCTACCTCATATTTGGAGTTTTTTTGAAGTTGGACATGGGAAAGGGGATCATGCATAAAGAGAGCTCTAGTTAAGGAGCAATTGAAGATTTTAGGAGAAAAATTCACCGATGCACCTTCTATTGTTGATTGGTGTAGTTCAACATTGTCACAAGGAGGTACGTTTGATTCAATAGTGCATAGATTCTTTTGGTTGGTTGAGGAGGGTATAGTGGGAGGAATATTGGATTTTCATACAATCAAAGATTCTTCAAAGATGCATTCATTTTGAAGCTCAAATGTAGGCACATGGACCATTTGGACACAAGAGTTGGCTTGTTTTTGTCAGAGTTGTATTCAATGCAAGTGGGATCAATGCAAGTCAAGTGAGTGGGTGGATACATAGGTTCCATAGTACCTAACTCCTTTATCTAAAACAATATCCATGACAAATGACACAATGGAAAGTTTAGTTGATTACAACTAGATTTTAGATCTACTACAACCAGGACATGTTTTTGCAGTTGTTGCACCACAAGGGAATGCAGAGAGATCAGACTATTGGTTGGCTTGATGTCTGTGGGTAAAACATAAGCTAACACAACTGATGGAAGATGATGATGGTTTCGTGTATCCTACAAGTTCAGTTGTGGTTGCAAAAACTTGGTTGTGAACATACATGATTAGAAACAATGACATACCCGCATTTCAAGACTACGAGAAACACAAAACCATTCTCATGTATTCGTACCTTGTTGTACCAAAAAATGTTAAGTTGTTGAAGCATCATGCTAGACCAAAGACAAAAAAAACTATGGAAACTTAGTAATGTTGATCATGAAGCAATATTCAATACTCTTAAGCAAAGAGATGACCCCTTCAGGCACACTTGAATAAAATTTTCAAGAGTGGAAGGTATAATTATTATGCTCATTATGCTTAAGTTCATTAATGTTCTTTATTTAATAATGATATTTTGTATACTATTGCAATGTAGGTGTCTTTAATAGTGATATTTTGTATGCACTTTTCGATATTTTTGGTAGGATTGATCATGGACCTACTACAACAATAGCCAACTCTAATCCTTTTGGAGAGGTATGTGACATATTAGAACAATATAGATTTGTTATTCTAAGCATCTTTGTTAGTCTAAGCATCTTTTCTATCGTAACAATATAGATTTCTCATTTTCCCACTTTTGTGATATTCCTGGCACAATTGATCATGGACCTACTGCAACAATAGCCAGCTCTAATCCTTTAAGAGAGGTATGCGATAGATTACAACAATATAGACTGGTTATTCTAAGTGTCTTTTATAGTTTTCATTACCATCTCATCATATTTTGTGTCATTTAGAATAATATAGATTGGTTACTATAAGCATCTTTTATAGTTTGCATCACCAATTCATCATCATTCAGGTTGTTTAGATTAATATAGATTTGTTAGTCTAAACATCTTTTCTATTGTGACAATATAGATTTCCCAATTTCCCACTTTTGCAATATTCTTGAAACAATTGATCATGGACCTACTACAACAATAGCCAGCTCTAATCCTTTCGGAGAGGTTCTATATCCAATGATGTTTTTTGAAATATGGGTCAAATGTCTGGCATTGTATCAAGGGTATTTTTAAAATGTAAAGGGGTCTGTATTTTGGAAACTCATAGGTTGTGTGAACCAAGATTTCCAACCTCCACAAACACAAGAGATAAACACTAAATTAGATCCAATGCAAGTTATTATCATGATTCCCAAAGGAATCCATTTAAATTGCAAATGAAAAGGAAATGAAATGAAGAACATAAACAAACACAAGCAAAATATATTAAATCCTATTCAAATGCAATGCAAACTCTTGATCTCTTGGGGGAGTTGGTGCCAATTTGATGTAGAAATTGGCCCTTTCCCAACTCCTATGCAAGCTTTGTTGATTGATGATGAAGAGTGATCCACTTTGATGAAGATTGATGAGTGCTCCAAGATAAAATCTGCATAACCTAGCTATAAACTCAATCATATGGATGAAGATTGGTATGGTTTGAGTATAGTAATTTTACTCAAGTTGTGGATGATAAAATGAGGAATGAGACCTCTTATTTATAGAATGTTGAGATGGAAGAATGCCCAAAATGAAGCAATGTGAGACTAATCTTCAACCAATGGCAAGGTGCCACTTGTCCAAATGTGAGTGGATGGAGGATGTGCACATTTTGATGAATGTGCCCATAAATGAAATTAGGTGATATTTGAAAATGGTGAAATGACATGTAAGAGGGAAAAGGAATGTCTTAAATGCCACTTGGCTCAAGGCAAAAGGACTTATTAGGTGAAGTTAATGTCTTGTTGGAAGGACAAAGTCCACTTGGATTTTGAATTCAAATTTGAGGGAATATTCCTCCATTTATGCCATGTTGAGAGAAAATAGAGATTTAATAAATGAATTAAATATATTTTCATGTGCAAGTGGGAAAAGCTAGAGGATGGGACATGAAAGAAGATTAAATTAATCAAGGTTAATTAATTTAATGAGAGATTAGCTGATGTAACAACTTTGACTTAGATTTATGGATTGATTTAAATCAAATATGGGAAGAATATGATTTCAAGATTAATTAAATAAAGATTTTTTATTTACTTACCTAAGGAGATGAAGTTAGATTAATCTAAATAAGGTTTTAATTTATTTAATTTAATACATAGACTTTAGAGCTTTAATCAAATAAAATGAATTATTTAATTAAATATGGACATAGGGTTAATTAGATCAGATAAATTGATTTAATTAACAAGAAAGAATGACTTAATTAGATAAGACGATTTATTTAATTAAGAGAGGAGAATTGGTGAATTTAATCAAATAAAGATATTCAATTAAATGGTTAGACTGAGGGATGATTTAGGATGAAACGGTGTTAGTAATTGAAATCAAGTATGTCAGTATATTTCCATGTCTACAAGTTGAATTAGTCATTCAGGTGTATGCTTTGTTACTATTATTGGAACAATTTTGTAATAACTTTTTGTACTTAATCAAGCTACAATCGAAGGTTTTCTTCCTGGTTCTTTCCTATCAGTATGCTCGTTTAAACCAAGTTTTGTAATATCTCCTATTTACATATAATAAATTACATTGGCTTACCACTTTTGCTCCTCAAATCCAATGTGGGTGCAACTTCATTTTTAACAACTTTCATGAGGTTTTAAAGGAAAAAAATGTTTCCAACCTTTCCACACCCTATAAACTCATCAAAAATGTCTTTTAGGACCTGCACAAGCTTGATCCAACCTTAAATCTTGTTGCCCCCACATTTCATTGACATTAGCAAGTTGTAGCCACCATTTTTCACCTAATTTCACTCATTTTTGCCATGCATGGCAACTCACCAACTCAAGTACAAATGTTTCCAGCTCTCTAAACCCACATACTCACCTTATATATTCTAATAAAATCTACCATGGCCATAGCATCCAACAACAGACCATACAATAGATGGTATGGCCTTTTACCACTTTGTACTCTCAAGGGAAATCACTGATCCAATGTAGCTCAAAGTGATTTGGCGTATTTGGGTGCAAAATAGGACCATCCCTAGCATAAACGTACCCATCTAGACATGTTGGAATAGTCCATTTGGTTGTATGAGTTGCAAAATGAAAGTTGCACCACTTTGCAACTTTACACTGCTTGCATTTGACAACTTTTCCCTCAATTGAAAACTTGCCACCATGGGAAAATGCCTCTAAGATAGAAAAAATTGATAGAGGTTATTGTAGATGGGCCAAACATGATCCCATAGCCTTAAATAGAGAGTCTTTAAATTTCATAGTTCTGAGAAATAGCCCTTCAAAGATTGTTTCCTTTTAGCACTTTGGACTCTTAAGGGAAATCGTCAATCCAATGTAGCTCAGAATGATTCGACGTATTTGGGTGCAAAATAGGACCATCCCTAGTGCAAACGTACCCATTTGTACATGTTGGGATAGTCTATTTGGTTGTACGAGTTGCTGAATGAAATTTGTACCACTTTGCAACTTTACACTACTTGCATTTGACAACTTTCCCCTCAACTGAAAACTTGCCACCATGGGAAAATGCCTCTAAGATAGCAAAAATTGAGAGAGGTTATTGTAGATGGGCCAAACACAATCCCATAGCATCAAACAGAGGGTCTGCAAATATCATAGTTTTTGAGAAATATCCCTTCAAAGTTTGCTTCCTTTTAGCACTTTGGACTCTTAAGAGAAATCGCTAGTCCAATGTAGCTTGGAGTGATTCATTGTATTTGGGTGAAAAAGAGGACCATCCCTAGTGTAAACATACCCATCCAAACGTGTTAAAATATTCTATTTGGTCATATGAGTTGTTGAATGAAAGTTGCATCACTTTGCAACTTTACACTACTTGCATCTGACAACTTTTCCCTCAACTGAAAACTTGCCACCACGGGAAAACACCTTTGAGATAGAAAAAAATGAGAGAGGTTATTGTAGATGGGCCAAACACAATCCCATAGCCTTAAATGGAGATTCTATAAATATCGCAATTTCTAAGGAATAGCTCTTCAAATATTTTTTCCTTTTAGCACTTTGGACTCTTAAGGGAAATCACCATTCCAATGTAGCTCAGAGTGATTCGGTGTATTTGGGTACAAAATAGGACCATCTCTAGTGTAAACGTACCCATCAAGATGTGTTGGAATAGTCTTTTTAGTCATACGATTTGCTAAATGAAAGTTGAACCACTTTGCAACTTTGCACTGCTTGCATTTGACAACTTTTCACTAAACTAAAAACTTGCCACCATGGGAAAATGTCTCTGAGATAGCAAAAAATGAGAGAGATTATTGTAGATGGTCCAAACACAATCCCATAGCCTCAAATAGGGAGTCTATAAATGTCACAATTTCTAAGAAATAGCCCTTTAAAGATCGCTTCCTTTTAGCACTTTAGACTCTTAACAAAAATCACCAGTCCAATATAGCTCAGAGTGATTCAACATATTTGGGTGCAAAAGAGGACCATCGCTAGCATAAATGTACCCATCTACACATGTTGGAATAGTCTGTTTGGTTGTACAGTTGTTCAATGAAAGTTGTACCACTTTGCAACTTTACACTGCTTGCATATGACAACTTTTCCCTCAACTGAAAAATTTCCACCACAAGAAAATTCCTTTGAGAAAGCAAAAACCAAGAGGTTATTGTAAAATGGGCCAAACATGATCCCATAGCCTCAAACAGAGAGTCTGTAAATGTCACAGTTTCTGAGAAATAGCCTTTCAAAGATTGCTTCCTTTTAGCACTTTTGACTCTTGAGGGAAATCGCCGATCCAATGTAGCTCGAAGTGATTCGACATATTTGGGTGAAAAAGAGGACCATCCCTAGTGTAAACATACCCATTCAGATGTGTTGGAATGGTCCATTTGGTCGTACAAGTTGTTGAATGAAAGTTGCACCACTTTACAAGTTTACACTGCTTGCATCTGACAACTTTTTCCTCAACTGAAAACTTGCCACCATGGGAAAATGCCTCTGAGATAGTAAAAATTGAGAAAGGTTATTGTAGAGGGGCCCAACATGATCCCATAACCTCAAACAAAAATTTTGTAGGCATCATAGTTTCCAAGAAATAGTCTATCAAAGATTGTTTCCATTTTACACTTTGGACTCTTAAGGGATTTCGATGATTGAACATAGCTCGAACTACTTCGGCCTATTTGGGTGTGAAAGGGGACCATACCTAATGTAAATGTAACCATCCAGATATGATGGAATAGTCGGTTAGGTCATACAAGTTGTAGAACAAGATTTATTTATGCACTTACAAGTAGTTTTCAGCCTCCAACTGAACTCCAACACTGATTTTTGTGTGAAAAATGGCCATGAGACCATAGCTTGTTGCTTTCTTTTTAATGGAAATTAGTGGGAAGCAGAGTTAACTTCATAGATTTAGTGTTTGAGATTGCAAGAAGACATCAAAATGGCTAGTGTACTAAATAAATTCTTATTCTTTCTAAAGAATGTTGATAACTCTACTCAGTTGGCTTCTTTTTTCAAAATCATACTAATTGAACCTTGGCATCAATAGACTCTATATATCAAGCTACCAGAATTCAAGTTTCAATGATGAATATTTATCATGCATATTTTAAATGACATTCAAGTTTATGGTGGTAATGTTGTTTATATGATGTTATGTGATATTATAATCCTAATTCATGCTTCTATGCTGCATATTTCTATATATTTTATTTTTACATTTTTTTTTACTAACAAACCCAAAATGAACTAAACCACCCCCAAAAAAAATTTAGCCGAAATGGTGAACCGAACCGCTGAACCCGAACCTGAATAGGTAACTTAGTTCGTAAGTCAGTTATTGGGAGTTCGTTGGTTTTTTTGTGTGGAGGAGAGTCTTAAAAAAGGTTGAGGAAGTCATTTTGGGGATTGATGAATGCAATTTTGTGAAGAATCAATAAGATCATATTGAGTTACTTTGCAAAAATTGTGGTTTCTACAAAAAAAAATCTATTTTTTCTCCATTGTTTGACCCCTACACAACAACTAAATGGTTGCATAGCATGTGGAATAAGGGGAAAGAAGGCCTGAGACCCCTTTAAAGTTGGTTTGAGTTCTTTCTTTTCATTTTTTGTGATTTTTGTTCCAAGTTTTCTCAAGGTGGGTAGTGAACCCAGATTTTGTATTTTGAGTAAAATATGAATTATTGAAGCCCTCCACCTATTGTAACTTTCATTTGGCTCAGTGGAGAGGCTATGTACAATATGATTTGAATGTGTGTAGGTCCATTTAAGAAAGTGGAAATTATTTTTGAGTCTTGAAGTTGTTGTCCTAAGTAAATCATTGCTTAAATTACATGAAAATGGAGCTTTTAACCTAGGGTTTGTTAAAATCAATGAGAGTGGGGGAATATCTTTAAAATTTAAGCATATTGGGGTCATAATAGAGGTGTCTAAATTGGTGGCATGGTCAGGGGATTTGTGCAAGTGGTACTTTCAATAAACCCTATGCATTTGCATGGTAAACAGACGGTTTCATAGGACAACCTACTAAAGGACCTATAGGTACAAAATAATCTTAGAATTTGTTGTTTTATGATACAAATAAAGATTTTTTGGGGTGTTCTTGTGAAGATCAAGTTTTTAAAGGGAACTCACTTTGTGAAAGAGGGATAATTCACTAGCCTAGAATAGGGGTATGTTATTGGTTCTCAAATTTGGTCCAAAGGAGTCAAGGGTAGTTTTCACATATGTTTTCAACCCCACTCTACATCAATCCATAGCTTGTTTGAAAGCACTTATTTTAGTCTTTTATCCATAACAACAAGCCAGTGAACTATTTGATAAAAAGCTTTGGTACATGTATGAAAAATGTGGTAGCATAAACAAGGCAGTGAACTGTTTGAAAAAATGCCTCAAAGAAATGTGGTCTCATAAAAATCCATGCCAAGCAAATGCAATTGGAAGCTACTCCTAGTTATTGGTTATGTAATGTGAAGTAATTACATAACTGCTTAGGTTTACTTTGTAAAACGTATATTGTAATTGAAATTTTTTCATCTATCGACATCTAGTTGTTAGTTATGCAATGTGATGTAATGCTTTGAGTTTGAAAGATGTGCAATGCAATGTAATCAGCGATATGAATATAAAATACATAATACAACCATTCTTTTTTATGCTATTGTACATTGATATTTAACCATTGCTCACTTGATTAAATTTTCAAAGAGTTTAATCATGCACATGAGGAAGACATTAAATTTTGATTATCAACTTCTATATATCAAATTATCCAATAATCTTGAGTGTATCTCCATATACAAAAATGGCACCAATGCCAACTCAAACAAATTTTTACAAAATGTGGCATATGCCATCTCGATGTCTATTCAAAATTTACATGCCAAAATTTCTATCTCATCCTAAACTACTGGTGGATCATCAAAATGGAGCCTCTTTGAAGCACTCGTTGGCTTTGAAGGTAGTTGCACAAGAAAAATTCAAACAAGAATTGAGATTAGTTATAGTATATGATTTAAAATCAAATAATTAATATCAAGATCAATATACATTGAATTATAATTGAACTCTAAAATTGAAATCTTGATTACCTGAAATATTTGTCTCTTCAAAGGGTCAGGAGTCCTAGAATATACCCCTCTCAAAGAACCGGCCAAACCAAATTTTGTAATGCCAATCTATATATGTGAACAAAAACATAAAATTGATCCAAGTTAGCATACAATTGTTGGTAATAGGAACATATAAATACAAAAAACAAAATAAAATAAACACATACCTCTTTAGGCTGATCTTTTTCTTTATCTCCTTTAGGTGTTTCGACACCTCCTCCTTGAGGAGTTTCAACACCTACTCCTTGAAGTGTTCGAATACCTACTCCATGCATTGTGGCAATTGTCAACAATGACGTATAGCTCATAACTGCATGTATATAAAAATGACAAGTACATATGAAACTACCAATCTATTTTGATGTATGTATAATCAATATAAGATCTTAAAAATCTTAATTCAATCGAATTTGAGTTTAATTAGCTTCCCCTTATCTAACATTGCACTTCCATAATCTGGACAAGGTTGCACCTCACTTGCACTAGGTATTTCCTACAAGAGGAAAATAAGATAAACATATAAGTTATTATATAATTTTATTAATGACAATTCAAATGACAACCATGTATATAATAAAAAAATGTAAATGAGTGAGTGTGAAAATGTATACTGTGTGTGTGTGTCGAGGCCAAATGAAATGACCCTAAGGGTGCTATTAGTCACCTATGTGAGCTCCTCCTCAGACATCAATTGTTAAATAGACCATGTAAATAAATACTAGTACTTTATACTATCTCTTATTAATATTCATTTAAAAACAAATGCAAGTTATGAATTTACAACTTAAGTATTACCTATGTCACTATTCCAATGTCCCCCTCTCTAGCAGGAGAGGACTCTGTAGGGTGTGCTCCACTCCCCTGCGTTTGATCTATAATGTCCACATCATGGAGGTCATAATCAAAAATTTCCAAGGGATGCTTGACGGGTTGTACAAGAGGACCCAAACAAATCTGATGGAACATAGAGCAAGTATGTGGCACACAAATATGTGGACCTAATGAGGATGATGCAACAACACTCGAGCCATCGCTAACATCACCAAAATGTGGCTAAGCTACTGTAGAAGCATGCGAAACCAAAAGACCACTCAAAGAGTGAATGGCTTGGATAGTTTGTGTGGCCACATCCTGCATAATATCTGGATGATTTACTGGAGGTGGCAGAGGAAGGGGAGGAGGGGGAACATATGGGTGTGGGACTACCCAAACTACCCCTGGTCTATCCTGGGGCATACCTCCACCAACGCCCTGGAAGGGTTTAATGTCAAAGTAATTGAAATGATGTCCTAACAAAAAATTAGCATATAATTTTTTAATAAATTAAAATGGTATATCACAATCATTGTTTGGTGGTTTATCAAAAACCATACACCAATGATCCCAAAAGTTATCTACAATGTCCCTATGTATGCACCATTTTATAGAGAGTTTTGGTTTATTAACATTAACTGGAAAACCAATGTGGGGGTTAACAAATAAAGAGGCTATTTGGGCTTTGGTTATTCCAAGTTATTTCACATCATCATAAGACAATCCACATGCATAATATTCCCTCATGTCTTCTCACTGCGAATGAAAGGAATTATGTTGGGTGGAGAGGGTTTCTATATTTTTAATTATTTCCTTCAATGTATTTGACATCTCGGATAATTAAGAGATTCTCATATAAACTTTAGAAATGCCCCTCAATTGTTGTAATTTTTCACCAATTAAGTCTCCAATTGATGGCGACAGAGTTGGTGGAGCATCTAGCATTTGTGCATTTTCATTCTCAATTGGTGGATCGTTTGGAATTTGTGCATTTTCATTCTCCATTGGTGGATCATTTGGAATTTGTGCTTTTTCATTCTTAGCAGCCATAATACCTAATTAAAATTAAAAACTAATTAATCTAATTGAAATTAGACAATATAAATGAAAATATTGTAAAAATACCCTAGTTTTTAAAAAAAAATCCAAAGACAACTCTACTTGTTAACAAAAATTATAAGATTCTCTAATTTTTAATAAAAATATATAAACAACACTATTTTTAAATCAAAATCCATAAAAAACATTCATCTTTAATCAAAATCCATTCTAAACTCAAGTTTTTCATAAAAAATCAATCAAACACTCTATTTTGAAAAAAAAATCCATAAAAAGTTAACTAAAATTATACAAATCTAATTCAATTTCGATCAAAGACAAGAAAAATAAAAAATCTAACCTTTCAAAATGGATATCAGCTATAAATCAGATATCTGTTATGTGAAAAACCTCCTCACTATGCACCCATGGCCTATGAAAGCGTAAAATGATTTTAATAGGCCTGAAATATATATATATATATATATATATATGCCTCAAATCGGATATCCTATTTGAATTGGATATCCGATATGGAAATCTTGGTTTGGGAATTGCTTTGGAGCAATGTATTGACACCCAAGCCACAAAAAAGTCAACTTGGCATTTTTGTGTTTTTGGGTCAATGAAAAACGTAATTTTTTCCCCATTGCCACTTTTTGGCCTATCATGATCCTGCACATACCCTTTATGCCAAATTTCCCAAAATTGTAACACTTAAAGGCGACATCAGATCTAGGAGGATAAAATCCCAAGAAATTGAATTAAATTTAATTTTAAGCCACACAGGACTCATACGCTAGAAGTGGCATATGAGTCCCATTAGACTAGGCTATAAGACACATTTTTCAAGAAATACTTAGATTCATGTGAAATTGGGATTGGGGCCTCAAAACTTAGGTGGGTCTCATATGCCCATGGTGGCATATGATTCCTAGATCACTAAATCTAGGTGATACAAACCAAAAACATGAATTTATGATTGTTCATTACATGTGTGTCAAGATTAATCTCAAAAAGATCATTAATTAAGGCTTGTGGATGCAAAATAGGACCAAATAAGGCATAAAGAAGACCAATTAATTAATGAAAACCCTAGATTAGTGTGAAAGTGTTAGGACACACTTTACAACACCCTAAATAAGGCACAATGTCCATTTAGTTCACAAGGGCAGAAACAAGTGTGAAAATGTAGAGGGATACATTTTCCGTTGCCACAATTTCATTCAAGGAAACCTTAAAGATCTCAATCTGAAGGTAGAAAGGGCAAAAGCGATCTTGCAATAAGGTATCCTAAGGTGTGATTAAAGACTAAAAGGGGGTTAACCACCAAGCTAGGGCTTGGAAAGACAAGAAATAAATGTAACATGCAAAGTACTATGCAAAACCTAACTAAATGACCTAGGAAATGAAACTAAAAATTAGGATAACAAACTAAGAATGAACAAAGGTGCACCTAGAAGAATTGATGAAGTCATAACAAGATCCAAAACCTTGAAAACCTACTATTTGGTGCTCATTGGGACTCATACTCCAGTCTTGGTGATTTAGTCCCAAACTAGGGTTTATGTGCCAAAACAAGAATCTCACTGTGGTTGATCTGAATCTCCTAAAATTTGGAAAATGTGTTATACTAGGACTCATGTACCACAAGTGGCATATCAATCCCAATGATTTTTTAGTGGGTCAAGACTTGAATCTACTCTCCTATCTTTGCTCTTCCTTCCAAGCTTTGTTTCTGGATCTAAAACCCTAATTTTTAACCTATAGATGAATTTTCATGAAGATAACAACCGTGTGACCACTTGATAAATTTCCTCAATTGTGTAACCCAATCTTCAAATATCTTCAAGTTCCAAGACACCTAGCTATACAATCACACATTTAGAGAGAGAAAAACGTGTTGATTGTTAGAGGAATGGGGGTTTGCCTTGGTCAAACCCCGTTTAGGTAATTAAACCTTGTGATGAAACAATGAAATATGAAACATGAACAATGACACTTTGAATGATGTCGTGAGATGTAAATCAACAAGCTAACCTGAAGTGTCAATGTGGAATGTAGATCATGATCTTGAATATGGATATGAAAGAATGCTTACAAATGGATCTTCAATACTACACCACAACATTAGCTCAAAAACATGCTTGATGCCTTATGATCTTAACATGATGATGGATCTTGAATTGCTAGAACAAATGATGAAGAATTCTTCTATTTAATGCCTTAGAAATGCTCTTGTAAACTCTCTTAACTCACTTGTGAAGTCTTGGAATGCTTAACTCTTGATAGCTTATGTTGATATCATGAAGGCTTAGTGAAATAATGATTTGAGACTTTTTTATATAGGCAATCCATCCAACTTACCATTTATTAGATCATAGAGGGAGATATTCATGAAATTTTAACTTAAAACCCTGATTTCTCACTCAAAACCCTAAAAGTGGGAAAAATGGGACTGATACACCACTTGTGGTCTATAGGTCCCATATGGATGGGATTGATATGCCCAAAGTGGTGTATGGGTCCCACCAAGCTTTTTCAGGTGGAGGAAATGTCAGGGAATTGGAAAATTAAGTATATTTGTTGATCTTGTCAGGATTTTGGTTGAAATAAGCCTTAGGATGCATGATATAGGGTCTTAGGGGCCCATTAAGGATGATACAAAGGTCATAAATGTAAGAGGGTCCAAAACTCAATGTGAAGGTGTTAATAAATACACTTTACAATATTAAATTAAGGAAAAATTAGGTTTATTTATCTTAAAAGGGCTCTAAATCTAGTTTGAATATGTAAAACACATTGCAACACTAGATCAAAGAGATATTAGGTCCATTTTAATGTTAATCATTCCCAGATAAAGTGCGAAAATGTAGAGGGATACATTTTTTGTCATTACATTTATCCCCTACTTTAGTGAGAGGATGAACTTACTTCAAACTCACACTAAAGTAGACATTCAAGAGAGGTCCAAGTGTACTGATGTGGATGGTCTAGAATAACAAGGATCAAAGGAGGTGGTCAAGCCCCCAAGATCCAAGATCCTATTTCAAACCAACATAAACGCAAAAGGACACGTGTAAGGTATATGATATGTAGTAGCAAGACAAGATACAAAAATATGCAATGTCAATAACTAAAAGAAAGAAAAACAAAAACAAGCAACAATAGAAGTAGTTGCATCAAGCCTCAACCGTTTATCAAAAAATGATGTGGATCAGATCTAAGTTGTTTTTCCAAAAATGTACACTCACTTTGAGGCAACAAAACTTTAGGCTATCTGTTGGATGAGTATCCAAAAAGGGCGGCTTACAAGCGGAACACAATGTCCACTATGCAAACCAAATGCACACTCACAAGGGCTATTGGAATCTGGTATCCACTAGGTGAGCTCCTAGTAAGATGCATACACACATGACGATATGCGCACACACAAGCAAGTGGCTATGGGAAAGTCATGCCTAAGTTTGGCTCCCATACGGTAACCATACCAAAGTTATACCTCATGACAACTTTAATAAGGCACCACACAACAATGAACTTCAAGATTCATAAGGAAAGAAAAGCTTTGTATGCTTGATACTCATAAACAAACCAAATGGCTCCACAAACAAGCAAAGTGTGTTATGCAAGGTGGCCATATAACAAAGATTGTAAAAGCGAAATACTGTAATGTACATTCAAAGGGATTTTTCTTACTTCATGTAAGGTATCTTCTTAGGGAACATCATACCTAATGTATCCAAGAGAGGACAAGTCAGAAAAATATCACACTCTTGAAGGAAATCAAGCCCAATGACACCACCAAAAAAATGAAAGATCATAAGATGAAATAAAATATCACAGTGAAACATGAGTGTTGACATATGCCCCCACTTTAAAGTGGTTGCTAACACCATTGTTGTGAGAAATTTATTTTAAGTAGAAGAAAACATGAGAGCTTACTCGAAAATCCCTATGCCAAGTCATATGTTTCCAAATGAAGCTATGTCATGGATAAGGGGTTTCCCCCAAAACTCAGTACATCACATGCGAGACAACTTAGGGCATGTCTCCACATCCCAAGATTGCTCTTATATTTACATGAAATGTAGTCAAATAGACAAAAGAGACAACCACAAGTGATATACGAGGACAAGGCTACCTAATCTCTTGTCCCCACTTAGTGCAGGACAAGGATGAGCCAAAGTGATTGATGAGAAACATGCTAAAGTGAAAATAAGTATCAATTAGAGGAATTAGGTGCCCCAACATAAGGAAGAGCACCACACTCCCTAAGATGTTGAATTTTGTTACTCAAAGCCTTTCATTAGTAGCATGACCATGAACTCTATGATATGCACAAAATGAGCTCTTGTAATAAATTTCCATTCATGTTCTTGGAGGAAGGGATATCAAATGATCTTGGAGGAGTCTCGACAAGATACCCTCTTGATCAAAGTAGAATATTGTGATTTATTTTTCAATGAAGATAGCTCTTGCTTAGTACAAGATGTCATACTTACACAAGACTCTTTAGATTGTGAGATTTTGTACTCTTCTTTAAAGGAGGGTGTAAAATCTAGTGAATTCAAATCATTAGTGTTTTGCATGATGACATTGATGTTAAGCAAGGATTTCTTTGTTTCTTTCATTTCTTTCAAAGGACAGAAACCAAGACCACTAGTGTTTATCAGTTCATGATGCACTAATGTTAAAGTTGGCTTAAAGAGGAATCTTTTGTAAGAGTGTTGATATTGATTGAAGGCTTGCTTTTTTCTTTCAAAGGACAATAACCAATACCTTTAGTCATTCCTTGTGTGTTAGTATCTATAGGGACATGGATACCTTGTTCTCTAGAACCACATCTATTTCCACTATATCCAAGTTGTTTCATAAGTTCATAACCTTTTCCAAAAAGTATTTTCATTTCTTTTGGAGTCGGCAGTTGTTTATAATCAACTTCATCAAAGTTTGTTGTTTAATTTGTTGTATTTTTTTCTAAAGTGGTTGAGGTGGATGCTTTTGAAGGGCCTTCCAAATTTTGTGTCGATATTGCCACCTTTTCTTTTCCTTTTTTAGATTCTTTGTTTATGATCTTGTATTTTCCCATGAATGTTGGTGTGAAACCTAAGGAACCCCAATCATCGTCTAATAGTTTTGACACTTTTTCCATCTCTTGTTTCTCTTCTTTTATAGGTTTTGTGTTTGATGTTGGGATTAATGTTTTTAGAGAATTTTTCTTTTCTTTTTCAACTTGTAAGCAACTTTCAGGCTTGAGGTCTATTTCAACTTGGTATACTTTACTGTTATAGACATACTTCATGATATGATGAAGAGTCGAAGGCACCACATGCATCTCATGAATCCAAGGTCTACCTAAAAGAATTTTTTACAAAAGATCATGAGGCGTGATATGAATAGGAATTTGTAAGGTATCCTTTCCAACTGTAATAGGCAAAGTAATCACACCAAGTGGTTGCTTTCCTGCGTTGCCAAATCCTCAAATTGATAAGGAATCAAGTTCAATTTTTGACTTATCCATGCCAAGTATATCCAAAAGTTTCACACTACACACATTAAAAGTAGAGCCATTATCAACAAGGGTTTGATTTATTCCTATCCTTTTATAAATAGCTACTATCATGAAGGCATTATTTCTCTTTCTCATTTCCAAAGGGGGTAGCTCATGTTGATTAAAAGTAATGTCTACGTTGTTTGAAGTTATAGCTTGAATTTGGGCTGCTACTTTATTTGATTGTGCATTAGGAGAGGTAGAAACTTGGTGTAAGGAATTTTGAATCATGTTATGATAATGAGGGGAGGTTTGAATAAGGTCCCATAAGGATATCTTAGCAAGAGTATTCTTTAGTTGTTCAACAAGATCATACTCCTTTCTACTTTGTGAAGGAAAACAAGGAGGACCGGGTAAGATAGAATTAGGAAATGGGAGGGATGTTGAATGTGTTTTTCTATTTTGTGGATTTTTTCTAGTGTTATATGTATGAGGAATGGTATTATAACTTGGCTACTACAAAACATTATTCTTAGGTGGGTAAAGGATAAATTTGGGTTTGTTTTGAGTTTGTGGTCATTGTGAGGGTGGGTAAAAAATTAGAGGATTCTTAGGATGTTCCATAGGGTATGTAGGATGTCCATTAATCAAGGGGGATTTAATGGAAACTTTTGCATTCACAATCTTAGTAGTTTCAGTTTGATATCTTTCTAATCAAGGGGAATCTAGTGTTATCTTTTCACCATCATCTAAGGAAGTCAAAATTTTGTCATTTTCTTCCACCATAATAGCTTCCCTAGTAGGAGAGATTTTAGGAGAACTAAAAACTATATTTTCATGGCATTCAAAGGTTGGTTCTTCTAAAATGACTTCATCGTAGGGTGATCCCACAAAACTAGTTTACAATTTCTAGGAGATTCTGATTTTTGTTGAAATCGCATATTTTTAGAAAATATAATGATTTCAGCCTTTAAAAGTTCCATTTAAATCATTACAATTTAAGAGGGTTTGATCAAACTACCTAAGATCAAACCCCCTTGGATAGAACCCCGCTAGTTTTAAACCATACCTATAACGAAGTCTCCATTACACCTATCAAAATGTTGATAAAAAACCACTTTTGATTTACCTTTTGGGGGATCAAATGAATTCATTTAAAATTTATTTTTTGTAAGTATGTATTCCTTATTATAAGCTTCCCAAAAATTATAATTTTAAATAAATTTAATTTTATTATTATATTTTTTATTTCTTGTGAATGTAGGTTTTTCACCGAAAATCAAGCTCTTTGTTCTGCCCATATGGAAAAATAGAAGATTATCAAAAATAAAAAGAAAAATATGAGTGCACTAGATATTAAAGTCCTTCATCCAACAAAATAATAATAATTTTGATACATACAAAAAAAATTGTGTTATACAGTCTGCCTATGTCTAAATTGTAATTAGTTTGACTTCAAAACTTGATTAAGGAAAAAATATTCAATAAAACACTATGAAACCAATTGGAAGCACTATATATCATAGTTAAAAATATAAATTCAAAAAAAATATAATTTAATCCTTCATGGAAAAAAATTTATGTGTTATACGGTGAGTGTCACTCCTTAAAAATGGTGTTTATTGGAAAATACTAGTTTTCGAAGGAGATGGAAAAAGAAGTGCAATCTGATTCCCAAATTTTTGAAAATAATATACTTAGAATCTACAGACAAAATGAAACAAATCACTATTTTGCATCATCTTTAAATCCCTCATGGTTTAGCCGCTATAGGTGCTCGAAAGTGAAGATTTAGTTGGAAAAAATCAATTCAGTGTCCAGTTTGGCCAAAAATTGTAAACCAGTTTATGGGATCACCCACAAGTAAGGGAGTTATCACTAGTTGGATTGTATTTCTTAATAAGGTTTTCCCTATGGGAATAGAGACAACTAAGATTCACATGACGCTCATTGCTTTGATCTCCTAACATCAAAGTATCTTCTTCACAACTAGGAGAGATACTAGAAGGAAAAATGTGATTTTCATGATTGTCCATAATTTTGTTCCTTTTTTTCTAAGGGATCATTCGCTTGTGCTCTAATATCTATCCTAGGGGGAGGAGGGGAAGGACAAGCAAGAATTTTGTGATTCTCAATGATTGCATCTTCTTTCACCAAGATACCTTCGTCACTAATAGGAGAGGTATCAGGAGAAGAAAAATTATGATCATCATGGTTATCTATGCTTGTATCCTCTTTTGTCAAATCATTTCCACAAGTAGGAGACATAAGAGAGAGTGTATATTTAAGGAAGGTGTCAAAATTTTCACTCTCTTGAACTTAGAGACTCTCATAACTAGGGAATGTATTGAATGAATGAATAACATGCTTATTAACTAAATTTTTCTTTGCAAACTTGGAAAAGATAGATACCAATATTTGTGAAAAGTAATCTATGCAAACTTAAAATGGAAAGAGACTTAAAATGCAATGTAAAGACCTAGAATGCAATTTTCAAATTCTAAACAAGGTAATTTACTGATTACACTATGCAATAATCTAAAAATGAAATGTTGTCAATGAAAATTTGGAATTAAGAAATGAATGAAATGGACCAATTTAAGCTAGATTTAGTGAAATGCATGTAACAGAAACTCGGCCAATTGAAACAAATAACTAATGACAACAAACAAAAGTGCAAAAATAAGGTTTTTAATGGTGTAAAAGGCAGTTTCAAGGCTGATTTGGGACTGATTCGCCCACAGGGGCATATGAGTCCCAATCAAGGATTTTCAGGGGTTCAAAAGTTAAAAAATGCATAAAACATAAATCATATAAAGTAGGCAAAACAACCTGTACCAAGGATAAATTGTCCAGAGGGGCATATGAGTCCTAGACTAGGGTTTTTGCATCAATTTCAACAAATTTTGAGTTGTTTCTAAGTTTTTTGGTTAGGATGGTGTCTAGGGTAAGTGCAAATGCAAATTTTAGATAAAAATTAATGACCTAAGATTCAAAAATGCAACCTATATTCACTTTCACTAATGTAAGATTTTAAACCCTAAGTGGAAATTAACTAATGTAAAACCCTAATACAAAGTTAATGTAAGCTAGGTCTAGGAATATGATGCACTCCAAATTAGAAAAGAGGTATTCATGTCAGGTTCACCAAAATGTAACAACAAAAATAGGGTTCCCCACCTTTGAGGAGACAAAGCACAAGGGATAGGGTTCCTATTTCACTCTTGTTTCATTCAAGGAAACCTTAGAGATCTCAATCCAAAGGTAGAAAGGGGAAAAGAGATCTTGCAATAAGGTATCCTAGGGTGTGATTAAAGACTAAAAGGGGGTTCACCACCAAGCTAGGGCTTGGAAAGACAAGAAATGAATGTAACATGCAAAGTACTATGTAAAACCTAATTAAATGACCTAGGAAACGAAGCTAAACATCAGGATAAAAAACTAAGAATGAACAGAGGTGCACTTGGAAGAATGATGAAGTAAAAAAAAATCCAAAACCCTGAAAACCTATTGTTTGGTGCCTACTAGGACTCATACACTAGTCTATGTGATTTAGTCCTAGACTAGGATTTTTGTGCCAAAATTGGAATCTCACAGTGGTTGATTTGAATCTCCTAAAATATCAAAAATGTGCTATACTAGGACTCATATGCCACAAGTGGCGTATCAGTCCCACACTACTTTTTCAGAGTGTTAAGACCTCAATCTTCTCTCCTATCTCTTATCTTCCTTCCAAGCTTTTTTTTGGGATCTAAAACCCTAATTTGCAACCTGTAGGTGACTTTCCATGAAGATAGCAACCTTGTGACCACTTGACAACTTTCCTTAATCTTGTAACCCAATCTTCAAAGATCTTCAAGTTCCAAGACACCTAGATCTACAATCACACATGTAGAGAGAGAAAAACTTGTTGATTGTTAGAGGAATGGTGGTTTTCCTTGGTCAAACCACGTTTAGGTAATTAAACCTTGTGATGAAACAATGAAATATGAACATGAAACATGAACAATGATACCTTGAATGATGTTATGAGATGTAAATCAACACTCTAACATGAAGTGGCAATGTGGAATGTAGATCTTGATCTTGAATATGGATATGAAACAATGCTTACAAATGGATATTCAATGCTATATATATATCACAACACTAGATCAACAACATGCTTGATGCCTTATGATCTTGAAATGATGATGGATCTTGAATTGCTACAAGAAATGATGAAGAATTTTTCCCTTGAATGCCTTAGAAATGCTCTTGTAAACTCTCTTGATGCTCTTGTGAAGTCTTGGAATGCTTAACTCTTGATAGCTTATGTTGATATCATGAAGGCTTAGTGAAATAATGATTTGAGACCTTGTTTATATAGGAAATCCATCCAACTTACCATTTATTAGATCCCAGAGGCCGACATCATGAAATTTGAACTTAAAACCTTGATTTCTTGCTCAAAACCCTATAATGATGATAAAATGGTTCTCATATGCCCAAGGTGGTGTATGGGTCCCACCAAGATTTTTTAGGTGGAGGAAATGTCGGGGAGTTGGAAAATTAAGTATATTTGTTGATCTTGTTGGGATTTTGGTTGAAATAAGCCTCAGGGTGCAAAATATAGGGTCTGAGGGGCCCATTAATGATGATATGAAGGTCATAAATGTAAGAGGGTCCAAAAACCATTGTGAAGTTGTGAATAAATACACTTTACACCATTAAATTAAGGAAAAATTAGGTTTATTTGGCTTAAAAGGGCCCTAAATCCAATGTGAATGTGTAAAACACATTACAACACTAAATCAAGGCGACATTAGGTCCATTTCAATGTTAATCATTCCTTAGATGTTGCCATAAATCATAAATAAGAATATTTAACTAACTAAACTTGACTTACCTAATTTATTTCAATTTTCCTATATATTACATGCTTCATAGAAAATTTCCAGTGTTATCATATGACTGGTCTAGATCCTGATGTAAGCTCCCGTGTACATGCTCTTACATGTTATAAGAACCTATTATATGTAACCCTAGTTAAGACTAGTCAAGATGTTCTTACACACCTTTCAAGATGTTGAAATGTGTCAAAATATGCCAACTCAATATGGGATTCCTAGATTCTAATGTGAGAAAAAAATCCACTAAACAAAAAATTTAGTGCCACCTCTAAATGGGATGCCAATTTTCCCAAGTGAAGACAAAAGTAATAAAGATGAAATAGTAATACATACTTGAACTATTTAATATGAACAAATGTTAGGATTGCAAGGTTGAGACAACTTATAATAAAAATTTATTTATTTTCAAAATCACATCTCAATCATGATTAGTTCATATTGATTATATCGTAATTAATTTAAATAAATTTGATACAATTCTTTTATAAACTCTATTATTCAGAATGGGACAATATTTATCAATTATTTTAAACAATCATGTCATATAATATTTTTTCATATATTTAAATATCATTAAATGTAATGATGTGAATATTAAGGCTGAAAATATTATATCTCCATTTTATTCAATTTATCTTATAATCATTGCATGCAAGAAAGTTACAAGTTTTAGGATACTATACATTCACAACTTAAATAAATCTACTTACTAACAATTCTATTGTAAATAGGGTTAGCACTACCATCACTTAGAGTCACTTTGTTTTTATAATTTCTAATCCTCATGAGTCATCCCAAAGATCCCAATTATTTTTATTATGCTCAAATACAATTCCATTGTCAAATAATACAACCATATTAATAGTTCATTAGAAAATAGTAGCATAAATCTCCATCACATAGTCCTTATCAAAAGTAACTCTTACTATTAGAGATTAGGTTATTTTATCACACTTTAACTCAACCAATCATAATTCACTAATTAATCCTTATCGAAATAATTTTAGAAATCATATTTTAAAATCTAATAATGTAAGGTTCAATTAATGTAAAGTTTTTGAATTAAATACATTAGAAGTTTAGAAGATCTAATATAAATTTTATAATCAACTAGGAATAACAATATTTTTAAGCATAAGGAGATGACTAGGGTTACAATAATATGTGGGTCTCACACCCTAGAGAGAATCAAGCAATAGAATTCGAAAAAATTATAATAATGAGAAATTAATAATATATAGTTTCCAAATGAGTTATATGTATAAGAAGTTTATATCATCAAATTTGGAGAAGAACAATGGTAACATGGATCATCAAAAGGTACAAATAGCTAATAGTATAAGAGTTAAAAATTAGGGAGAGATCTACAAAGATCACAAAATTTTGGGCCTTATAACACTTCTAGAAGGTCTCAATGTAGGTGAGAGAGTATATATCTAACTAGATTATGAAGCAATTACATTCCAATGTAGATTTTTTGTGACTAACATATGGCTAATGCATTCCCAATAGATTCTTATTAAAAAAAAAAAACTCCCAAGGGAGGCTACCTAATGGAAAAAGGTGGATGCGAGTAACCAATATATTGTCATTGATCCTTTTTCTCCTCTAGATCTATTTTTATTAAATGTTCCCTAAATGGAAACCAAGCCTAATCTTTATAATTGTCTCTTTAAGTCCTACTAAATTCCCTTTACCAAAATTTCCAACGCATGTGGACTTAGAATTACTCAACATCATTTCATATTATTCTCCTTAGTCTATTTTCCCTCTAATGAAGAGTTTCCTTCTTTGAAAGCCTTATATTGAACATGCGATCATGTTTTGAAGAGTTATTGAAGTGTAGATTTTGAGATTTAGACTATATTTTTAATTTTTTTAAAAGAAATATTTAATTAAGTGCGAGGATCACACAAATAATGCTTTACACATATTTTAAGAAATTCTACTTAAGTATGGTCAATTTTTATCCCAAATGAAATGTTTTTCTTTCAATTTTCTTGATTTTAAAATGAAAATTTGTAATTATCATTAAAATTAATAATTTTATTGAAATTACACTTGTTAACGACAATTTACTTTTGCTATTTTTTATTTTGTATACAAAAGGTAAAAGCCCAATTCCTCAATTTATGAACTTGAAAGAAATTAATTTCCACTAAATTTATTATGCTAAGTGTCAAACTAACTATTATATTTTATCATCTAGTTTGCTAAGATATCACCTAACTATATCATTAAAACCTTTTTTTTAAAAGCTCTAAATTCTAAATAGTCTGGTAAAGGTAAAAAAATATTTTTCTATTATTAGCTAATATTTAGATTCTAAGATTCACTTGAATGACTAAATGATGAGAATAGTCTTTATTTATTATAGGTTTAAGTAAGTCATCTTTGAATTGGCTTGATATAGAGAGGACGAAAGACTTTAAAAAGTTGATGGTGAGAATAAATTTGCTATCTTTATAGTTGTATTTAAGTATTTATATTGTAAAACATAATTATTATTTTTAAATGTATCACATAGAAGTTAAACTTTTAGATAGATCATCACAATTCTTATAAAATTACATATATATTTTGAAACAAGGTATACCTTCATATTTGAAAGACAATTACAAATCAATTACCTTTACATGTAGGATTGACTATCAAATTTAGGTACTAGGTTCAAGTGAAGAGATTATAAATTTAACTTAAATTGAAATAAAATCAATTAAAACTACAAGGTGAAAAATAAATTGGATTCTCTACCTCCCCAAATTTGACCAATTTTTATTTGCATACACCTTAGAATCATTTTAAATCTTGGGGGAAGCTCTATGGCTAAGTGCTAAGTTGAAGTAGTAATGGGATGATTGACCTCTTGGATAATATGAATGCTTCACCTTTGTGGGTTTCACCTAGATGAAATGAATGTAAAGAGGATCATTCATACTCATGGCATTTATGGGTTCACATGAAGCACCACCCATGGAATATAACATTTGTTTAGAAAGCTTTTAGGGAAATGGATTAGGCCTTTAAGAAAATGGGTTAGGATAATTAAATAAATAATTATAATTTATTTAGTTAATGGAAAAAAGGACACGTGATAGGTGATGTTTGAACAATATGTACTTTAAGGTGTTTACAAAACCATCAATTAGGCATATAAAATCTTTTGGAGTGTTGCATATAGACACATTCTAAAAACTATAGAAAGAAATTTGACTCTATTACTAGCTTTGTGCATTAGAGGGGCATGCTCGGGTTCAATTCAAACTTGGTTTTGGTTCTGTTTTGGTACTGCTATGGGTTCTGCTAGGGTTCCCTTTTCGAGGGCTTGGTTTGCCTGGGTTGAACCCAGGTGAACCTAGGTTGAACCCAAGCAAAACTTGGGCCCAAGCAGAGTTAAAACTACTTTTTTACATTTTTAAAATTATTTTCTCCTTTTGACTTTGACCAGCACCCAATAGAATCCTAAAAGTGACTTCTAAATCACATTAAACACCAAAACTACTTCATTTTTTTTAATTTTTTTTGTAAAACAAGCACTTTCATTCCAAGAGGCTGGGCATTCATATTATTTCATCCACTCAGTAAGCTGCAACATATTACTCTCAAAAAGAGCAGGGAATTTAGTATATGTGCATTCCAACTTGCATCTCCTTGACACAAACAAGATTACTACAAGGAAAGGGAGACAAAATTGTGGAATATAGAGCCAAAGCATACTGACTTGGATGCTTCTACTTCCCACCATATTGCATATGAGGAGTCAAATAGCTAATACATTTGATTATTAAAAGAGTTGAACTTGATTTTATTGTTTTAATATTGAACTTGAAGTTTGAACGATGAATATTTATCATGCATGCTTTAAATGAAATTCAAGTTTATGGTGGTTTTGTTGTTGATATGATGCTATGTGATATATATATATATGATTTTTACATTTTTTTTGTACAAACGAACACAAAAAAACCCAAACCCCCCAAAAATATTTAGTCAAAACTATGAATTGAACCCGAACTAGTACCAGAACGAGAAATGGCAACTTAGAAATTTGATGATAAGAGTAAAAACTTATTCTTGATGTTCATGAATCAATAACTTTTGAGGAAGCAATAAAAGAAGAAAATGAAAGTTTCATGAACTAGGAGATAGATTTACTTCACCCAAACTAGAGATGAGAGTTGGTAACTTTACTTGCTAATGAAGAAGTCATTCATTGAAAATTGATGTCTAAAACAAAGTTTAAATCCTGTGTCTCAATTAACAAGTACAAAGAAAGACTTGTAGCTACAAGTGACCAACATAATCAATGTGTGTTGAAGACATCCAAGAATCCATTGTTGCATCCTTATATAAAGCACATTGAAGTACATCATTTCATTATTTTATATGATGAAATAAAGTTTATGATAGAGTGTTGAAAATATAAACTCTATTTCAACACAATATTTAAACATTTGTTAGATAAAAATAGATCTACCATGTAAGAATACAGCTATCCATATATTTTACCTATTTCAAAAATATTTAAATCCCCGAAATGATAAGAAAAAATCTATTACTAGAACTTGCAACTAGGGAGCTACAAGGAATATGCTAATAGTATTATATAATTACCTAGAAAATTATTGACCCTGTCTTTGTAGAAGATTTGGACATGAGAGGCACTGAGATGAAGGATGGTGATGACATAACACAAGTTTATGTAAACTTACTTGCCTTGATTGCCAAAAGGAAGATGCTTGTGGCCAGGTATATGTTCATCTAATGTTTAACGAAGTTTTTTTAAAAATTGTTGCCTTTGTTTTCATTAGCCTATAGAGAAGACCAGGTTAAGTGTCATTTTTGTATGTCAAATTTTGATCACTTGCCAGAAATGATAGGTTCTTAATCTAATAAAACACTTTTCATCCTTTTTCTCAGTCAGGGAGAGGAAGAAGAGGGGCCATATGCTTCTTTTAGAAAACGTATTATATATTCCTAGGCCACTTGTGCACAAAAGTAGCCTTAACCTTGAAGAATTTTGTCCCTACAAAACCTACAGGGAAATTATGAAATCTCTACCTAATGCAAATTTGATCTATTTAGGATCTAGGACAAATTGCTTACATATTGCTTAACGTAAATGATAACTTAATACAATGCTCAAATGAAAAAATTAACATAACATGATTGCCAAGATAATGAACTAAAAAGAAAGAGAGAAGATAAAGAGGAGAACAAATGCAATTGATAACGGAGTTCGTCTGTAAGGACTACGTCTCTGGGCCCCTCTCCAATGGAGTGACTGATCCGATTATACTCCAAAAATAGTTACAATTGCTTCAAGACTATCTCCTTCAAGCACAGCAGCATGACATTCCTCTGATGTGTGGAAATGTCTTCAAAATCTCCTGAGCATTCTCCTGTTCTCACCACCTGGACTTGGCCAAAGGAAGGCCCACTACCTCCTTTTATACATAAAATATGCCTAAAAAGGCTTAACCATCAAATTAATGACTTAACCCCTGTGAACAACTAGTACAATGACTATTTTGTCCCTTAATCCTATTTTGTTCAAATGGTTAGAGTGAATTTTGGCCTTACAAGCTTATTTAGCTAGGTTCGGCCAACTATCCTCTAACAAAACAAAACAGACCTCCTATATTTATGAAGAGGCTTCGGTGGTCTAACGGCATATAATATTTTTGGCACCTGCGTGGTCAGGGATTCAAACCCCACCAGCCACATTTTATACTGACTAGTATGTTTGGTTTAACGGCCACCGACGGTTTCAGACTAATGGCAAGTTATAGGTTCGAGCTGCAACAAGATTTTGTTAAAATAAACAAAAAGAATCACCAACATCCGACAGTTGACATGACATGTGTTGAGCTACTATTTGTTTGAAATGTCGTGTCTAATGACTCCGCACCTGAACACTGACTAGACCACTGACAGAGCCGATGATGTGCAGTACGGATGCCATGTGTCGCGGTGTGATTGGTCCGTACAATTTGACTCAGCTGCCATATGTCATGACGAGATTTGTCCACATCATCTGTACAGTACGGACTGACATGTTAGCATGATGATGTCATCATCTGTACCCTCAAGTCAACCAAACTTTGACTGCCAATATCTTGAGCATACGATGTCGGATTTTGACGAAACGAGCATTGCCAAAATTGTCTCAACGAGCCCTTCGATTTGATGTTGCTTCTGTCAATTTTTGAGATGATATTTTTTTCACCTTTTGGATGACCCCTGGTAGCAGTTTGACTGGAAGTTTGACTAGCCGTAACTTGAGCAAACGAACTCCTTTTTGCTCCATTCAAGTTGCATTGGGATCAGAACATCGAACCCTTTTTGATGGTGCTGAATTCTGGAGTATTGGAGACACTTCAAATTTCACTAAAAAAATGTCCCCCAGATCAAGATTGGTGGTGTCACACAAAGTGCCTGAAACCTCCATTTCTTTGCCATTTTCTTTGTGTTCCTTGTTCAACATGCCTTATGAAGTTGAGTTATACCACCATGAAGTTTGAGATAACAAACTGATCTATTTTTTAGATCATTATGTTCTCTACATTTAGTTGGGATGAGGTTGGGCCTGAAATTATGGTGAAATCAGTGAGAAATGAGAGGGGCCTTAATGAAATCTGCAAAATTCTCTTTAAAGGGTTGCATACACCTTTGAAATGAAGACTTCTCCTAACTTTTGTGAATGGATTTTAAGATTGAAAAGTAATTGCATGTCACAAGATTTCTATGGCTTATATGACTCCTAAGAACATTGTGGATGACCTAGAGGAAAAGGAAAATGCTATGTTTCTCTCTCCTCCTCCCACCCTTAAGCCAAAGGACCTTGAAATATTGTAAACCTCCTAAGGATGAAGCTCTGACTAAAAGAGTTTGTGTCCTAACTAAAGGTTGGAACAGAAGGGGGTCTACTATAGTGCTACTACTTGATGCCACTATGTTTGGAGAGGGTTTAAGTGATTATGTTCATGGGTTGATAAAGAGCCTAAATTTGAGGTTTTTTGCTTAACAAATTCATTGAGGTTACTATGGTAATTAAAAAACATAATGAGTGAAGATGGAGGAGATGGTAGCTATTTCTAGAAGTTCATTTAAGAATAACAAGAATTTGGTAGTTCATGAGTTTAATAGCAGAGCCAATCATGAGAAAATTAAAGTTATAATCAATGATATGAAATCACTAGTAGGACACCTTCAGGATGACCCTACCCATTGTAATTGCACCTGTGGCTGACTCTGAGGACAATAACAATCTTTAACTCAGGCTGATCACTTAAATGTGGATTGAAGTTATTGCCATGGAGAAGGATGGTTTCTTTGTGTTTTTATGTGTATAACTATACTGCATTGAATGATGCTAAATTGTAAAACTGAGTCCTATTGTGTGTGGGAAATGTTAGTATGAAAATAAGATAATAAAAACACACCAATGCAACATTAAACTAAAGAAAGCTAAATAAAATGAAATCAAAGAAATCAAACAGAGCTTCTTCAAAATCATTCCATTGTCCTCTATCTCTAGTGATTTGCTTGAAGCTGCTGCTCTCAGATTGTATAAGCAAAGCTTCTGAAAATGGCAACCTGCAGAACGAGAATGCAAAGGGAGAGTACTTCTCTATCCTATATGTTGGTGGAGTGAAATGTTCATATACGGATATGCACAAGGGCTATAAATTATGCACAAGGGTTGTGAATTATGAATGCTATTGAAACTATGATATGAGGATAATAGGCCATGATATGGATTGCTAATATGCTAAGCTATGCTATGCTATGATTCTAGAGGCTATGGATGCTGAAAGGATATGCTATTGCAAATTGGCTATAGTTTTCCTATATGAAAGCTTCTATGTTTTTAAAGACTTGACAATCTTTTTTATAGATTTTTATAGGTTAGAGCCTGGCTAGCAAAGATCAATGGCTGTGAGATTGTCTGGTAATTTTGAATGGTGAGAGATGGAGATGTTGAGAGGAAGATGGAAGATGTTGGGAGGTTGGAGAGAAGAATGGAGGCTTGTCTTCAACCCACGGGAACAACTTTGCTCAGAAATAGAGAAATTATTTTTTTGTTTTGAAGTTGTTTCACGGTTGTTCCAGATAATCCAATATTAAATAAATAAATTTATTTAATTTTGTGTGAGTTTGAGGATTTAAAAGATTTTTGAAATATTTGATGTGAATAGACATTAGAAGATTTAATTAAATATTTGGGATATTTAATTGTGATGTGACTTTAGAAGAATTAATTAAATATTTAGAATATTTAATTGTGAATGGACATTAGAGGATTTAAAATAGAAGAATATCTAATCTTTATTTCAATTAATAATTCAAGCCAAGATTATATGATAATTAATATAAATAAATTGTAATGTTTATTTAATTAATTAAGAAATGGATAAGAAAAATGATTAAATAAACTTATTTATTCAATCGAAATGAAAGAATGAACAATATAAATAAATTATTTAGATTTATTTATACGCAGATTGAATTCAGAGATTTAATTAAATATTAAAAATATTTAATTAATTACCATGTGATGTGACCATTTTTAGGTGTATATATTTTGCCCCTCTTTGAAGTGATGTGTTTTATGCATTGCTTCAAAGAATTTTGAAATTTTCCCCAGATGTTGATTGTCGAATGTTGATAGGTATATGCCCCCTTGGATGATGAATCAGTAAGATTTTGATTTTTTGTGAATTTTTTTGAATTTTTAGATTTGTTGGAATTTTTTGATTTTTATGATGGTTAAGATGTTGATTCATTGTTCAAAAATGATGATGTGAAGAAATTGACGTGGAAAGAAGTGAGATGAAAAATTGATGACCTAAATTGCCCCTGCTATGATAAAATGTGATAAAATGTCCCAATTTTGTGTATTGTGATGCCCTGATTTGATGATGTTTGTCTGATAAATTTGTTCCCAAGGTTGTTGGAAAACAAATAGTAGCTGATAAGTTTGCTTTCAAGTTAATGAAAAACAAATAATTGTCTGATAAGTTTGCTTCTAAGGTTGTTAAAAAAAAATAGAATTGTGATAAATTTTCTTTCCATGATGATGAAAAACAAATAGTTTGATAAGTTTGCTTCTAAAGTTGTTAAAAACAAACATGATTGTGATAAATTTTCTTTCCATGATGATGAAAAACAAATAGTTTGATATTCAAATTTGATTGATTTGTCTTGATGATTCGATATTGATTTTGCTTTGACTTGATGATTCTTCCTATTCAATAGGAGATATTGAGTGTCTTGTAGTTACGGGAGTGATTCCCAAAGACATGGAGGTTGATTCTGCAGCTTGTACAGATGGATAGAGATGTGATTGAGGCATGCAGACTGACCTCGAGGTGGATCAGGGGTAGGTGGGATAGAGTCAAGACCGACAACATCAAAGGATAACACTTCATAGTGCATTTTATATGATGTGTTATTGATACTCTGTTGAGACATTTGTATACATACTGATATGGTCCCATTTTGGATGATGTATATTATTTGACATCTTTGTACATTTTGTCCTTCATTTTTGAGATATATGATATGCAGTGATGATTTATTATGTGATGAATGCATCTATTTTCTATATGCATGATGGTTTATGTGATGGTTTCACAATGTTATGCTCATGATGTATATGTATGCATGATTTTTAGCTATGAAAATGCAAGTGCAATGCTATGAGATGATTGCAATCTATTGATGAATGATTGTATGAATATGAATGTGAAATGATGGATGATACCATTTATGAATGCCCATGAATGTTTTGATTATGATATATGCTTTATTTTTATGATTTTATGATGCAAATATGTATGAATGTGATGATGTTTTTGTGAATGTCAAAATGTACTTTGTCATTTATTCGAAATATATGAAACTTTGATACTGTGCCAGCTTTTTGGGAAAATCTATAAATGCAAAATACAGATTCTAGAATGAATGTAATCTATACTAACCATGCGAGATATCTGTACAATATCTCCATTCTAAGAGCTTATTTGTGCTTTTTTATGCCATCATAGAGCATTGAAATGTTGAAAGTTAATACAAGCATCAAAGGGTATGTTAGCAGTAGTGATGACCTGAGTATTGCTTTCATGATTTGTGATATAGCAAGTTAATACAAGCATCTAGGTATAATTGAACCGAGATGACCTGAGTATCGCTTGCATAAACAGACAAGAGTTAACCCGTTTCCCATGCAAATTCTGAAATGTCATCAATGATACTTAGTAGAGCATGTCTTGCGACCAATTTGCATAGTACTAATGATTTCCTCACAAACAACAGACAAAGAAAAATCATACTCCTTCCTTGCTTTTCTAGTGCAATACATCATTGAATTGCTCTAGAGATATGATAGAAAATCAACCAAAAATTCAAATTCTACCTAAAGTATTCCAAACATTATTCAGATTAAGATCATCAAACTTGGTTGTCAACATTGATGTTTGTGTTTTGATTAACATTGTTCTGACCATATTGTTTGGTATTGAGTGATCGTTTTGGTATTGTGGTTGATTTGATGCGTCAATGTATGTTGTGCTTTGTCAAACCGTTATTTTTCCATTTGTGATGTTCTAAAAGCTCATTGTCCCTCTCTTATTTAGTCTTTGTTTCAGCCCCTAGTGTAAAAACAACTTGAATATGATGGATATGTACAAATTTCATCAAGCCATGATGAAACACAAGGATTCTCATTGCATGATATGGATATGATAGATATGTATAGATGATAGATATGGATAGATGATGTCGTAAAGCGAATGCAAGACATAGGCTAATAGACAAAGGAGCCCATTTTGATCACAAGTAGCACCTATTTGCCAGGTTTTCACCGCTTGTTTTTATTGCACCTTTTTTTAGATCATGTGATTTTTTTCCTTCTTTTTTTCCTTTTTTTATTTTTATGTATTTTTTCAAGACTTTTTTTTTATTTTTTATGTCTTTAGACATAGAACTTCTTCAAATGAATGTTGTTGATTGGCTCTTCAAACAGGTCCCCTTCTGATGTAGATAACTAATATGCTCTAGAACCATATGCTACAATGATGACAAATGGACCAAGCCAATTTGGTTCATTCTTTGTCTTGCTAATTGTGTGGATTTTCTTTCAAGAATAAGTCACCTACTTGAAATGTCTGTGGTTTAACTCTGTGATTGTAGCTATGGGACATAGCTTGTTGATAACCCTTCAAATGATCAGTTGCATGTTGGCGTCTTTCATCTAACAGTTCTAGCTCTTGTAGACGAGATATTCTATAGTCTTCATCATTTATCAATCCTCTGAGTGAGACTCTAAGCAAAGGTATTTCAACCTCTAATGGTAAGATTGCTTCTACACCATATACCAAGGCATATGGGGTGGCTCCTATTGGTGTGCGAATGTTGGTTTTGTATGCCCACAAAGTTAGATTTAACTGGACATGCCAATCACGACCGACATCATTTACCGTCTTCTTCAATATCTTCAAGATTGTTTTGTTTGAAGCTTCTGCTTGACCATTTCCTTGTGGATAGTAAGGTGTAGAGAACCTATGTTGGATGTGAAATATTTCACAAAGTTCATCAACATCTTGATTCTTGAAAGGCCTCCCATTATCAGTGATGATAGAAGTAGGAATTCCATATTGACAGATGATGTAATTCAGGATAAACGAAGAGATTTGTTTACCTTTCACGATCGTCAAAGGAACAACTTCAATCCATTTTGTAAAATACTCTGTAGCCGTGATGATGAATTTATGCCCATTTAATGATGAAGGATGAATTTTTCCAACAAGATCTAGTCCCCACTGAGAAAAAGGCCATGTCGGAGTGAAAGGCTACAATTCCTGTGCAGGTGCATGAATAAGATTCCCATGAATCTGGCATTTAGAACACTTCTTGACAAAATTAAAAGATGCTCTCTCCATGGTAGGCCAATAATATCTCATTCTAACAAGTTTCTTGGCTAAGGTTAAACCACTTGAATGAGTTCCACAAATACCACCATTAACCTCTTGTAAGGATTTTTCAAATTCGTCACATTCAAGAAATCGAAGGAGCGTACCATCAAGACCACGTCCGTAAAGGAAATCGGCAATCAAGGTATAGTGGGATGATTGGCGTATGAAATTCCTTTTTTGGTTCTGGGATAATTCCAGAGGTAAGATGTTATTTTTTAGGTAGGTATAAGTCTTGCCATATAAAGGTGAATCAGAACCGATTAAATGACATATGACTTGGGTCTCAGGTTTATCATAGGCAGGAGAAAACAATTGTTCCACCAAGAATTCATACTGTTTTGATTTTCTAATAATTGTAACAAATATGCAATTGTAGCCATTGCATCTACAACTTTATTATCAATCCTTAGGATTTGTGAAAATTTGATTGTCACAAAATACTTTTTAAAATCGTCCACCATGTTCTTGTAAGGTAGCAACTTATCATCTTTAGTTTGATAATCATCATTGATTTGATTAATGACAAGTTGTGAATTACCATGGACTTGCAACTCTGTAATCTGCTATCCAATGCTATCTTTATTCCTGTGAGCAATGCCTCATATTTAGCTATGTTATTTGTGTAGGGAAATATCAACCGATATGATTTTGTAATGGTATGTCCTTCAGGTGTAACAAAAATAATCCCTGCCCCCGTGACTTGTTGCATGTAGGATCCATCAAAGTACAATGTCCATGATTTCTTAATTGTTGTTGTGAAGATGTCTGCATCAGGAAATTCAATGTGCATTGGGTTTTCTTCTTGTAAAGGTGCTTTGGCCAACTGATCTGCAATGACCTATCCTTTTATAGCTCTTCAATCTACATAGTGAATGTTAAACTCACTTAAGATCATTACCCATTTTGTAAGCCTTCCTGTTAAGGTAGCTTTGCTTAAGAGGTATTTTAGTGGATCGATTTTGGTTACCAGCTTAATTGTATGGGCCAACATATAGTGGTGCAACTTTTGGGAAGCAAACACTACTACTTGGAAAGCTTTTTCAATGAAAGTGTAGTTTAGTTCATGACTTGTTAAAGTGCTACTGATATAGTATATGGCTCTTTCTTTGCTTGTAGAATCCTCCTATGCTAGTAACACTCCCAAAGATACTTCTATTGCTAAAATATGGAGTATGAGGGGCTCTCCTGGAACTGGTGGAATTAGGACTGGTGGATTTATGAGATATTGCTTGATTTGATTAAATGTTGCTTCACATTTTCCCTCCCATTTGAATGGGACATTTTTATGCAATAGATGGGTAAATGGTAAGCTTTTGTCTGCCAGTTGAGCTATAAACCTCCTAATGGATTGTATTCGTCCTTGCAGTGATCAAAGCTGACTAATATTTCATGGTGGTGGCATGTCCATTATAGCTTGTACTTTTTCTAGATCAACCTCTATGCCCTTTTCTAAAACAATGTATCCTAGGAGTTTTCCAGATTTAATGCCGAAGACACATTTCTTTGTATTGAGTCAAACATTGAACTTCTCCATTTGGATAAAGATCTTTGACAATATTTCTAGATGTCCTTCTCTTGTGTTGGATTTGGCCAATAAGTCATCAACGTAATCTTCCATGAATGTATGCATCATATCATGAAAAATTGTTGTCATTTCCCTTTGATAAGTCGCTCCTACATTCTTTAACCCAAATGACATTACGTTCCAACAATAGGTACCCCAAGGGCACGTGAACGTTGTTTTATCTTGATCCTTTGGTGCAATCTTTATCTGGTTGTATCCTAAAAATCCATCCATTAATGAATACATTGCATGACCAATAGTTAAATCAACAATCATATCTATGTTTGGCAAAGGGAAGTCATCTTTGGGACATGCTTTGTTCAAATCTCTGAAATCTGTACAAATTCTAATCCTTCCATCTAGCTTTGAAACATGTACTATATTGGAGATCCATTCTACATAGTCAATAGACCAAATGAATCCAACATCTAAAAGCTTCTTTAACTCTTCTTTAACCAATAATGCAACATGTGGATGCATTTTTCTGAGTTTTTGCTTCACAGGTTTTACCCCTGCATTTATAGATAGATGATGCATTATCAGATTAGGATCTAACCCTGGCATATCAGCATATGACCAAGCAAAGTTGATTTCATTCTACTTCAAGAACTCTGTGAATTTTAGTACTTCTTCCACTATTAATGATGCTGCAAGTTGCAAGATTTTTGTCTATTTTGCTATACTTATGTTGATTGATTATGTGGGCTCAATTAAAACAAAAGATCTTTCTTGATAATGTTTGGGAAGAGTGTCAAGTTTCTCATCCTTCGGTGCCTCAAAAAGGTTTTCACTATTGGATTCTCTCTTTATTTTTCTCTTAATGTGATCTACCACTGCCATTTTTTGGTTTTCACCGATAGATCCATCTTTTATTTCATTTATTTTGCAGCTAAGAGACTTGACACCCTCCCTATCAAAATCTTGATTATGAGATTCTTCGATGGATCACTTGTTTTCTTGATTAGATGAACAAAGGAAATTTACAATATCCTCATCATCATGGAATGTAGGGATATGGATAGGTGCATCGTTGTCCCAATCAATAAGTTCTGGATAGACTAAAGGCATGGAATCATTAGGTTGGGTAAGGTCTTGAGCTGTCAAAGTCATAACATGGTTGTCATTTTCATGATGGACAAGGTCTATAATGGTATTCTCCCGTTGATTATCAATCTCATTAAAATCTGAATCATCCTCACTTGAGTCATGATCACTTTTTAAAACATAATCAAGTGGAGGCCTTGAGCCCTCCCCTTGTAAGAACGTTGGTTCAAATTTGTGTATGACATCCACCCTTTTCTCTATTAAGAATGTATCATCAAAGACATAATCCCATTCATATTCATTGGAATCAATGTATGAACTGTTTTGCAATTGGAAAACTGATCCATAAAATTTTTGTAGAGTGACATCTTCATGGGGTTTATCTAAAATTGATTCTCCTTCATGAGTTTGTTGTGCTTGTTGTGAAGTTGACTCTTCTATATCCTTACCATATCCAAGTCTTGTTTTATCCTTTGGATGTACTGAAATAGGTTGAATTGGCTCAATGATTCCTTCTTTTCTTTTTCCTATAGGACCATTTCCTTCATAGCCCATTCTTTGCATGATGGTATACCCTTTTCCATATTGTTTGGTAGGTAACTTGATGTGCAAGAGAGATTCATCTTCATCTTTGTATAGCCAACTTAGGATGTCCCTATCTTCAACTTCTTCCTCAGTGGTGTTAGCTTTAATGAATTGTCCATCAAACTTTGTGATTGGCACAGAAGCTTGGGATGTAGAGGCTGCTGCAATCTTTTGATTTAATAGGGTTGGCTGACCATGTGACCTCAGAGAAGGAGGTAAGGTAGAAAGGAATAGCGTATATTCACCTACTCCTTTGTCTTTAAAATGTAGCTTGGTGTCAAGATCCTTTGTCAATTCTTGTAGTTGGCCTTGTAGATTGGAAGAAGTAGTAAAAGCTTCCCTATTGTGTGGCACAAAGGCATCTTGAGTTGCTCGAAGATTTGAACAAGTTTGGGTGCTATTGTAGTCAACTTGTATAGTTATTTCTTGTCCATCATATGGAAACTTGAGGCATTGATGGTACGTTGATGGTATCGCTTGCATATCATGAATCCATGGGTGACCCAAAAGTATGTTATAGGAAATATCACAATCTAGAACCTAACAAAATGTATTTTTCACAATAGGTCCCACTCTGATAGGTAGCATTATTAGTCCTTTAGAAGCTCTTTCTTCATCATCATATGCCTTGATAGTTATTTTCCTTTGTGGATCAATGGAATTTTCTGATATTCCTAAGGCATGTATTAACTTTAAGGTACAAATGTTTAAACCGGCTCCTCCATCTATCAAGACATGTCTGATTCGGTGTTTATGGATCATGACTTCAAGATAAAGCAATGAATTATGCAGATGTGTCATGGAGGCATCATATTTTTTAGAGAATGAAAGACAAGTGGGGGAAGACAAATGTCCCACCATAGCTTGAAATTTATCTACATCCAGATCAATATCAACAATTGTTTTTACAAGAGCTTCTTCTAAAATATTCTTGTGTATGGGAGATATTTTGAGAAGTTCAAGGATAGAAATTTGAGCTGATGTTTTTCTCAATTGATCAACTAGATTATACTAACTTGGAGAAGGAATAGCAGCCTTAGATGAACTTCCCTTTAGGAAAAATTTTGCATGTCCTCTCGTAGTCACATTAACCTGTTGGTATTCTTGTTTTTCCTTGATTTGAATAACATTAACCCATTGATCATCTGCATAAATGTGGTGGATTATGTTGTCTTCAACATTATTTATTCTTTTTACTTTGGTATCTGATGTTTCCCCCTTTTGATAGTTTGGTAAAGGATCTTTGAATTCTTGATGATCGTCATTGGTATGATGTACTTCAATTTTGATGGTACCATTATCAATTAAATCTTGTACTAGATTTCGCAAGGCTTGACAGTTATTTGTTCTATGACCTTTACATCGATGATAATTGCAATAATATGAGTCATTCCATGATGGTGGTTTGACTTGTGGCTCAAAATCTCTTTGTGTAGGTAAGGTGATAACCTTATTATTGAGAAGCTACTTGAGAGCGGACTCAAGAGATTGACCCAAAGTGGTAAAATTTTGTCGATTTGAAAAGAATGGAGATCTTGGTAGATTTGATGTTTGGGTATTGCCAAGATTGTTATTGAAATTACCATAATTATCCTTGTTGTTTTGATTGGTCATGGTTTCTTGATTGGATTTCTGTCCTTGTTGATTGTTGTTTCCTTGTTGGTTGGTATTTCCATGTTGGTTGGTATTTCCTTGTTGGTTGTTTCGTGGAGCACTTGATAGATTGAAGATAGATGATCTTGTTCATAGATTGTTTGCATCCACTATAACATCATTGAAAACATTTTCATTTTTGTTCCAAAACCTTGTTTTATCATTTTTATTATGGTTGGATGAACTTGGATTATCAAGTTTTATCACTCCTCTTTTGACTAAGGCCCCTTCAATGGTAATTGCATTTTCAATCAATTTTTCAAAGTTAGGAGGATAATGAAGATTAAGCCTGTAGTTTAATTCTTGATCTATGTTATTGATGAAGATATCCATCTTTTCCTTTTTAGGAATAGGACGGGAATATCGTGCAAAATATCTTCTCCATCTTTACAAAAATGTAGTGAAAGATTCCCCTACTTTTTGTTTCACTTTA
The DNA here is from genome assembly GCA_007258455.2 of Sequoia sempervirens. Taxonomy (NCBI): domain Eukaryota; kingdom Viridiplantae; phylum Streptophyta; class Pinopsida; order Cupressales; family Cupressaceae; genus Sequoia; species Sequoia sempervirens. Next base: position 40,849,038 of record VDFB02105785.1, read on the forward strand.
CAAAGATCAAGCATGGTTATCTAGTGTTGGATGTTGTAGGCATATTGTGATATAAACTAATTTATTAACTCCTCAAAGGTTTTGATGGGGGGGGGTGATCTTGGAAAGCCACTCCATGGATTGTCCACCCAAACTTCATGGAAACAATCACATTAAGTAGGTATCTTCATAAGCAAATTCTAGACTCATATTTCGAAAATCCCTCACATGTTCAATGGGGTCAGTTTTCCCATTGTAGCTATCAAATTTAGGGATTTCGCAATGTTTTGGAAAAGGGATCATTTGAAGACTCCTATCAAATGGATAAGGAGATATGTCATCCAAAACATACTTCTTTGTTGCACCCCCTTGCATTTCCTTTATTTTCCCTTGTAATTATTTTATCTGTTGAGTAATGGCACTAAAATCATTAGGAGGAGTTTCAGGATTCTCTTTTATCCCTTCTATATCAAAATTGGAAGGTAACTTAGCTCCTTGATTAGCTAATGAGAGGAAATATCTTTCTTTGTTTCATTCTAAAATTCTTTCCATAAAAGTATGGAATTGTGGATGATGCTCTGCTTCTTGGAGTTTTTCTTCTGTTATCTCTTCAATATGAAATGGATTTTCTTCTTCCTCACTATTATCACCCATTTTTGCTTGTGGTACGTTCTCTTTCATCTTTTTCTATGTGCTTTCGAGATCTCTTGACAATAGGCATAAGCTTTGCTCCAAATTCTACTAACTTTTGATCAAAAGAATGAAATAGTGCAATTTTTTATGTATATGAAAGTCAGGATAGAATGAAGATTCTATGACTTAAAAGACTTCTAGTATTTAGCTTGTGTTTTTCCCTGATTGAAAGGATGAAAATCCTATTGGTAGGAATTTAAGCAAAAGATCAAGAAAAAATGATTTTGCAGTTTATGAAGTTTGATCATAGTTTCATAAAAAGATGGATTTGTGATAGATGCCTAATGTGATTGAGTTCTCTACTGCAGAAATTGATTTGGATGAGTAGAATATTCAATTGTAGGTTGGGGAATATAACAAAAATGAATACACTGACTATGGTTGTGCCTTTGAGAAAGGGCTCTTCTTTGAAAGAAAGCTTATGAGTATAATGGTTCTACAACATAATCATCAGTGAAACCTCTAACACAATAATGATATCGATGGATAAAGGTTCTATGTTTAAGTAAAACCTTTCAAATTTGGTACAAGAATCATCTTTTCTTCAATAATTTCTTGTAGCTAAGTGGTTTCTTTGGCTTTTTGATTCATTTTAGAATGAACTTCTTAACAAAGGTTATGGATTTCCAATCTCTTAACGTGAGGATAGCCAATGTAATTGTGAGTGTTGGATGATCTTTACTGAATTAATGTTTCGAAGACACATCAAGCAAGTTGTAGAATAGCCATTTTTAAGTCCTATACTAAACATCAAGTGCATGATCAAAATGTTTTTCAAAAATTGTTTTTACAAGTTTTACACATGACAAATAGTTCAAACAAACTCACTCTTAGTACTCAAGTAGGTCACCATAGTAATCAACAGCCCACATCTTAAAACTACGTCGACTCACACAGCCGTGTCACCCCCGAAGGGGTGCCTATGTTTTTGTATTTTCCAGGCACGTACTCAGAGTGATGGAAGTGGATACCAGATCCCCTAAGCAAATAGTCCTTAGCAGTTATATGGTGAGTATCTTGGGGGCAGATTCTTCCCTCCCCTGCACTGTGATTATTATGATGTTCAAAAACTGACTTTAGTTAGATACTACACTAAGTTCGTAGTAAGGGTTTCCGTTCGGTGCGAAAAATGATATACTCCCTCGAGAAACCTCCCAACCTTTAGAACATAGGCTTTGGGGATGGTTATCTTGCACACTACCATCAAAAGATGGTTTGCCCAGATTTGCTTTAAATTTTATAGTGGGGTGGAATAGCCAGGCTTTGGCTTGAACCCACTTGAGTCGTTCCTCTTGGGTGAGTAATTTTTTCCAAAAGAGCAGGGTCTCTAAAGGATGTAATTAAAACAGTAAATTTGCATGAAATTGAAAAGGCAAGTCTAGTATTTTGATCACCCAGTTAAGGGGAGAGCATAAACCTATTGCCATAGAAATGCTCTACAGGATCATTAAAGGGCATTGCAGGATCAGTAATGGGCATTGCAGAATCATTAATGGGTGTTGCAAGATCATTAATGGGCATTGTAGGATCATTAAGGAGCACTGTAGGATCATTAGTGGGCATTGCAGGATCAGTAAAGAGCACTGTAGGATCATTAATGGGCGTTACAGAATGAGTAAATAGCATTGTAGAATACTTAAAGGGCGCTATAACAATATTAAAGAGCACTAAACTGGGTGTGAACTGTGCTAAAGAATGTTTGATATGCTAATATGCTCTTCCAGCTGTAACCTGTCAGAAAAATCTACAAAAAGATGTTAAAATTGGGGCAAGAACCCCACGGTGGGCACCAAAAATGTGTGTGGGAAATGTTAGTATCAAAATAAGATAATAAAAGCACACCAATGCAACATTAAACTAAAGAAAGCTAAATAAAATGAAATCAAAGAAATCAAACAGAGCTTCTTTAGAATCATTCCATTGTCCTCTATCTCCAGTGATTTGCTTGAAGCTGCTGCTCTCAGATTGTATAAGCAAAGCTTCTTAGAATGGCAACCTGCAGAATGAGTATGCAAAGGGAGAGTACTTCTCTATCCTATATGCTGGTGGAGTGAAATATTCATATACGGATATGCACAGGGGCTGTGGATTATGAATGCTATTGAAACTATGATTTGAGGATAATAGGCCATGATATGGATTGCTAATATGCTAAGCTATGCTATGCTATGATTCTAGAGGCTATGGTTGTTGAAAGGATATGCTATTGCAAATTGGCTATAGTTTTCCCATATGAATGCTTCTCTATTTTCAAAGACCTGACAATCCTTTTTATATATTTTTATAGGCAAGAGCCTGGCTGGCAAAGATCAATGGTTGTGAGATTGTCTGGTAATTTTGAATGGTGAGAGATGGAGAGGTTGAGAGGAAGATGGAAGATGTTGGGAGGTTGGAGAGAAGAATGGAGGTTTGCCGTCAACCCACAGGAACAACTTTGCTTAGAAACAGAGAAATTAATTTTATGTTTTGAAGTTGTTTCACGGTTGTTCCAGATAATCCAACATTAAATAAATAAATTTATTTAATTTTGTGTGAGTTTGAGGATTTAAATTTTTTTTGAAATATTTGATGTGAATAGACATTAGAAGATTTAATTAAATATTTGGGATATTTAATTGTGATGTGACTTTAGAAGAATTAATTAAATATTTAGAATATTTAATTGTGAATGGACATTAGAGGATTTAAAATAGAAGAATATCTAATCTTTATTTGAATTAATAATTCAAGCCAAGATTATATGATAATTAATATAAATAAATCGTAATGTTTATTTAATTAATTAAGAAATGGATAAGAAAAATGATTAAATAAACTTATTTATTTAATTGAAATGAAAGAATGAACAATATAAATAAATTATTTAGATTTATTTATACGCAGATTGAATTCAGAGATTTAATTAAATATTAAAAATATTTAATTAATTACCAGACTATTGTGATGTGACCATTTTTAGGTGTCTACACCTATGATCCTCATCTTTGATAGATGGTTCTGTGCCATAGCAGCAACAACTTAAAGAGAATGTATGCCACTCCAAGGATGTGCACCACCCTATTTTTATATTGAAAAAAATACTCGAACTGTTGTGGCATCCTAATGATATTTACTTGCAAACAAGAATAGACTTTGAAAAAAAAAATTATTTAAAATTGTATAAATGAATAGGTTTAAATAACATATAAACTATTCTAACTAAATCTACACCCTACACTAATGACAAAATATTGAAATAAAAAGGAAAAAGTGTGAAATGGAAAGATTTTGAAAAATACTTTCAAAACTGATAAAATAAACCAGTCAAAAATTCCATAGTATTGCAAAAGATTTGATAGGTGAGTTTGTTAGAACAATTTTCCAAACACTTTTGAAAAGTTTACAAGTAGCTCAACAATTTTTCAAACCATGATTTCCTTTATATCTTGAAATTTGTGCCCATGTAAAGATAATCACGAAAGAAATACATTACAAAATGAAGGAAATTTATACCAATTACCTATGTAACTGTCATTTAAACTCAAAATATAAATTGCATAATAGAATATTGTAACTGAACATGTTTATAACCTAGCACATACTTTAAAATCTGCAATATTGAGTGCATTTGAGAATTAGCTTGTAGGTGTATGATTGGGATAATATGTTCCTTGATGTAAGCCTCGGAAAATACTTTGAGCATTGCAAAATATTTTATAGGCGAGTTTGTTAGAACAATTTTCCTAACACTTTTGATGAGTTTACAAGTAGCTCAATGATTTTTCAAACCATGATTTGCATTATATCTTGAAATATGTGCCCATGTAAAGATAATCACAAAAGAAATACATTACAAAATGAAGGAAATTTATACCAATTACCTATGTTACTATCATTTAAACTCAAAATATAAATTGCATAATAGAATATTGGAACTGAACTTGTTTATAACCTAGCACATACTTTAAAATCTGCAATATTGAGTCCCTTTGAGAATCAACTTGTACGTTTATGATTGGGATAATATGTTCCCTGATGTAAGCTTCAGAAAGTATTGCATCAAATCACCATTACCAAGCCCTATTTTTAGCATTAAAGGTAAAATTCAATCCAATTCCAATGGGCCATTTCCAATTATGGACAGAATTTTGACCTAATCAATTGCTTATAATGTATTTTCTTATGTAAGTAAATTCTCCTAAGGAGCCGACTACATACAATTTGATGCTCATGGAATTCCTACAAATTGGCATGATTTTCATATTGATATTGAATAATAGAATTTACAAGAAGTTAGACACATTGCTGAAACAATGCAATATCAACACCTTTTGTATCCAACTTTCAGAAAGCACCTTCGATACTATCATTTATGTTTGCTAAAGCAATGTTGTTCTTTCTGTGAGGTAGAGGGTGTCCCATCGGAAGGGTGAATCCTCGTCATCTATTCTTATTGGCTGAAGTAGATTAATGGGAGCAACTTGCACAATTCCTAATTATAAAAGTGCATTACATTCATGGAAAACCCATAGGTTATGAAGCAAAACATTCCTATCACTAAAGGTGAGTGCAAGTAATAGACAAGGCCTTAAAGCACCAATTGTAAGATAAAATTATCATCCCTCCTACAACATATACTACACCTTATCCCAACAACTTCAACGCTTCCTATAGTGGAACTATTAAAACCTACACTAGACAAAGGTATGTTTTATAATCTAGTTTACAAGATTTTCTAAAATTCAAACAACCCAGCCATAGAAAACTTAGAGAATTTAAAAATCATGCCTAGGAGAGGTATTAGGTATGGAAAAACCCTTTATAAATGAAAGTACAAGGAGTGAGATAAAATATTGCATTCATACAACTATTATGGCTAAGGAAAACAAAACATATTATAGCAAACATCTTGTAGAATCTCACCCTTCAAAGGGAGTTGCTTCAATAGATCTAACAACAATAGGGTAGGTTAAAACAATAGATAAGCAGTGAACAACTTGCTAGCTGTGAGCGTTGGGCTATGTGGTTAGTGCATGGTCACCTTTCTACTCTTAGATACACTTCTATCTTTGTAACTTCTATAGGATTTAAGATGTGTGGCACAAAGATAAGGACACTTACGGTAGTAAATCTCTCCTCTTAAATCCTTAGACAAGACTCTTGAACTCTTACTTTATTGCAACATTATCTAATTGCTACAACACAATTATGACCTGGGGAGAGCCATGAAGAATTGAAATGATGTAATTTTTGTGCATAAGGCTGCCATTCAGAAATTGGGCATACTCTAATAAGCAAGTTACATTCTAGCTCCTTGGAAAAATTAAACGCCAAACCACATAAAGGGCCTAGGGTTCCAGACATATAGTTACAAAAGGACTTCAATAGAAAATAAAACTGGTGACCTCAAAAAAAATAGGGCTAATTATTACAAAACCTGTTATTGCAAAAGGATATAAATGTAAAGAACCCAGATAAAATGAACAAAGCCTGTTATTACAAAAAGTTAAAATAAAGTCAAAAAACTTGCAAACATCAAAGAAATGATTGACATAGTGACTTAATATTTAGAAAATAGAAGGGGATTCTATTAGTTTAAAATATTCAATGAGCGATGTTTGGTTTTAGGCCTTCATTTGTACAGGGTGCCTACGGCCCGTTCTAGGGTGTGGGCCCTCCATTTTTTCTTTTCTCTGGCCACGAACGTTTGTTGGACAAGTGCTTTAGGGGTGTGTGTTGATTAGAAGGTGCAGGAAAAATTTCTTTGGCATTTTGTTTGTGGTGGGGATGAAGGGTGTGGGGTCTGGAGAGTAGGATCGGTGGTGGGGATTGGAGTTTGGGGTGTGGGGATTGGGGTTTGGGGGTTTCATGTGGGGGGGCCTAAGAAGGTTGGTGTGGAGTTTGGTTGTATGGGGTGGGGTTTTTGTTTTTCAGTTGTGGTGGGTGTTTGGTGTGGAGAAATGGTTGGGGATTCCAAGAGCTTGGTGATTATAGTGTGTCTGTGGAGGTGCATGTGCCGATGAAGGATACCTCATTTGTGGGTGAGAGCTCCAAACTTAAAAAAGTGAATGGTTGTTTGTTGTGGAGTCAAGCTAGTCGATTTTTGGTTATCTATCTGGAATCGGTGCACGAGGACTTTTCTTATTGGACTCAACATGCTCTAATTTGTATGTTTTTGGGTATTTGTGTTCCCCTCTCAGCTTTGGATTCCTGGATGCATCATACCTGACAAGTTGAGGGTGATTTTGATATTTTGGTGGCTGGGAATGGCTATTTCTTGGTTGATTTTTCTTGCATTTCAGATCATAATCATGTTTTTGAGGGAGGCCCATATTTTTACAATCAAGTGGGCTTGTTCATGAAACCCTGGCATGGGGGATTCAATGTTGCAGAGAATCTACCTTCTCAGGTTCCTATGTGGGTCCACCTACCATAGCTGCCTTTGGAATTCTGGAGAGAAGATATTTTGCAATGGATTGCTGCATTATTGGGGAAGCCAATTGCCATTGCTTAGACTACTTTGGTTAAAAAGGTATATTCTTTTGCTCGCATTTGTGTTGAAATTGACCTACATAATCCTTTGTTAGATTGTTTGGAAATTTGTATTGGCTCTACCTCATGGATTCAACAGATAGATTATGTGTCTCTCCTTTTTAAATGTTGTTTTTGTCATGAGTATGGACACCTTCAGCACCAATGTCCTCGAGCATCCAGAGTTGCTGGGGCATCTTCTCCTCCTTCATCGGAGCCTTTGGTGGAAAAGAGATATAATTGCAAGGTGCTTGTGGCTGAGGGGGGGCCTGATAAGGATGGCTTCACTCCTATTAAGCTGAAAGCTAAGGGGAGGGGTCAGAAGCGGGCCTATAAGGACAGACAGAGTGATCACGGGTTCAATCATTTTGAGGTCTTGGATAATCAGGCCTTGGAGGAGGGGATTCCTGTTGAGATTTTGTCTGGGGCTATTAGTATGGATCTAGGGCTAGAATAGGCAATTATTGTTAAGGACACTTCTTTGCCTTTAGAGTAGGAGTGTTCTGGGCCTTTGGATGCTTCTGTTGGATTACATGGTGATATTATTTTAGTGGATTTAACTTTACAAGGAGGCTTTGTCTTCAGGTAAAGGTTGGGGGTCAGCCTCTTATCTGGGGGTGCTACAATGCCCTCTCAAGAAAGGGAATTTTGAGCACTCCTCTAAAGCCAGTCATAAAAAAGATGTGTACAAGATTAAAACTAGTAGGGATTTGATGGCGGAATCCGGGTCTATTAAGACCATTGATTCCCACTTCACTCAACCTTCCTCATGATTATTCTTTCATGGAATGTAATGGGTTTGAATAACACCTCTCATCAAAAAGCTATTCAGGATTTAATTGGGGTCCATTCTCCAAACATCTTTTTTGTTTAGGAGACTAAGCTTTAGGTGGACTTCATGCTTTAGTATGCTCCTCATATTTGGTCTTCTAGTCAGTGTCAGTGTATTTTTTCTAGGGGAAGTTGTGGAGGATTGACACTTTTCTGGGATCCTTGTAAGCTTGTTCCTTCCTGGTGGATTTCTAGCCATTCCTCTATTTCAGTGGTGGCTTCAGTTTTGGACTCTGGTGAGACTATTTTGGTTAGTAATGTTTATGCTACAATTGAAATCCATGGTAAAAGTGATCTTTGGGCCCATATCAAATATGTTAGGTCATGTGCACCTTATTTGCCTTAGATCTTAGCTGGTGATTTCAATTTTGTTTTGTGTCTTGAGGAGAAAAGAGGGAGGCTATCAAAACAAGGTCCCACTTCAGATTTGTTTCGGGCTAATGTGGATTCTCTTGCTCTTGTTGATGTTAAACCCTCTAATGGAATTTTTACTTGGAATAATCGGTGGAGTGGGCCATAAGCAATTTCTAAGTGGTTGGATAGGTTTCTTGTTTCTAGTTTTTGGGTTGGGGGTAGTTTGGTCACCTGTTCTGAGATTTTGGATTGGTGTGGCTCTGATCATTGGCCAATTAAGTTTTTAGCTTCCTCTTTTCCTACTCCAAAGAATCCTCCTTTCAAATTTCAGCTTATGAGGCTTCGTGATTCTTCCTTGTATAATCTTGTTGCTCAGTGGTGGTGGGATGGAGCCCCTGCATATGGTACTGCTATGTATTCTTTTGTTAAGACGCTGCAATGTGTTAAGTATCATCTTAAGCGATGGAATAGGTGGTGTTTTGGAAATTTTCGGATCAAGAAAAGGGAAGCATAGGAGCATCTTGTTGTTATTACTTGCCAGATTAGGGATCTAGGATTTTTAGAGGCTCTTGGGCATGCTGAGGCCCAGGCCCTAAAATTGGTGGAGGAATGGGAGCTTTGTGAAGATATTTTCTAGAAACAAAAGGCTAGGATTGATTGAATTTAGGAGCGGGACAAGAATACTGCTTTCTTTCATCATTCTGTGCAGGCTCATTAGAATAAGTGTTATATCTCTTCTCTTGTTAATTCTGAAGGCTTACCTATATCTTCACAATAGGCTTTATCCAAAGAAGCTTGCCATTTCTGCTCTACTTTGTTCACTGAGGATTCACTTCCTGTTGATGCCGAGGAGAATATGGTCCTTGCTTTTATTCCTTCTTTGATCTCTAATGTGATGAATGCTTCTCTTATTCATCCAATTACTTTTTTTGAAGTAGAGGAGGTTGTGTTTGGGATGAATAAGGGGAAGGCTTCTGGCCTGATGGGTTCCCAGTTGATTTTTTCCAGGAGTTTTGGGACATTGTGAAGCTGGATTTGTTGGTCATTCGTGAGTCTCTTCATAATAAGCAAATGCTTCATGCCCTGAATGCTACTTTTCTAGTTCTCATTCCGAAGAAGGATGGTACTGATAGGCTTGAATTCCTTAGACCTATTGTGCTCTGTAATGTGGTGTATAAGATTATTACGAAGTTGATTGCAGAGTGGCTTAAATCTTGTTTTCCTATTGTCATTTCAAAGGATCAAGGAGGCTTTGTGGCGGGCCATCAAATTTTGGATGAGGTAGTGGTTGCCTCGGAAGTCATTCATTCCATGGCAACCTCTAAGGATAGGTCTATGTTCATCAAGTTGGATATGGCTAAAGCGTATGTTGTGATAATTTTTTGCAAACATTCAAACAATAAATTTTAAAATTTTGTGAGTTGTGCTAATAGGCTAGCAACCACTCAAGCAATCAACACATAGTTAATGCATTCAATGCCTCCATAGTGAACAAGACCTTGCTCAAATATTTTAGTTTATTTTGTGATAATTCTTGTTTATTGCATTGGTCACCTTCTGCTTCGCTCTAACTATTCCATGTTTATGCATTATGTAGCATATGCCATCTCCTATACCTACTTGTTCCCATAGCTCTTCTAACAACAAGCAATTCTCTTAGTTGTCAAGTATCATAAATAGATAGAGGAGCCACTCACCAGTAGAGCATTGTTCCTATGGCTTCTCCCATGTTCATATGTTGAACAAAATAACAAACATACAAGATAGGATCCTAGAGCTAAAAACATAAAAGCTTTTCAACAAACAATAAACAAACAAGAATGAGCACAAAAAAAACCCAACACATGCCTTCTATTTCATGAATTAGCTATGCATTCACTACTTGTGTACCCACTAGGCCTTCAACACATCTCGCACAATTTTCATTTAATGCATTAAACATGCATTCAACATAGAATTTATAATAACTTTTCATGTACAAATATACTTGATTCTTGAACAAGAGACTACGAGGTTAAAATTCCAAATGATTTATCTATTTTCTTTCCAATGAAGTTTGATTCTTTGAATGTTTGTAAAAAATATGCCAATTGTTTGAAACTATTCAATTTAAGCTGATAAACAAACAACCTTTGCAATCATTTGATTGTAGCAATGTCATAGCCAGAGATATGCATAATTGCAATCATGTGATATGCAATTGATATACAATGTTTCACATAGCACATCAATCAGATTTTCTTACAAGCAAATGATTATTAGGCCTACTACAGTCAATAGCAAAATAATAACAGGGAAATCTACTTAAATTATACAATGTGGTCAATATACAAAGTGAAACATTGCAAATGGACTACATATCACATGCTTGTAATTATGCATAACTCTCATTGTAAAAGTAACTTGCTTTTGGCCATAAAATAGTTTCATGTTTATGAATTACATAGCATGCCATTCACTATATTCATCTATCTATTCGGTAAGTCAAATTCTTGATCCACGCTTCTCCTTTACTATTCACAACTTTTGCAAGACATAATTTTTAGACACATGGGAAGACTTAAAATTCACTGGAAAGAAATGAGAAGAATGATATACAAGAATCCAACCTTCCATTTTCTTGGTCAACAACCTAGAATATTTGCACTCATATAGGTATTTGAAAATTAGAAAAATGATCACAGTCCATGGCATACAATATGTTATTTGTAAACATGAAACATATGCTTGCTAACAAGCTTTCCAAAAAAATAGAAGCTTCACGCTTCTTGAAAACATTCTAAACAATACATTTTGATTCAACAAGCAACTATCTCAGAAGCAAACTTAATGATTGCAATAGTAACTTGTTACAACTGTATTCATTCTACAAAGTCACTTGAGTGACAACCCTTGTCTTGGTATCAATACTTTTGTCCTACTATGACTACAAGCATTGTTTGTTGTCATAAAGCCTAATTGTACACATGGTTATAGTAGATGACATATGACATGGAGCAGTTGAAGCCAAGCAACATGTTACTATTGCAATGGTTTTATTTGCAATTAAGAGATAATAAACAATTTATCTCTTTTTCTATTCCTCAAAGTAGGTCTATTATTCATTTTTGGTAAGTTAAATTAGGAAATTAAGAGTGCATTATATTTTTTTCCAAATATTCACTCATTGCATGCAAATTGTGCTAGCTTTGGCGATAGGGTGGTAGCTACTAAAGCAGTCAATGCATGTTTAATGCACTAAATGGTATAACTATCAGATTAGAAACAATAGTCTATTAAATGCAAATTGTGTAAGATAATTTTTCACAAACATTCAAACATTAAATACAAATCCTACAAGCTTTGCCAATAGGTTGGCAGCTACCCAAGCAATCAATACATAGGTAATGCATTCAATGCCTCCATAGTCAACAAGACCTTGTTCAATTTTTTTAGATTTTCATATCTTAATTCTCATTTGTTACAATTCTTCTATTGGTTGGAGTAGGCCTATTATTCATTTTTGTTAAAGTAAATTAGCAAAATAAAAGGACACTATATATTTTGCAAATACTTAATCGCTAAATGAAAATTGTGCCACCTTTCACAGTGGGATAATATATACTCAAGTATTCAATACATGTTTAATGCATTGAATGGTTTGATAGGTGGATTAGAAACAATAGTCTATTAAATTCAAATAAAATAGGGAATGCATTGAACTTTTTTAGCATACAAACAACATCAACAAGCATGTTAAGAAACATGATATGCTAGTATTAGTGATAGGGACCAATCCCAATATCTTGTAGCCTATTGTTACTAGATAAAGCAATACTCTTTTATATCTTTGAGCAAGATATTCTTCCTTGTACAAGCATACAATGCATTAACTCTGAATTCATTGCTTGGATAGGCACTAGCCTACTAGTAAAGTATTTTAAACAATACAATTTCATTGGACAAGCAACTATTTCAAAAGTCAATTAAACAATTGCAATAGTAACTGTAACTTAGGATTTCACTTAGGTTTGGATTCAAGTTATCAAATCAATATAAAAGACAAAACCCAAAGTAATTACAAAGAACAAAGGAAGCAAATGTAAATGAAATAGGTATACCTGATAATTGTTGAAACCTCCATGAATCACCTTTGTAACACCTTCTTACTTGTTGGATGATACTTTTCCCTCAGATCTGTTGTGCAAGCAATCTGCAAATATATGCCTATGTCCTACACCAAGCTTGAAGGATTTGCATAAATGTCTAATGCCTATGCCTATGACTATGATTGACAATGCCTAAACATGCTAAGACTTGATCAAATAAAGACAATAATTGCTACAGCTGCTATGGAAATCTAAGTGTGCAAGTGAGTAAGTATGCAATGCGTCTCTATAATATGTGCGTGTGTAATCTAAAAGTGAGATGAAAATGGCATTTTATAGAAAATGCCATTTTGAATGGACGGGTGAGATTGCATTCTCACCAAAACCTAAAATAAGAGGTCCAGATTAAATATGAGAATCCTTAATTAGGGTTAGGGAAAATTCATTAATTGAACAATCAAGATAATATCTCATATAATTGGATCGACAATGGAGAATAATTGAAGAAACATTTTCGAAAATAATTTTTTTGAAAATGAATAAGATAAAGATCAGACTAAAGATCAATTTTGGAAGGGTTGATAACCTACCCGATTACTTGACTCTTGATGGAAAGTTACCGATTTGGAATTAAATTAATTCCAAATGTGAACTTTGAGAAATAGTAAATAATTAGTTTTCGAATTATTTACCAAAATGAGCTTGTAGTTAAGAAGAGATGACATTTTAAATATTTTAATTTATTTAAAATGAGAAGAATATCCAATTTGGCAATTAAATAATTAAATTTAATTATTTAATTTAGCAAATAAGACTTGATAATTAAATAAATAAATTAATTCATTTAATTATGACAATTAGTGACATATTAAATAAATAATAGAAACTTATTTATTTAATAATCAAGAAGGAATAAAGTGAATAGAAGGCAATTAAATAAATTAAGAAATTTATTTAATTAAGGGGAGACAGAATTAATGACGTATTTAATAAATAAATAAAATTTATTTATTTAATAATCATGAACAATAAAAAGACATGAATTAATTAAATAATTATGAATTATTTAATCAATAGTTGAATGTGGACCAAGGACATAATTAAATGTCACAATTATGCTAGGACAAAAGTGGTAAAAATGAAGCTTGCAGGCTTAGGTCATTTTTAGGTGTCTACATTTTGCCCCTCTTTGTCATAATGTTGCTTGTCGCATTGTGACAAAGAAAAAAATTCAAAGCTATGCCCTAGTAAAGGTACGGAGTATCATTTCCCTCTCGAATTTTTTTTCAAATTTTGGGTCGGCGAAAGAAAAATTTGTAAACGGTCCTGATAAATCAAATCCATGACTAGAAAAACAAAGACGCAGTCGGTTTTCAATTTTGACATGTTTAAAGGAGCTAATGGGGTGGTCAAAGTCAGTCCAATGAGCCTCCAGTAATAACCCAGTTGACAAATACCATTTTGACTTTATAAATAGGTTGACAGAGGGGTAAAAGTCAATTCACTTTTACTATTTACTTTGCAAATTTCAAGAGTTTAGAGCGAAAAGGAGCACAGTGATGATGGTGATTCCAGTGACAGAGCATTGCGGCGAGATTGTGCGGACATTCAGGTGGCCAAAGGGTTCGGATCCAATAGTATGTACCCCTGTCCCACTTTATAATTTTCCATTTTGTGTGTCATAACTAGGTTTCTAGGGTGAGTAACAAATGCGTCGTGATGCATATGCGTTCACATTCAATGCATTCGCCTTCGTGTTCAACGCATATGATGCATCACGATGCAAGTGCAACAAATAATTAGGGTGAAGCGGTGGTTTTCACCGCATTTTCCATATCCTGTGATGCTTTCGCTTTGTCGAGTCACATTTGAATGTTTCAATGTTGCAATCGTCGATTTGCAACGCATTTGCCTATTTGATCGATGCAGTTGTGATTATGTGATGCATTCGATATTCCAAGATGCAAGTGACAAATTTTGTGACACAAGTGTCAATATGCGATGCATTTGTCATTTTGCACCACATTTGATGTATGTTATGACACATTTGACATTTTGCGATGCAATTGCCTTAGTGCAACACATTTTTCTTTGACTCTGACCAAAGTTGTTTTTGATATTTTTGTTTAGCTTTAGATGATTTTGATACTACTGACAGTTGACGCAAAAGGTACTGACATGTTCAAATTTTTGCAAAGGTAGCTTGCCCTGATATACACTGAGAGAGTAGACTGACGACCTTCAGGTTTGCTAACCAGTTGAGTCCACGAGAGTGGTGACAATTGATGTGACTGAGATTATTCTATATTGCTTATGTTCCTGCCATTTGGGTGAACAGGGGATTACTAACTACGCTGTTTGAGTGGTGGTATTCAGAGACCTGCTCCTTCCACCTGCTGACAAGTGAGGCCACTATTACTTTAGAGGATGTCTATCAGAATCTGCAAGTGTCGATCTAAGGGGAGCGGATCGTCTACAACCCTTGTCATGGTGAGAAAACCTTCCGAGCATACTACTGAGACCAGGGTGTAGGACTAGGCATTTAGGGCTATGAGATCAGATGGGACTTCATGGTAGAGCACTATGGTCACTTTGACGTATTCCTTGCGACCTTGATTGTAGGTATTTTGGTGCTCGACCATCGGGGACACAGATTTCCTATTGGCTGGGGAGACATCCTAGTTGGTATGAGACGAGACAAGACTATTTATGCTTGGGGTACCTATTTATTGGGGACACTTTACCATCAGTTGCATGATGTTTCCTACAGGAGGGCAGAGAGTATCTCCTGCGGGACTATCTTGATGATGATCTGGGCTTGGGAGCACATTGTCATATTTCGTCCTCCCATTCAGAGACCACAGTTGGCTGAGGGGATGCCCTATGCCTATTACTATACAGGTGCTTTACAACAGATTCAGATGGGTGAGATAGGCTGGTGGTGGCACATGATTGACAACATGGTGCCCTTTATTTGGAGACCCTACAGAGATTGCGAGCAGTGGGATAATGAGGACGACCACCTGAGCCTTTGCAGACAGTATAGATATTTGATTGGGAGGACTGTGCAGACCTCACTAATCATCGAGATGTACTTGCCACAGCATGTCCTTATGCAGTTTAGAGAGTAGCAGGGTGTGCCTGTAGGGACAGCTGAGTATGCCTGGTCATCCAGAGAGTACACTTAGGGACCAGCCATCCCAATGGCCTTCGCAGAGTAGCAAATTGATGGGCTAGGAGCCCAGGCATGGGGATGGAGGGGTGGAGTAGCTAATCCCGGGACTATAGCAGATTATGACTTATGGTGGGATGCACATAGACCAGTTCCATTGACAGATTTGGATGGGCCAGCACTGGTGGAAAAATGGTCAGTGATTCCTCATGTGCCGAGGGCCAAGCAAGGTGGTAGGGATGGTGACAAGGGGAGAGGTAGGGGAAGAGATGGAGGTCGGGGTGGAGACGGAGGCAGAGATGGAGGCACGGGAGATGATGGTGGAGACAGCCGGCGGCAACAATGAGATGGTTAGAGACAAGCTCATAGGGTGCACCCACATGTGGCGAGGGTCACATTAGACACTATCCTTGAGGTTGGCGAGGAGGGGGATAGAGAGGACCAGTACCAACAGGAGGGAGAGGGTGAGGAGAGTTGGGAGGAGGAGGTGGAGGTGGAGAGGTAGGAGGAGGCAGAGGTGGAGAGGTAGGAGGAGGCGGAGGTGGAGAGGCAGGAGGATGTGGCGGAGGCTGAGAGGTAGGAGGATTTGGTGGAGGTGGAGAGGTAGGAGGAGGAGGCGGAGGTGGAGAGGCAGGAGGAAGTGGCAGAGGATGATGATGACGAGGATGATGCCATGGATGAGGCCGAGAGACTCCTTAGATGGTGAATGGTGGAGGGAGAGGAGGAGATACTATCCTCTTTGGTATTGCCCTAGGATGCCATGACAGAT
This sequence comes from Sequoia sempervirens, assembly GCA_007258455.2. Taxonomy (NCBI): domain Eukaryota; kingdom Viridiplantae; phylum Streptophyta; class Pinopsida; order Cupressales; family Cupressaceae; genus Sequoia; species Sequoia sempervirens. Next base: position 40,865,434 of record VDFB02105785.1, read on the forward strand.
CAAAGGGTGGCCAATCTATAGCAGAGATTGGATGACAGCATGGCCCAAGTCAGATCATTATAGTCTGAGTTAGAGGTAGCCCGGGTAGAGCAAGATCAGGTAGTGATCTGCCAACAAGACTCGGCTCAGTGGTGTACACAGTTTGCAGCATTATGTACAAGGCCTGTAGGGGACATGGCTCACGAGCTAGCCAGGGTGAGCATGAGACTGGGATAGTATCAGAAATTATATGAGCAGTCAATGCCACCTAAGCAATGGGATCCTATCTTGTCATGGTCACAAACGAGGACAGGTAGTGGCCATAGATTCGGCAGTGCTAGTGGCAGCAGGAGTCACACCAGTGTCAGAGGATCTACCTCAACAAGGCACACATCAGTGCACAGGTCACATCACTCACACCGGCACAACCCAAGTCACCATTCGGGTCATAGTCATGGGTCAACTAGTTCAATGCAGAGGGTGGTATAGGGACAGCCACCAATGATCGATCCATCTACTTCTAAGAGTTAGGCAGTAGTGACATCACAAGTGTCCGTTATTGTGGAGATGACACCTTCATTCTCAGTTCCACTAGTAGCACAGGCAGAGGTTGCAACAGGTCCGCCTATCATTTCAGTGCTAGCTTCAGAGTTGCAGTCGCCACATTCTTCACCATGAGGGGATGACGAGAGTCTACCCTAGGGGCATTTTTGTTATTATTACACACTATGTATATATTATTGAGCCTGCGAGCTCCATTTTTGGGATATCTCCTGACTTTATCCTGTGACATTGTATATTTTTGAGATGATATGATATGATGATGTAGTTTTGATGTGGCCTACATGTGTATTATGTGATGTTCCTTGCATTATGATATATGTGATTTATGATGTATCATGTATGTCCTATGATGCTTATTTATGATTTTGATGCCATGGTGATGCAATGCTTACTTATATGAGATGATGATAATGATGTGCATAATGTATTTAGTAAATGGATGTCATGTTGTTGATTATGTTAATGCAATGTTTTTGATTATGTATATGGTTTAATGCTATGAATGATGTATGTATGGACCTAATGCAATGTTTATATGATCATGTATGCACTTATGTTTTTGGATGTCACAGGATATCATCATGAGATGGACGAGAGGAGATGACCAGATTGACAAGAGAAAATGACCTGACCGAAGAAGAGAAGATGACTAGACTGATGAAAATGCATGTTAATTCTTAGACCAAATCCTTCAAAGCTTTACCATAGAACATTAGTATTTATTGCTCTTAATCATCATTGGGCAGACTTGTAATGGCCAACAAACACCATGGTATTACATAGATTAAGGTGTGCAAGGTCATACCATCACGTAAGACAAGCAGTCACAAACAAGGATGATCATGACTCATACTAAGAGGGTGATTGCCCTAGTCTTTTTGTCATAATCAGCCACTAGCAGAAAAGACAAGGACAAATCATGAAATGTTGTTGCTTCTCTAAATATTGTTTCCAGGACATCCTTGAGAAACTAGCAACATGATTGCCAAAATATAAAAATAGAGCCCTTATCATGATACATTGTTGTTTTTCTAAATCCCAGAATCAGGACCTCGCTAAGAAACTAGTAGTCATGCATGTCAATCGTCATGATACGTCACTGCTTCTCTAAATCCTATTATTCGAATCTCGCTGAAAAACTAATAACATGATAAAAATCCAAAAGACAATGTCAAGTGTTTGCCAAGTGCGTCTAGGTATCCATTGTTCTAATGTCAAGATGTTAGGTTTGATAATGATGAGATGCTAGTGTTTCAAAGCGTTGATGATGCCCAAATGACAAATGTCCAAAATTGCCAAATTCAAGGACACATCCTGAATGATGTTAATGTCATAAGGATTGATTTCTAAATGTCAAAAGGGGTCCCTCAAAGTTCCATGTGATGGTGATGATGACGATGCCTAGGAAGGACACATCCTAAGGTATAAATGATGCAGTTGGTCCTTCAGAAGGACACATCTGAAGAAAACTAATGTTAGGAGGAGCGATCCTTAGATGCCAAAAGGATCGCTCAAAATGTCGAATGACAGCGACGATGCCTAGGAAGGACACATCCTGAGGCATGAATAACTGAGGCTATCCTTTAGAAGGACACATCTGAAGATTGACCTAAAGTTGACAGTTTGATAGGTTATGATGATTTGACTTGCTTTGACTAAGTTTGACTTGTGTTTGACTATATGTCGGTATTGTCATGATGATATGATTGACCTGTTGATGAGATTGTCATTGAAATAACTGATCACCATGATATTTTTTAGGAGTTTACCCATTCGAGAGTGATTCTCTTTTCCTTGAATATATTTTGACGTGTGTGCCGGTGTGGTGCCATGAACCTTAACTGACCTAGTGTGGCCTCGGGGGCTCATTGACAGATGGCCTTGCCTACGTCATACACTCAGAGACCTCATAGTTTGACATGATCAATGACTTTGTCTTGATGACCAAAGATTGTGACATGATTTTATTTTGACAAACCTAGAGGACTGACCTAATGTCTCGGGGACTCAAATGTGAGTCTTGCCTATGTAGCAAATGTGCAGAGACAATAGTTCAGACAAATGACAAAGACTGATTGATATGACTGACTTTGACAAGAAATGACCCTGTGTTTGCATTCTTCAATCAGTCTGATGTTTTGTTTGTGGTTTCCTTCAGGACATTTTATGATTTTTAGGTTTTTCTTTAGGACATTTTATGATGTTTTTAGTCTTTCTTCAGGACTTTTTGGATGTTTTTGGTCTTTTTTTAGGACTTTTTACAATTTTTTGGTCTTTTTTTAGGACCTTTTATGATGTTTTTGTCTTTTTAAAGATATTTTATGATGTTTTTGGTCTTTTTCAAGACTTTTTATGATTTTTTGTCTTTTTTCAGGACTTTTTATGATGTTTTTGTCTTTTTTCAGGACATTTTATGATGTTTTTGGTCTTTTCTGAGGACTTTTTTATGATGTTTTTATATTTTTTCAGGACTTTTTGCCAATTTTCAAGATCATGTGCGACATCCACTGCAGTTTCATGATAAAAATTTTACCCCCAGTCAGGTCCAAGACTTAGCCATTTTTAAGGAACATGGACAGGATGCTGCTAGTTTACTAGATGGACAGTCGTCAGGACTTGATGTCAATCATTTATCCACTATGACAAGTAGGATAAAATGTGGTGGTGATTTGTGTAATAATGGAAAAAATACCTTTCATCCTAGGCCAAGGTAGACAAAGTGACAGTAGATGGCAGAGCAATGATTGATTACGCATGTCACCTGTTTGCCAGGTTTTCACCATGGTACTTGTCCAAAGCACCTGTTTGCCAGGTTTTTACCATTGAATGAATCATTTTTCTCTTTACTATTTTCTTGAATTTTTTATTATTTATTATTTTTATTTTTTTGGCATTGCCAAGACGCTTGTTTGCTAGGTTTTCATCAAGGCAACAATTTTTTACCATTTTTGATTTTTTTGTATTTTATAGTTTTCAACTCCATCATCTGATGCTATGCATAGAACCTTCAAAGATGTAAACTGTTGATGCGCTCTGTCAGTTGTTCTCCATCTAGTGTGGCCAGCTGATAATCTCCAGAATTGAAAGAAGATATGATAATTTAGGGACCCAACCAGTTTGGTTCAAACTTTCTCAGCTTTTCTTTGTCAACTTGGTTCTTAGGGTTCTCCATGAGAACTAGGTCGCCAATGTCAAACTTTCTGACCATAACTTTCTTATTGTAGCTATGACAAAGACAGTTCTGATATGCTTGGAGATGGTTTAGTGAATTTTTCCTTCTTTCTTCCAGCATTTCCAGCTCATGCAAGCATGATTGTTGATACTCCTCTTCATTAGTTAAACCCTTCAGGGAGACTCATAATGAAGGAATTTCAACCTCAATGGGCAAGATGGCCTCGGTGCCAAAGACTAGGAAAAATGGAGTGGCTCTTGTAGGCATACGAATGCTAGTTTGGTAAGCCCATAGAGTAGGGTTGAGTTGTATGTGCCAGTCACAGCCAGCATCGTTGACAGTCTTTTTGAGGATTTTGACAATGGTTTTATTTGATGCCTCAACTTGACCATTTCCTTGTGAGTAGTATGGAGATGAAAAATGGTGTTGAATGTGAAATCGCTCACATAACTCCTGAACGTCTTGGTTTTTAAATGGACGTCCATTATCAGTGATGATGGATTGTGGAAGGCCATACCAGTAAATGATGTAGTTAAAGATGAACTTGGATATTTATTTTCCTATAATATATGTCAATGGGATGGCTTCAATCCACTTCGTAAAATACTTAGTGGTGGTGATAATGAATTTGTGGCCATTGTATGAGGTTGGATGAATTTTACCCACGAGGTCGAGTCCCCATTGATCAAAGGGCCAAGGAGTAGTGATTGGTCAAAGTTCTTGTGCTGGAGCATGGATCAAATCACTATGAATCTCACATTTGCGACAAGTCCTGACATATTCAATTGCATCCTTTTCAATGGTTGGCTAATAATACCCAAGTCTCGTTACTTTTTTAGCTAGAGTAGGACCACTTGAATGAGACCCGCATATACCGTCATGCACTTTGCGTAAGGTCGTACATGCTTCATTGGTGTCGAGACATCTAAGGAGGGTGTCATCAAAACTACTATGGTAAAGGGTGTCACTAACGATGGCATACCTTGCAGATTTTTGGATGAAAGACTTCCTTTGGTTATTGGACAGGTTCAGTGGAAGGGTTTGAGATTTTAGGTAGTCATAAATATCCTAATACCAGGGAGAGTTGGGACCAACAAGTTCGCAAACTATTTTTTATTTTGGGATATCATATGCCAGCATTAAAAGTTGTTATACTAAGAACTCAAATTGTGACACATTTTAAGGGATGTCCAAGAGAGAACCACTAGTAGCCATTGCATCAACTGCCTTATTCTGTGTCTTGGGGATTTGTTCAAAGAAATCAATTGGAAGTATGTCAGGAAACTATCCACCATCCTCTTGTAGGGAAGCAACTTCTCATCCTTTGTTTCATAGTCATCATTCACTTGGTTGATAATGAGCTGGGAATCCCCGAATACAAGCAACATCTGAATTTTCCATTTAATTGCCATCTTTAGACCTGTGATCAGTGCTTCATATTCGACAATGTTATTTGTAGAAGGGAAAGTGATCCAGAATGACTTAGGAATTGAATCCCCCTGTGGTGTGATAAACAAGATTCCAGCGCCTGAGCCATGACCAGTATGAAACCCATCAAAATATAGCTTCCATGGTACTGTCGGTTCTACATGAAAAATGGACTCATTGGGAAAATCAATTACTAGTGGATGAGTGACTTGAATTGGTGCATCTGCTAGTTGATCTGCTATTACCTGTCCTTTTGTTGCCTTACGCTTGACATATTGTATGTCATACTCGCTTAGTATCATGACCCATTTTTCCAACTGGCATGTTAATGCCACCCAACTTAAGAGATATTTTAGTGGATCAATCTTGGCGACCAGTTGTGTCTGGTGACTGAGCATATAGTGTCTTAGTTTTTGGGATGCAAAGGTAACAACAAAGAATTCACGTTCAATGTTTGTGTAGTTCAACTCATACCCTATCAATGTGTGGTTGATATAATAGATGGCTCTTTCTTTTCCTTCGTAATCATTTTGTGCCAGTAATGCCCCCAGTGTTGAACTAGTAGTCGAGATGTATAGGATCAATGGCTTTCCATGAATGGGAGGCATGAGGACTGGTGTTGACAGTAGGTAATCTTTGATTTTCTGAAAGGCTTCTTGACATTTATCTATCCATACAAAGGGGATACCCTTGCACAATAGATACTAGAATGGGTGACACTTATCTGCCAATTGGGCTATGAAACACTGAATAGATTATACTCTTCCTTGTAGAGTTCTGAGTTCACTGATTCCTTTGGGCAGAGGCATGTCTATGATGGCTTTGGCTTTTGCTGGATCAACCTCTATGCCTCTTTGGGAAACTATGTATCCCAAGAGTTTACCTGATGTGAACCCAAAAAAACACTTCTTAGGATTTAGCTAGACTTTGTACTCTTCAAGTCTCTTGAAAATTGTGTTGAGTGCCTTCAGATGATCTTTCTTGGTTACTAATTTGGCCAATAGGTCATCTACATAACCTTCCATTATTTTTTGCATCATGTCAAGGAAGATTGTGGTCATAGCCCTTTGGTATGTAGCACCTACATTTTTGAGACCAAATGGCATGACATTCCAACAATATGTACCCTATGGGAAAGTAAATGTTGTTTTGTGCTGGTCTTCAGGAGCAATGCAAATCTGATTATAACCGGAGAAACCATCCATGAGGGATAGCATCTCATATCCTGCTGTGAGTTCAACTATGATGTCAATGTTTGGAAAAGGAAAGTCATCCTTTGGGAATGCTTTATTTAGGTCTTGAAAGTCTATACATACGTGGATCAACCCATTTGGCTTCGTTACCGGCACCACATTAGAAATCCATTCAGCGTAGTCAATAGATCTTATTAATCCAGTGTGTAGTAATTTCTTTAAATCAGCCTTGACCAATAGAGCAACTTGAGGGTGCATTTTGCGCAACTTCTTCTTGACTGGTTTAGCATTAGGTAATAGTGGCAGATGGTGCAGAACCAGTTCTGGGTCCAATCCTTGCATGTCAGCATAGGACCATGCGAAGTTGATTTTTCGTTCTGCAAAGAATTTATGAAATTCTGATCTCTCTTCTTCAGTCAATGATGCATCAAAGAGGACCATCTTGGGATCTTTTGCAATTGATATGTTATCCTCTATTGTGTCTTTGATAAGCATAGCCAATTTCTCCTATTACATGGGGAGAAAGTCCATTCCTCCATCTTTGGGAGCTTCAGAAAGGTTTTCACCCATAGATACATCCTTTATTTTTACTATTTTATTGTCAAAAAGTGCCTTTCAGTTTTCACCTAGAGACGTTTCATTTTTATTTTATTTTTATTTTTACTTTTGCGACTAGAGGACGAAGCAGTCTCACCAAAGTATGCCATATAGTCTAAATCAATGGTGAATCCTGATTTGTGGTCCCCACTGGGTATGCCTTCTCATAATCCTATAAATTCAACAATTGCCTCATCATTCTGAAATGTGTCCGAGACTGGCAGTCCTTGTTGGTCCCAATCGACTAGCTCAGGGTAAGCTAAGGAAATGCCATCGTCAATATTGGTGAATTGAGGTGAGGATGCAGATAGCATGTAGACGGATTCAGTGATGTTGTAGATGAGATTATCATCATCCAACTCTACATCGGGCTCTATCCAATATTCTCCTTCACTAGTGTCATATTCATTGTCAAAATAAGGGGTGAAGGTTTTAGAGCCCTGGTTGTCAATGTCATTTGATACTTTAGATGGATTGGCTTGAGGGGGTTTAGATGATGGGTGTTGTACGTCATGAAGTGGTAATGGGACTTTGACTATTTGGTGCCTATTCAATTTTGAATGTTTTCCAAAACTATTGTTCAGAGGTCAGTTCCCCTAGTTCGACAAATAAATCATCAAGACAACAGTCACTTAGGGATCGTTCTGAGCCAAATTCCCACTCTTGGGAGTCAGTTTCGTTGAGGGTTTCCTTAGTGGTTTCAACACTTTTCGAAGCATGTACTCACTCACTCGAAAGTCCAATGATACATCGATCGTCATTGTCGGGTGATCTAAACCCTAATCCAAGATACTTCAGAATTTGAAAAGTTTCTATGGGTTCCCTTTAGCCAGTTTTATTTCTTCCTGGGCCACTAGTACCATCGTAGCCTTTAGCCTTCATTATGTCATAACCCTTGCCATACTTTTGAATTGGTAATGGGGGTAGTGCGATAGTATCCTTATAGATCCATCCTGTAATATTAGCAAGGTCTTCATTACTCATGTCTCCCCACTTGATAAAAACTATTTTCGGTGGAACTTTGAAAGTTTCCCTGGCTTCCATTTTGAAACATGGCCAACCATATATCTTTGGAGACTTGGGTATTGTTATTATGTTGTATGCTATATTTAGTTTGAACTCTTCACAGCTGAGGTCCTAGATTTTGATAGTGGATTCAATCTTAGGGTTTGATAGAGGCGGTGGTGTGGTGGAAGACGTGGATGGAGCAGATGCAGAAAATGATGTGAGTGTGGATGGATCAATGTATTTGGATGACAAGGAGCCAGGTGCTTCCCGATTAATAGGCACTCAGTTTTCAAAAATACCCCTTAGGTTGGTACAATATTGGAAGGGGTCGGGGTCTCCGTATATGGTTATTTCCGTGCCATCAAATGGAAACTTTAGGCATTGGTGATGTGGATGGAATGGCTTTTAAGGCATGAATCCATGGACGACCGAGCAAGATGTTATATGGTAGCTCCAAATCTAGGACCTGGCAGGTTGTGTCCACAATGACTGGTCCCACTCTGATAGGGAGAGAGATAATGCCACATGAGGAGCATTCCTCGTCATTGTATGCTTTGATCACTATACTCTTTATTGGGTCTATGCACGCATCAGAGAACCCTAGAGCCTTAACCAGTTTGAGGGAGCATATGTTCAATCCTGCTCTGCCATCTACTAAAACTCGTCTAACTTTGTGCTTGTGGACAAAAGTTTCTATGTGCAATGCATCATTGTGGTTGGTTTTAGGTGATGAGTAATCTTGATCCGAGAAGGTGACATGGTGAGGCATAGTGAGATATCCCACCATGGTTTCAAATTGATTGACATCGATGTCCTTGGGGACCAACGACTCGAGCAAGGTTTTATCTAGGATATCTTT
>VDFB02105785.1:40874333-41032119 GCA_007258455.2 Sequoia sempervirens
TGTTATCAAACATAAGATCATTTTCCTTTTGAAAACCCAACTCCACAATAGATGTTCATCATCATCATCATTTTTTGTCATGTTGAAATTTCTTCTTTCTTCCATCCTTCTGGCTTGTCATGCTAACAAGGTACTATGAAAGTTAATCACCACCATCATTAATCATGCACACACAAATTTTCAGCACAATTCATATAACATTAATCATCTCATATGCATATAATCTAGATTTGTTATTCTAAGCATCTCATAATCATAACATTACATACACATTGGCATATAAATAAAAAATCCATCACATCATCCATTTCCATAATCATATAACCACCATCGCATCACATAAATAGATTAGAAATTTGCATCCATTTGTATAAAACATCATCATATAAACATACATATCATCCATCATCCATCTGTATCATATGGAACATCTCATAAATAACCACATTGCAACCATTTTGGCATTTCATTTTACAAATCATTTCATATCATTATAAGTATCTAGTGCACAATTAATAAGGTCAAATTGCTTAGGATGGGGTATTATTGTGCTTTTGAAAATCCAATGCATGAATCTCTATTAGGTATTATTAGGTTCATTTTTTGTAATAAGTTTATAAGCATATTGCCTACTAAGTTAATAATATTGAAGCCTAACTATGCTTGGATGAATTTGAGTATAGTAAGTTTAATGGATGAAATAATATACTAGGTCAATCCTTAAGGTTTCTGAGGTTATAAGTATACTGGTATCAATAAATAATTTTTCATTGGTATCCCAAGCTTACCATCATGATATGTTGATTTATACTAAATTGATATCAGTTATCAATTTTGGTTTGTATCTCCTCGGGTCATTGTGAATAAGACACCTAAGGTAAGATTTTTTTTGTTGCGTTCTTGCAGGTATAGGATCTAGGTAACCGATGATTTCACACACAAATTTTGATTCTGGTACCTCAAATGTGGGCACGAGAAGCTATTCTACCAAGAATTAATATTTTGGGACATTGTGAGGCTTGTCCAGAAGGGATCCAATTATTTCCATGGCATCTACAACTTTGTTGTTGGCTCTAGGTATTTGCTCAAATGTGATCTCGATAAAGGATTCCTTGAGAGTCTCCACAAGTTTCTTGTATGGAGTGAGCTTATCATCCTTAGTCTGGTATTCACCATTCACTTGGTTTATTATCAATTGAGAGTCTTTGTATACTCTAAGGGCCATGGTGTGCCATTGCATTGCTATTTTGAGACCTACGGTTAGGCCTCATATTCTACAATGTTGTTGGTTCAGGGGAATGCCAATTTATATGATCTAGGTATATATTCCCCCTATGGGATGATAAAGAAGACATCGGATCCTGATCCATGTTGCGTGTATGAGCCATCAAAGTAAATTTTCTAGTGGTTGGCTATGTTGAGATTGAAGATGGATTCATCTAGAAACTTTGAGATGAGAGGATTCTCTAAATAGATTGGTGCTTCTACAAGTTTATCTGTGATGACTTGGACTTTAATTGCTATTTTCTCCACATATTCAATGTCATACTCTGATAGTATCATGGCTCATTTGGCCATTCTTCTAATGAGCATTGCTTTCAATAGTAAGTACTTGAAAGGGTTGATTTTGGCAATGAGTTTGACTTTGTGTGCCCAACACAAAATGGCCTTCACTTTTCCATGGGGCACTTACTACTGGAATATGATGCCATTAGGCTTGAAGAATGTAGGAGCAAAATAACAGAGTCATGACGTTAATCTTCCATGACATGATCCATAAAATTGTCAAAGATTATGTTGATGACATACTAGCCAAATCCAGGAAGAGGAAGGATCACATAGCAACCTTAAGTGCCATTTTTGACAAGTTGGAGGAATACAAGGTCTAATTAAATCCAAAGAAGTGTGTCTTCAGTGTACAATCAGGAAAGTTGCTAGGATACATAGTGTTAATGCGAGGTATTGACGTAGACCCTACCAAGGTACAAGAAATCCTCGAGAGGGAGGCACCCAAAATGATATGATGTTGAAATTATGTGTCGTGTATCATTTATTTATTATACATTTATGGATGGTTTTATATGATGTTTAGAATAACAATGCCAATAGTGATCTTATTGTGCCCATTTTGGTGCATATGCATCTCATAAATCTTGAATCATCATATAAATTCTCTCATCCTACAAACCAATATTATTAAACCTACTTTAGGGGCTGCATCTCAATTTTTTATATTAATTTATCCATCCATGAATAGATAAATCCTATCATAATAAATATGGTATATCATGTGGATATAAATAATGATTCTGATTGGCATATCTCCCTATACTATAGCCTATTAAATACACGTAATTATATCATTATTCCTTCATATGGAATGGTTATCAATGCTCCAGAAAAACCTATTATTTTAGGCATATTATTAATCCATGGTATCTATCTCCAATGGCATATGCATAGGATATTAATATACCTCAAAGGATATGTCTACGATTATAGTGGTATCAGAATCAATGAGCTATTATTTGACACAAGTTATTTAGGTATGTCAATATTCCTGCATAAACATATCAGTCAACCCATAATTAACTTATTTATACATTATAGGCTATTGATATAAAGTGGGGTAACAATCATTATGCTTTGTTCAACTACTTGAAATTTGTGCAGATTTTGATGCCCCATCGGGTTTTGAGATGGGAACCAAGTTTGACACCCATTTTGGATAGTCAATTGGTCAAATGAATCCAAGAGCATAAAAATCTCATAAATAAATAAAATAAACTAATATATCCACTGTGGTGTCCCACAAGCCATTATCTCAAATAATGGGACACCATTTAAGAATTAGGATGTTCGTGACTTGTATGAAAAATTCAAGGCTCTATTCATCACATTAGGTGCATTGTAAACTAGAAGTATCTATCTTATTGTTACCCTGTTCCCTTATTGACATATGACTATCAAGCATGCATATACAACAAAATGGCCACATTAATACTAGGTTATATGTATGAAAACTTTATTTTCTCTCAAAAGGCATAAAAAGGGAATATTCTTCAAATTTGAATTCAAAATCCAAGTGGACTTTCTCCTTCCAACAAGGCATTTACTCCACCTAGAAAGTCCTTTTTCCGACTAGTTATTCTAAGCCCTAACAATCAGGTAAGTGGATTGTTATTACCACAGATATATCCATATAATAAAGGATATATCTCATATGAAATTAATATATAATAACCAGTATATGAGTAATGTCATTATTCATATAACTTATATATGAATATAATTTTTTATTGTGATGTATAATATTTAAAGGATATCCCATAATATATAGATATTGTAGAGTTATTTAGTATTATACCATTAATATAGCCTAATTGTATACCTATACCATACTTTATAAATGCATATATTTGAATTATATGACTTATATTAATGAACACTATGGATATACGATTATTATAGTGTATCCCTATAATATTCATATACTATCAATAACCAGTATATGAGTAATGTCGATTATTCTTTATGATGTCATATATTTGATATACCCCAAAAGGTATGAATAATATATACTATTGTTGAGTTAACTTATAACCTAATTGTATACCTATATATAGTAGGTGGTTAGCTAAGAATATATAGTATGGGATATGTGTAATTGTATTATATAAGCTAGTGAATATATAAAGGATATGGTTATTTGGACATCTTGCTTATTCTTTATTGCATATACTGAGCTTAACAGTACTATGAATAGTTTTGGCCTATTATTATAGTATACATATATATTATGCATACACCATTATGATCACATTAGCGGCTATGAATGTATGAATGTACATGATTTTCTATGTATGATATGCATTTGTGACACTGATTGAACCATCATCCATTTTACACACATAATAAATAGGTTATATCCTATAACTTAATTATAAGGAATACTTTATAACAATAATTGATGCCTAATATGTCATAGAGGTTATTTGAACTTGTTGAAACAATATTTATCCTATATGTGATTTGTTATTCTAAGCATCTCATAATCATAACATTACATACACATTGGCATATAAATAAAAAATTCATCACATCATCCATTTGCATAATCATATAACCACCATTGCATCACATAAATAGATTAGACATTTGCATCCATTTGCATAAAACATCATCATATAAACATACATATTATCCATCATCCATTTGTATCATATGGAATATCTCATAACTAACCACATCGCAATCATTTTGGAATTTTATTTTACAAATCATTTCATATCATTATAAGCATCCAATGCACTATTAAACAAAGCATAAAAAATACATAAATATTGTACACAATCCATAGAATTAGGTGCATACATCTATCCATAATCATATAAAACATCTCATAAAACTATTGGATATTACCCTAGTATATTAACCCTAGTAGATCCAGGTATACAACTAATTGTACATATTAATAATAGTATAACTATATTATACTATTATTATAAAACTATCTATAATAAATTCCCCATAAATATAGTAATATACATATTACTATATTATTGGGAGAATATAATATAATGTGGGAGTATATCTTATCCCTATTCACTGTAGCTATATCTTACCCCGTATACTAGTTATACTTGGTAACTATACCATATCATATTGCTTATTGAGGTTATATCTATAATATAACCTCAGTGAATACTTGCTTTATTTAGGTATGTACGAAGGGTGTTTTAGATTTTTTTTTACCACAAAGGAAGGCTTTCCTTCCTATGTTTTGGTCTGAGATGTTTGAAATACCTAAAGTGCATCCTAGTAAGGTTTCCGTATGTCAGGTGTGAAAAAGAGTACTCCTATCTGATTATCGAGTCAAATTCCATCACACTAAATACAACGTCATCCTAGTTCTTAATACTTTGATGCATTGTATTCATGTGTGTTATCAAACATAAGATAATTGGCCTTTTGAAAATCCCAACTCCACAACAGATGTTCATCATCATCATCATCTTTTGTCATGTTGAAATTTCTTCTTTCTTCCATCCTTCTGGCTTGTCATGCTAACAAGGTACTATGACAATTAATTACCACCATCATTAATTCTGCACCCACAAATCGTTAGCGCAATGCATATCATATAGAAACATCAATCATCTCATATGCATATAATATAGATTTTTTATTCTAAGAATCTCATAATCATAACATTACATACACATTGGTATATAAATAAAAAATCCATCACATCTTCCATTTGCATAATCATATAACCACCATCACATCACATAAATAGATTATACAGTTGCATCCATTTGCATAAAACATCATCATATAAACATGCATATCATCTATCATCCATCCATATCATATGGAACATCTCATAAATAACCACATCGCAATCATTTTGGCATTTTATTTTACAAATCATTTCATATCATTATAAGCATACATTGCACAATTAAACTAGAATTTGTGTATATTCTTTATGCTAGCTATAATTATAATTGAATATAACTTATTCATATATATAGGTATATGTAGGATCATCATGGAAAAAATAGGCCCTTAAGTGGCTAAAAATTTAGAAAAATCAGAATCAGGAAACTTGACATAAAAAATTGAATAAGTTATCTATATTATTTCAAAAATATGTAGGAATAGAATCTATAGTAAATTGAATGTAGTTTCTAAACTACTAGGTTTGTTTAAAAAAATAAAATCTATTTGGTGAAAATTTGAAATTTCAATGAAGTGGTACTTAAATTTTAGGGAAAAAATAAGAAGTAGGTGTCTGTCTGACCACCCTAACCACAATAAAATGATAATATTTTTTATAAGGTTTTAGATATAAGTAGAGGATTCATGCCCTGATGTGATGCATATTTTTTTGTAATTTTTTTCTAAGTAAATAATTAATTAGAAATTTTTATCACAACTTTTTAAAAAATATATAAAATCGTATGTCTAACCACCTTAATTTGGTCAAAACTTCATGAAATTCAATTTTTATTTTTTTAATCCTATAGTATGCGAATCATAGAATGTGATGCATGTTTTGGATTCAAAAAATGTAATATTATTTGAAAGCTATAGATGTTTTTCAATAAACCTATCAATCAGGACTTTAGTCATAATTTAAATAGAAAATGAATAATAATTACTTATTAAATTCAAAGTAAAGCATAATTTATATCCATGGAAATCTAAGAATCTCCTTTAAAAAACCTTTTTATTTCATCAATTTTGGATAAAAAGATAGTTGTTAGCCACATACCCATCATATTGCCATTTTTTGGCCCATCATGATCCTGCACGTACCCATACTATGAATATATAACCACAATAGTATATATTATTATGCTTGATAGTAATAATATGAATGATATACTTGATCAAAAGTATACCTAAATTATGACGATTAATTGTTGATACTATATATTAATCCATAATGAATAATGAATAGGTATACCATTAATATATAGTATATAAGTTATCCTATAATGATAAATATGATCCCTAGTTAGTTACGCCCACAATAATTTATTCATAAACTGTTAATGGTCCTAACCCATGTTAAACTTTGGATACTATTGTATATAATGGGATACATAAATTTTATCATAATGTACTCCCCATTGAGATCAAGCTCATGTTGCAATTGAACAATTTGTTTATGGGATACTCATATGCCATACCTGATTATGGATCACATAATATCAGATGCAAGGTGGATTGTGTATAATATTTATGTACTTGTTATGCTTTGTTTAATGGAAATAATAATTGACCAATATTATTAAACCTATGCAAGTGATACATGATGATGCAATAAACTACTCTATTTCTAAGTATCGCAATCATTTTGCCCATGATCATCATTCCCTTATTGACATATGATTTTGTCCTTCCAACAAGGAATTTACTCCACCTAGAAAGTCCTTTTCCTTGAGCCAAGTGGCATTCAATGCACCTTCTTTCCCTCTTACATGTCATTTCAACATTTTCAAAATTCAAATATAGACGTTTATTGACACATTCTTCAAAACTTGTACATCCTTCATCCATTCACATATTGACAAGTGGCACTTTGTCATTAGTTAATTTTTAGTCCCACATTGCTCTATTTTGGGTATCTCTTCAACTTGACATTCTATAAATAAGAGACTTCATTCCTCATTTGATCATCCACAACTTGAGTAAACTTACTATACTCAAATTCATCCAGGCATAGTTAGGATTTTTGCATATTTTCAACATGGAGCTCCATTGAAGTCATTACCACAAGCATGAATATTTCATCACATCTTTGGAATTGGGAAAGGGCCAATTTTCACATCAAATTGGCACCAACTCCCTCAAGAGATTAAGAGTTTTCTTTTTTTTAGAATAGGATTTGATATTTTAGCCTTTAAGTTTTTTGTGTTCTTCATTTTATTCCTTTTCTCTTACATTCAAATGGATTTCTTGAGGGATCTATGTTCTAACCTGCATTTGACCTTATTAATGTGTTATTTGTTGTGTTCTTGCAGGTGTAGTATCTAGGTCCACATTTTCAATGTCATACTCTGATAGTATCATGACCCATTTGGCCATTCTTCTAGTAAGCATTGCTTTTGATAGTAAGTACTTGAGAGGGTCAATTTTGGCGATGAGTTTGACTTAGTGCACAAACATGTAATGTTTGAATTTCTGTGATAGGATGCAAATCTCCCTATGGGTTAATCAATGCATAATAAATAAATGATACAACCATCATTATCATATTCTTCAACAAATAATGATTTAATTTGATCATTGTGAATATTGTCAATGGTTCAATCTTTGATAAGCATGTAATTATTGGCTATTGATATAAAGTGGGGCCATAACAGGTACATAAATATTATACACAAGGCCATTAGGATTATCATGATAAATGATGTCCCAATTTATATCAATGGACATAAATAGGAATCCTAACCATTATTGCATATTACCAAAATGTGTTATTCGTGTATATTCCTGTAAATGGATATAATAAACAATGTTCATTATATTATTTATATCAGGTGAATATATTTACAATATTCTAGTATGTCATTGACATAATCCTCGACAGTTTTATGGATCATATTATTTCCAATAGGTAATAAGATTAATGTTTCTATAAACATCTATTTACTGATTTAGTTATAGATAATTCATATGGGATTAATTAATAACCATTATAATATGTTTCATGATATAATGGAAGGCATAATTAATCCATTATGGTAAATATTAAATGAGAGAATCGATGTATCCATGAGATATATTAATGGTGTATGTTACCCCATGATAAGTGAATTATAGTGTCAATGGTCCTCGATTAACGATTTATGATTATTCTTTAGGATATAATATGTGGTAATAAACCCTACATAGGTATGAATAATATATACTATTGTTGATAGTATTAATACCCATATCTCATACTATATATTTATCATATAGAAACATTAATCCCATTATATATACCTATTATATATGATTAATATATACTATCTATTAGAGGGATACCTAATATAGGTTTGTAAATGTCATAATTTAGATATAATATTTATTAATATAATAGCTAATTGTATTATATATGTTTGAATTATGACAATTATATCAATATACCCTAATATTATGATGGTTATAGGATATTTGCAAACAATGATGTCGGGGTCTCAAAATCCCAAACTGCACCATCGTAGTCCACTTTGCATAAGCACCCCAAACCCTAATTCTAAATTCCATCAGGGTTTCAGAGTTTGGAAGTCCAGCGCTCCATTTCATGAAAGCATTAGAGTTTGAGGAATCTTCTCAAACTCCACCAGGGTGGTCCATCTTGTGATGGCGGTTCAATTTGGAGGACTGAGCAGTCCAGTTTGAAATTTGAGTAGCACTATATGGCACCATTGCAAATAACCTAGTTCTAGAAGCAATAAATAAGCACATAAAACAAAAAATGAAGCTCAAGTAAGGATCACATAACGATGCACTGATGCCAGGAGGTTGTTGGTATGTTCGTACTTAGTCAGAGATATACAATGGGAGTTTTCATTGTGCCATCTCATCAGGGAATCAAAGCTCAAATTGTGAAATCTCTTAAGGATGAATGTGTTCAAATGAGTTGGAAGTGGCCTCTTGATGCCTATTTAAGCCTGAAAATTAGGGTTTTTTGACCCTGTTCAGCCATCCTGCTAGGGTTTTGGATCCCCAAGTTTGTTTTTCTCTATCTAAGGGACCTTTTGCACATTTTTTGGCATTTAACCTCATTTTTTGACTTCCCAAAGCCTTTCTAGACCTGTCGGATAGCTTTTCCTCTTTTTTTCATGAGATCACCAAAAAAATAGAATTTTCGTCTAATCCGATGAGAACATGCTGCCAACATGATGCAATAGACTACTCTGATAAAGGCAGGACAAATTGATCTTAAGGATGGGATCAGTAGTACTAGGAAGGATAAAGAATGTGTACCTATATCCTATACTTGCAAGAACACAACAAACAACACATTAATAAGGTCAAATGCAATTTAGAACATAGATCCCTCAAGAAATCCATTTGAATGTAAGAGAAAAGGAATAACATGAAGAACACAACAAACTTAAAGGCTAAAATATCATATCCTATTCTAAAACAAAGAAAACTCTTAATCTCTTGAGGATTATAATATATTGGGGGTAATAGTATATCATATAGTATCATACTAGTATACTTAACTAATAATAGGCATAATAGTATATATTCACGTATGGCCTCCTCATATACCCAAATGAGGTTAATATACTTAGTCCATTGGCATAATCCAAATAGATATAAGACAATTAGATGTCATTATCCCAAACTATTATTGATAGTATATCAAATGGTCCATTGAGGTTTATACCTAGTTATAATAACCTAAATATTATAATGTCAATGGTCCTCTTGTATAATGTCTATTAATTGCATAATATGGATAACCCTGAATAATCCCTAGTAATATGCTTACCAATTATGATGGGATATCATGATCTCATATAGTATGATAACAATAATATGTATATGGGTCAAACAGTATTTCCAAGGGCATCACTATGATAGGTATATAGTTAGCATATTATAACCGCATGAATATGGTAGCCTAGTTAGGTTTGACTAAAAACCTAACTATTACTTGGTATTTAATTTATGAGCTATTCTTATCAATGTAATAATGTATTATTCCTAATTGTATATTCTTATCATTTTAACATTACAAACGATCATGATATGATACCTTTATATGCTCGTAGGAGTATATTGTACTATTGTTTAAGTTGTATATTAGTTTATTTTATTTATTTAAGAGAGTTTTATTCTCCTGGATTCATTCGACCAATTGACTATCCATAATGGGTGTCAAACCTGGTTCCCATCTCAAAACTCGATGGGGACATCATAATCTACATAGATTTCAGGGACTTGAACAAAGCATGTCCAAAAGATGATTTCTCATTGCCTAACATTGACATGATCGTAGACATGATGGCGGGACATGATACGCTTTCCTTGATGGATGGTTTCTCAGGATACAACCAGATAATGATTTCTAAAGAAGACCAACACAAAATGACCTTCACTTGTCCATGGGGAACTTACTACTAGAATATGATGCCATTTGGCTTGAAGAATGAAGGAGCAACATACTAAAGAGCCATGAAATTAATCTTCCATGACCTAATCCATAAAACTATCAAAGATTATGTCGATGAAGCCTTAAGTGCCATTTTTGACAGGCTAGAGGAACACAAGGTCCAATTAAATCCAAAGAAATGTGTCTTCGACATACAATAAAGAAAGTTTCTCAGATACATAGTGTTTGTAACTTAGATTTCTTTTAGGTTTGGATTCAAGTTATCAAATCAATATAAAGACAAAACCCAAAGTAATTACAAAGAACAAAGGAAGCAAATGTAAATGAAACAAGTATACCAAATAGTTGTTGAAGCCTCCATGATTCACCTTTGTAACACCTTCTAACTTGCTGATTTGTGTTGCCCTCAGATTCGACGTGCGAGCAATCTAAAATAAAGCCTAAGTCCTACACAAGCTTTGAAGGATTTGAATCTAAATGCCTATGCCTATGTCTATGACAAAATGACTCTAAAATGCCAAATTAATCTAAGTATTAATATGCCTGAATATTGTAATCTATGTGCGTAATCTAGAAATGAGAGTAAAATAGCATTTTATAGAAAATACCATTTTGAATGGATGAATGAGATTGACTTCCGACAAAGACCTAAAATCGGAGGCCCTGAAATTCTACAATCCCTAATTAGGGTTAGGGAAAATTCATTAATCGAACGATCAAGATAATATCCTAGATAATTGATCAACGGTGGAGAATAAATGAAGAAACATTTTCAAAAATAAAGATTTTCGAAAGTGAATAGGATAAAGACCGGATTGAAGATCAATTTTGGAAGGGTCAAGAACCTGCCCAATCACTCGATGCTTGAAGGGAAGTTACCATTTTGGAACTAAATTAATTCCAAATGTGAATTTGAGAAATAATAAATAATCAAATTTTTGGATTATTTACCATAATGAGCTGACCGTTAAGAGTGAGATGACATTTTAAATATTTTAATTTATTTAAAATGAGAAGAACTTCAAATTTGGTAATTAAATAATTAAATTAAATTATTTAATTTATGAGATAAGACTGATAATTAAATTAATTAATTAATTCATTTAATTATGATAATTAGTGACACATTAAATAAATAATAGAAACTTATTTATTTAATAATCAGGAAGAATAAAGTGAATAGAAGGTAATTAAATAAATTAAGAAATTTATTTAATTAAGGGAAGATTTAAACAATTAATGATCGCATTTAATAAATAAATTTATTTATTTATTTACACCGAAGAATAAAAGGATTATGAATTCAATTAAATAACATGAATTATTTAATCAATAGCTCCATCGTGGACGTAAGGACATAATTAAATGTCACAATATGTTAGGATGAAGTGGTAAAAATGAAGCTTGCAGGCTTAGGTCATTTTTAGGTGTCTACATTTTGCCCCTCTTTGTCATAATGTTGCTTGTCGCATTGTGACAAAGAAAAAAATTCAAAGCTATGCCCTAGTAAAGGTACGGAGTATCATTTCCCTCTCGAATTTTTTTTCAAATTTTGGGTCGGCGAAAGAAAAATTTGTAAACGGTCCTGATAAATCAAATCCATGACTAGAAAAACAAAGACGCAGTCGGTTTTCAATTTTGACATGTTTAAAGGAGCTAATGGGGTGGTCAAAGTCAGTCCAATGAGCCTCCAGTAATAACCCAGTTGACAAATACCATTTTGACTTTATAAATAGGTTGACAGAGGGGTAAAAGTCAATTCACTTTTACTATTTACTTTGCAAATTTCAAGAGTTTAGAGCGAAAAGGAGCACAGTGACGATGGTGATTCCAGTGACAGAGCATTGCGGCGAGATTGTGCGGACATTCAGGTGGCCAAAGGGTTCGGAGCCAATAGTATGTACCCCTGTCCCACTTTATAATTTTCCATTTTGTGTGTCATAACTAGGTTTCTAGGGTGAGTAACAAATGCGTCGTGATGCATATGCGTTCACATTCAATGCATTCGCCTTCGTGTTCAACGCATATGATGCATCACGATGCAAGTGCAACAAATAATTAGGGTGAAGCGGTGGTTTTCACCGCATTTTCCATATCCTGTGATGCTTTCGCTTTGTCGAGTCACATTTGAATGTTTCAATGTCGCAATCATCGATTTGCAACGCATTTGCCTATTTGATCGATGCAGTTGTGATTATGTGATGCATTCGATATTCCAAGATGCAAGTGACAAATTTTGTGACACAAGTGTCAATATGCGATGCATTTGTCATTTTGCACCACATTTGATGTATGTTATGACACATTTGACATTTTGCGATGCAATTGCCTTAGTGCAACACATTTTTCTTTGACTCTGACCAAAGTTGTTTTTGATATTTTTGTTTAGCTTTAGATGATTTTGATACTACTGACAGTTGACGCAAAAGGTACTGACATGTTCAAATTTTTGCAAAGGTAGCTTGCCCTGATATACACTGAGAGAGTAGACTGACGACCTTCAGGTTTTTGCTAACCAGTTGAGTCCACGAGAGTGGTGACAATTGATGTGACTGAGATTATTCTATATTGCTTATGTTCCTGCCATTTGGGTGAACAGGGGATTACTAACTACGCTGTTTGAGTGGTGGTATTCAGAGACCTGCTCCTTCCACCTGCTGACAAGTGAGGCCACTATTACTTTAGAGGATGTCTATCAGAATCTGCAAGTGTCGATCTAAGGGGAGCGGATCGTCTACAACCCTTGTCATGGTGAGAAAACCTTCCGAGCATACTACTGAGACCAGGGTGTAGGACTAGGCATTTAGGGCTATGAGATCAGATGGGACTTCATGGTAGAGCACTATGGTCACTTTGACGTATTCCTTGCGACCTTGATTGTAGGTATTTTGGTGCTCGACCATCGGGGACACAGATTTCCTATTGGCTGGGGAGACGTCCTAGTTGGTATGAGACGAGACAAGACTATTTATGCTTGGGGTACCTATTTATTGGGGACACTTTACCATTAGTTGCATGATGTTTCCTACAGGAGGGTAGAGAGTATCTCCTGCGGGACTATCTTGATGATGATCTGGGCTTGGGAGCACATTGTCATATTTCGTCCTCCCATTCAGAGACCACAGTTGGCTGAGGGGATGCCCTATGCCTATTACTATACAGGTGCTTTACAACAGATTCAGATGGGTGAGATAGGCTGGTGGTGGCACATGATTGACAACATGGTGCCCTTTATTTGGAGACCCTACAGAGATTGCGAGCAGTGGGATAATGAGGACGACCACCTGAGCCTTTGCAGACAGTATAGATATTTGATTGGGAGGACTGTGCAGACCTCACTAATCATCGAGATGTACTTGCCACAGCATGTCCTTATGCAGTTCAGAGAGTAGCAGGGTGTGCCTGTAGGGACAGCTGAGTATGCCTGGTCATCCAGAGAGTACACTTAGGGACCAGCCATCCCAATGGCCTTCGCAGAGTAGCAAATTGATGGGCTAGGAGCCCAGGCATGGGGATGGAGGGGTGGAGTAGCTAATCCCGGGACTATAGCAGATTATGACTTATGGTGGGATGCACATAGACCAGTTCCATTGACAGATTTGGATGGGCCAGCACTGGTGGAAAAATGGTCAGTGATTCCTCATGTGCCGAGGGCCAAGCAAGGTGGTAGGGATGGTGACAAGGGGAGAGGTAGGGGAAGAGATGGAGGTCGGGGTGGAGACGGAGGCAGAGATGGAGGCACGGGAGATGATGGTGGAGACAGCCGGCGGCAACAATGAGATGGTTAGATAAAGCCAGGGTAATGGCCATGTGGTCAAGGGATACCATTCTTGAGGTTGGCAGGAGGGGATTAGGAGGAGGACCAAAAGAACTGAATGAGAGGGTGGAGGAGTTGGGAGGAGGTGGAGGTGGAGGTGGAGGTGGTGGAGGATGGAATGGAGGTGGATGGATGGATGGAGGAATGGAAGGAAGGGTGGCTGGATGGATGGAAGATGAATGGAAACCGAAAGCAGAGGTAGCCCGGGTAGAGCAAGATCAGGTAGTGATCTGCCAACAAGACTCGGCTCAGTGGTGTACACAGTTTGCAGCATTATGTACAAGGCCTGTAGGGGACATGGCTCACGAGCTAGCCAGGGTGAGCATGAGACTGGGATAGTATCAGAAATTATATGAGCAGTCAATGCCACCTAAGCAATGGGATCCTATCTTGTCATGGTCACAAACGAGGACAGGTAGTGGCCATAGATTCGGCAGTGCTAGTGGCAGCAGGAGTCACACCAGTGTCAGAGGATCTACCTCAACAAGGCACACATCAGTGCACAGGTCACATCACTCACACCGGCACAACCCAAGTCACCATTCGGGTCATAGTCATGGGTCAACTGGTTCAATGCAGAGGGTGGTATAGGGACAGCCACCAATGATCGATCCATCTACTTCTAAGAGTTAGGCAGTAGTGACATCACAAGTGTCCGTTATTGTGGAGATGACACCTTCATTCTCAGTTCCACTAGTAGCACAGGCAGAGGTTGCAACAGGTCCGCCTATCATTTCAGTGCTAGCTTCAGAGTTGCAGTCGCCACATTCTTCACCATGAGGGGATGACGAGAGTCTACCCTAGGGGCATTTTTGTTATTATTACACACTATGTATATATTATTGAGCCTGCGAGCTCCATTTTTGGGATATCTCCTGACTTTATCCTGTGACATTGTATATTTTTGAGATGATATGATATGATGATGTAGTTTTGATGTGGCCTACATGTGTATTATGTGATGTTCCTTGCATTATGATATATGTGATTTATGATGTATCATGTATGTCCTATGATGCTTATTTATGATTTTGATGCCATGGTGATGCAATGCTTACTTATATGAGATGATGATAATGATGTGCATAATGTATTTAGTAAATGGATGTCATGTTGTTGATTATGTTAATGCAATGTTTTTGATTATGTATATGGTTTAATGCTATGAATGATGTATGTATGGACCTAATGCAATGTTTATATGATCATGTATGCACTTATGTTTTTGGATGTCACAGGATATCATCATGAGATGGACGAGAGGAGATGACCAGATTGACAAGAGAAAATGACCTGACCGAAGAAGAGAAGATGACTAGACTGATGAAAATGCATGTTAATTCTTAGACCAAATCCTTCAAAGCTTTACCATAGAACATTAGTATTTATTGCTCTTAATCATCATTGGGCAGACTTGTAATGGCCAACAAACACCATGGTATTACATAGATTAAGGTGTGCAAGGTCATACCATCACGTAAGACAAGCAGTCACAAACAAGGATGATCATGACTCATACTAAGAGGGTGATTGCCCTAGTCTTTTTGTCATAATCAGCCACTAGCAGAAAAGACAAGGACAAATCATGAAATGTTGTTGCTTCTCTAAATATTGTTTCCAGGACATCCTTGAGAAACTAGCAACATGATTGCCAAAATATAAAAATAGAGCCCTTATCATGATACATTGTTGTTTTTCTAAATCCCAGAATCAGGACCTCGCTAAGAAACTAGTAGTCATGCATGTCAATCGTCATGATACGTCACTGCTTCTCTAAATCCTATTATTCGAATCTCGCTGAAAAACTAATAACATGATAAAAATCCAAAAGACAATGTCAAGTGTTTGCCAAGTGCGTCTAGGTATCCATTGTTCTAATGTCAAGATGTTAGGTTTGATAATGATGAGATGCTAGTGTTTCAAAGCGTTGATGATGCCCAAATGACAAATGTCCAAAATTGCCAAATTCAAGGACACATCCTGAATGATGTTAATGTCATAAGGATTGATTTCTAAATGTCAAAAGGGGTCCCTCAAAGTTCCATGTGATGGTGATGATGACGATGCCTAGGAAGGACACATCCTAAGGTATAAATGATGCAGTTGGTCCTTCAGAAGGACACATCTGAAGAAAACTAATGTTAGGAGGAGCGATCCTTAGATGCCAAAAGGATCGCTCAAAATGTCGAATGACAGCGACGATGCCTAGGAAGGACACATCCTGAGGCATGAATAACTGAGGCTATCCTTTAGAAGGACACATCTGAAGATTGACCTAAAGTTGACAGTTTGATAGGTTATGATGATTTGACTTGCTTTGACTAAGTTTGACTTGTGTTTGACTATATGTCGGTATTGTCATGATGATATGATTGACCTGTTGATGAGATTGTCATTGAAATAACTGATCACCATGATATTTTTTAGGAGTTTACCCATTCGAGAGTGATTCTCTTTTCCTTGAATATATTTTGACGTGTGTGCCGGTGTGGTGCCATGAACCTTAACTGACCTAGTGTGGCCTCGGGGGCTCATTGACAGATGGCCTTGCCTACGTCATACACTCAGAGACCTCATAGTTTGACATGATCAATGACTTTGTCTTGATGACCAAAGATTGTGACATGATTTTATTTTGACAAACCTAGAGGACTGACCTAATGTCTCGGGGACTCAAATGTGAGTCTTGCCTATGTAGCAAATGTGCAGAGACAATAGTTCAGACAAATGACAAAGACTGATTGATATGACTGACTTTGACAAGAAATGACCCTGTGTTTGCATTCTTCAATCAGTCTGATGTTTTGTTTGTGGTTTCCTTCAGGACATTTTATGATTTTTAGGTTTTTCTTTAGGACATTTTATGATGTTTTTAGTCTTTCTTCAGGACTTTTTGGATGTTTTTGGTCTTTTTTTAGGACTTTTTACAATTTTTTGGTCTTTTTTTAGGACCTTTTATGATGTTTTTGTCTTTTTAAAGATATTTTATGATGTTTTTGGTCTTTTTCAAGACTTTTTATGATTTTTTGTCTTTTTTCAGGACTTTTTATGATGTTTTTGTCTTTTTTCAGGACATTTTATGATGTTTTTGGTCTTTTCTGAGGACTTTTTTATGATGTTTTTATATTTTTTCAGGACTTTTTGCCAATTTTCAAGATCATGTGCGACATCCACTGCAGTTTCATGATAAAAATTTTACCCCCAGTCAGGTCCAAGACTTAGCCATTTTTAAGGAACATGGACAGGATGCTGCTAGTTTACTAGATGGACAGTCGTCAGGACTTGATGTCAATCATTTATCCACTATGACAAGTAGGATAAAATGTGGTGGTGATTTGTGTAATAATGGAAAAAATACCTTTCATCCTAGGCCAAGGTAGACAAAGTGACAGTAGATGGCAGAGCAATGATTGATTACGCATGTCACCTGTTTGCCAGGTTTTCACCATGGTACTTGTCCAAAGCACCTGTTTGCCAGGTTTTTACCATTGAATGAATCATTTTTCTCTTTACTATTTTCTTGAATTTTTTATTATTTATTTTTTTTATTTTTTTGGCATTGCCAAGACGCTTGTTTGCTAGGTTTTCATCAAGGCAACAATTTTTTACCATTTTTGATTTTTTTGTATTTTATAGTTTTCAACTCCATCATCTGATGTTATGCATAGAACCTTCAAAGATGTAAACTGTTGATGCGCTCTGTCAGTTGTTCTCCATCTAGTGTGGCCAGCTGATAATCTCCAGAATTGAAAGAAGATATGATAATTTAGGGACCCAACCAGTTTGGTTCAAACTTTCTCAGCTTTTCTTTGTCAACTTGGTTCTTAGGGTTCTCCATGAGAACTAGGTCGCCAATGTCAAACTTTCTGACCATAACTTTCTTATTGTAGCTATGACAAAGATAGTTCTGATATGCTTGGAGATGGTTTAGTGAATTTTTCCTTCTTTCTTCCAGCATTTCCAGCTCATGCAAGCATGATTGTTGATACTCCTCTTCATTAGTTAAACCCTTCAGGGAGACTCATAATGAAGGAATTTCAACCTCAATGGGCAAGATGGCCTCGGTGCCAAAGACTAGGAAAAATGGAGTGGCTCTTGTAGGCATACGAATGCTAGTTTGGTAAGCCCATAGAGTAGGGTTGAGTTGTATGTGCCAGTCACGGCCAGCATCGTTGATAGTCTTTTTGAGGATTTTGACAATGGTTTTATTTGATGCCTCAACTTGACCATTTCCTTGTGAGTAGTATGGAGATGAAAAATGGTGTTGAATGTGAAATCGCTCACATAACTCCCGAACGTCTTGGTTTTTAAATGGACGTCCATTATCAGTGATGATGGATTGTGGAAGGCCATACCAGTAAATGATGTAGTTAAAGATGAACTTGGATATTTATTTTCCTATAATATATGTCAATGGGATGGCTTCAATCCACTTCGTAAAATACTTAGTGGTGGTGATAATGAATTTGTGGCCATTGTATGAGGTTGGATGAATTTGACCCACGAGGTCGAGTCCCCATTGATCAAAGGGCCAAGGAGTAGTGATTGGTCAAAGTTCTTGTGCTGGAGCATGGATCAAATCACTATGAATCTCACATTTGCGACAAGTCCTGACATATTCAATTGCATCCTTTTCAATGGTTGGCTAATAATACCCAAGTCTCGTTACTTTTTTAGCTAGAGTAGGACCACTTGAATGAGACCCGCATATACCGTCATGCACTTTGCGTAAGGTCGTACATGCTTCATTGGTGTCGAGACATCTAAGGAGGGTGTCATCAAAACTACTATGGTAAAGGGTGTCACTAACGATGGCATACCTTGCAGATTTTTGGATGAAAGACTTCCTTTGGTTATTGGACAGGTTCAGTGGAAGGGTTTGAGATTTTAGGTAGTCATAAATATCCTAATACCAGGGAGAGTTGGGACCAACAAGTTCGCAAACTATTTTTTATTTTGGGATATCATATGCCAGCATTAAAAGTTGTTATACTAAGAACTCAAATTGTGACACATTTTAAGGGATGTCCAAGAGAGAACCACTAGTAGCCATTGCATCAACTGCCTTATTCTGTGTCTTGGGGATTTGTTCAAAGAAATCAATTGGAAGTATGTCAGGAAACTATCCACCATCCTCTTGTAGGGAAGCAACTTCTCATCCTTTGTTTCATAGTCATCATTCACTTGGTTGATAATGAGCTGGGAATCCCCGAATACAAGCAACATCTGAATTTTCCATTTAATTGCCATCTTTAGACCTGTGATCAGTGCTTCATATTCGACAATGTTATTTGTAGAAGGGAAAGTGATCCAGAATGACTTAGGAATTGAATCCCCCTGTGGTGTGATAAACAAGATTCCAGCGCCTGAGCCATGACCAGTATGAAACCCATCAAAATATAGCTTCCATGGTACTGTCGGTTCTACATGAAAAATGGACTCATTGGGAAAATCAATTACTAGTGGATGAGTGACTTGAATTGGTGCATCTGCTAGTTGATCTGCTATTACCTGTCCTTTTGTTGCCTTACGCTTGACATATTGTATGTCATACTCGCTTAGTATCATGACCCATTTTTCCAACTGGCATGTTAATGCCACCCAACTTAAGAGATATTTTAGTGGATCAATCTTGGCGACCAGTTGTGTCTGGTGACTGAGCATATAGTGTCTTAGTTTTTGGGATGCAAAGGTAACAACAAAGAATTCACGTTCAATGTTTGTGTAGTTCAACTCATACCCTATCAATGTGTGGTTGATATAATAGATGGCTCTTTCTTTTCCTTCGTAATCATTTTGTGCCAGTAATGCCCCCAGTGTTGAACTAGTAGTCGAGATGTATAGGATCAATGGCTTTCCATGAATGGGAGGCATGAGGACTGGTGTTGACAGTAGGTAATCTTTGATTTTCTGAAAGGCTTCTTGACATTTATCTATCCATACAAAGGGGATACCCTTGCACAATAGATACTAGAATGGGTGACACTTATCTGCCAATTGGGCTATGAAACACTGAATAGATTATACTCTTCCTTGTAGAGTTCTGAGTTCACTGATTCCTTTGGGCAGAGGCATGTCTATGATGGCTTTGGCTTTTGCTGGATCAACCTCTATGCCTCTTTGGGAAACTATGTATCCCAAGAGTTTACCTGATGTGAACCCAAAAAAACACTTCTTAGGATTTAGCTAGACTTTGTACTCTTCAAGTCTCTTGAAAATTGTGTTGAGTGCCTTCAGATGATCTTTCTTGGTTACTAATTTGGCCAATAGGTCATCTACATAACCTTCCATTATTTTGTGCATCATGTCAAGGAAGATTGTGGTCATAGCCCTTTGGTATGTAGCACCTACATTTTTGAGACCAAATGGCATGACATTCCAACAATATGTACCCTATGGGAAAGTAAATGTTGTTTTGTGCTGGTCTTCAGGAGCAATGCAAATCTGATTATAACCGGAGAAACCATCCATGAGGGATAGCATCTCATATCCTGCTGTGAGTTCAACTATGATGTCAATGTTTGGAAAAGGAAAGTCATCCTTTGGGAATGCTTTATTTAGGTCTTGAAAGTCTATACATACGTGGATCAACCCATTTGGCTTCGTTACCGGCACCACATTAGAAATCCATTCAGCGTAGTCAATAGATCTTATTAATCCAGTGTGTAGTAATTTCTTTAAATCAGCCTTGACCAATAGAGCAACTTGAGGGTGCATTTTGCGCAACTTCTTCTTGACTGGTTTAGCATTAGGTAATAGTGGCAGATGGTGCAGAACCAGTTCTGGGTCCAATCCTTGCATGTCAGCATAGGACCATGCGAAGTTGATTTTTCGTTCTGCAAAGAATTTATGAAATTCTGATCTCTCTTCTTCAGTCAATGATGCATCAAAGAGGACCATCTTGGGATCTTTTGCAATTGATATGTTATCCTCTATTGTGTCTTTGATAAGCATAGCCAATTTCTCCTATTACATGGGGAGAAAGTCCATTCCTCCATCTTTGGGAGCTTCAGAAAGGTTTTCACCCATAGATACATCCTTTATTTTTACTATTTTATTGTCAAAAAGTGCCTTTCAGTTTTCACCTAGAGACGTTTCATTTTTATTTTATTTTTATTTTTACTTTTGCGACTAGAGGACGAAGCAGTCTCACCAAAGTATGCCATATAGTCTAAATCAATGGTGAATCCTGATTTGTGGTCCCCACTGGGTATGCCTTCTCATAATCCTATAAATTCAACAATTGCCTCATCATTCTGAAATGTGTCCGAGACTGGCAGTCCTTGTTGGTCCCAATCGACTAGCTCAGGGTAAGCTAAGGAAATGCCATCGTCAATATTGGTGAATTGAGGTGAGGATGCAGATAGCATGTAGACGGATTCAGTGATGTTGTAGATGAGATTATCATCATCCAACTCTACATCGGGCTCTATCCAATATTCTCCTTCACTAGTGTCATATTCATTGTCAAAATAAGGGGTGAAGGTTTTAGAGCCCTGGTTGTCAATGTCATTTGATACTTTAGATGGATTGGCTTGAGGGGGTTTAGATGATGGGTGTTGTACGTCATGAAGTGGTAATGGGACTTTGACTATTTGGTGCCTATTCAATTTTGAATGTTTTCCAAAACTATTGTTCAGAGGTCAGTTCCCCTAGTTCGACAAATAAATCATCAAGACAACAGTCACTTAGGGATCGTTCTGAGCCAAATTCCCACTCTTGGGAGTCAGTTTCGTTGAGGGTTTCCTTAGTGGTTTCAACACTTTTCGAAGCATGTACTCACTCACTCGAAAGTCCAATGATACATCGATCGTCATTGTCGGGTGATCTAAACCCTAATCCAAGATACTTCAGAATTTGAAAAGTTTCTATGGGTTCCCTTTAGCCAGTTTTATTTCTTCCTGGGCCACTAGTACCATCGTAGCCTTTAGCCTTCATTATGTCATAACCCTTGCCATACTTTTGAATTGGTAATGGGGGTAGTGCGATAGTATCCTTATAGATCCATCCTGTAATATTAGCAAGGTCTTCATTACTCATGTCTCCCCACTTGATAAAAACTATTTTCGGTGGAACTTTGAAAGTTTCCCTGGCTTCCATTTTGAAACATGGCCAACCATATATCTTTGGAGACTTGGGTATTGTTATTATGTTGTATGCTATATTTAGTTTGAACTCTTCACAGCTGAGGTCCTAGATTTTGATAGTGGATTCAATCTTAGGGTTTGATAGAGGCGGTGGTGTGGTGGAAGACGTGGATGGAGCAGATGCAGAAAATGATGTGAGTGTGGATGGATCAATGTATTTGGATGACAAGGAGCCAGGTGCTTCCCGATTAATAGGCACTCAGTTTTCAAAAATACCCCTTAGGTTGGTACAATATTGGAAGGGGTCGGGGTCTCCGTATATGGTTATTTCCGTGCCATCAAATGGAAACTTTAGGCATTGGTGATGTGGATGGAATGGCTTTTAAGGCATGAATCCATGGACGACCGAGCAAGATGTTATATGGTAGCTCCAAATCTAGGACCTGGCAGGTTGTGTCCACAATGACTGGTCCCACTCTGATAGGGAGAGAGATAATGCCACATGAGGAGCATTCCTCGTCATTGTATGCTTTGATCACTATACTCTTTATTGGGTCTATGCACGCATCAGAGAACCCTAGAGCCTTAACCAGTTTGAGGGAGCATATGTTCAATCCTGCTCTGCCATCTACTAAAACTCGTCTAACTTTGTGCTTGTGGACAAAAGTTTCTATGTGCAATGCATCATTGTGGTTGGTTTTAGGTGATGAGTAATCTTGATCCGAGAAGGTGACATGGTGAGGCATAGTGAGATATCCCACCATGGTTTCAAATTTATTGACATCGATGTCCTTGGGGACCAACGACTCGAACAGGGTTTTATCTATGATATCTTTATGTGTGGGAGATATACGAAGCAGCTCAAGTATAGAGATTTGTGCGGGAGTCTTTCCTAGTTGGTCAATGAGGTTGAATTGACTTTTGGGTTTCAATTGCTTTGTGGTTGGGATAGGTTTTGGCTGTTTAGCAGATGGGCCAAGTATGGTTATTTTGGGTTGTCTAGCGGGAGGTGGACTAGCTATGGTAACCTTGCCACTGGAGTAGTAGTGTTACATTGGGGTGCTCTCCTGACCATAATGGTATTGATGTATTCATTGTCAGTTTGGACATTGTTTATAATAGGTCCACTAGAATAGTCGTACTTGGCTAGGGTGAATTTAGCTTGATTATTGTTCATCTGTGGACCTGACGTGGAAGCTTGATGAGAACCATGGTCCTGCAGTGGATTCTTATGGATAGTATGATCTGAATTGGAGGCAAATTGAGATCCACCTACTTCAATGACGTGACTTGCGATAAGATCTTGTATTAGGTTTTTCAATTGTTGACAGTTAGACGTTGTATGTCCTTTTGCTTGATGGTATTTGAAAAATGCATTGTCATTCCACCATGCTAGTTTGAATTGTCCTGGGTCATATGGTTTTGGTTCTTGGAGCATAATGACCCCATTCTGGAGAAATTTCTTAAGGACTTCTTCAATGGGTTCACCTAAAGAGGTGTATGTGCGACCCTTAGGAAATTGTCTCGTTTGACAGTATTGTCCCTAGATATTTTGATTGTTCTAATTGTTTGGAGGGACATTAGTAGGGGGTGTCGATGTTGTTGTTGGTTTGTGTTGTTGTTGGACCCCTTTTAGGGCCAGTACAGGACCCACAGTGTTTGCAGTCTTGGCGTCAACAACACTGTCATTTGTAACATGCTTATTTTTGACCCAGTATTTATTCTTGTCAGTGGTTGGATTGGCATTTTTGTTTTTGGTACCATATCTTAGTTCTCCCTTTGTGATAAGGGCTTTCTCAATCTGAACCCCATTTTCGACTAAGTTTGTAAAGTTTGTGCAACAATGTACTTGCAATGCATATTTTAGGGGCCCTAGAAGTGTTTGGACGAACATGTCGACTTTCTCCCTTTTGAGTATGTCAATGTGACATCGACTAGCAAGGCTTCTCCATTTTTGAAATAATGGGATAAATGTCTCACCAGTGTCCTCTTTCATGAGAGTGCACAAGCTAGTGAAAGAGGTATCCATGTCGATGTTGTACGTGTAATTTTTTATGAATTTTTGTTTATGCTCATCCCATGTCTGGATATCCTTTTGTGTGGAAAACCATTCAAGGGTAGGACCCACCAGACTTTTAGAAAAAAGTCTCATCAAGTATGTTTGTTCATAGGCGATGTCCATACAATTGGTTGCAAATTCGCAACATGTTCAATGGGGTTTGTCTTGCCTCTGTATTTTGTGAAATTGGGTGACACATATCCCGAAGGAAATGGAGGCATGTATAAGCTCATGTCAAATGGGTATACATTTATATCATATGATATTTCTGATTTCTTGCCTGAAATGTATATGTTTTGGATAGTTTTTTTTAAACCCATCAATCTTGTTTGGAGGGTGTCCACAATAGGGTCATTTGTGTTTCTGTACATTGTATTGCTTGGTACACCATAAGTTCCCATTTTTTGTGCATGAATATTGGTGTATTGTGGTGGTATGGATTGTTGTGACATGTATGATGTGTGTGGTTTGGCGTGTTGGTATTGAAAGTTAGGATTGGGTGTATGTTGGTGAGTATGAATGTGAGATGAGTAGGTTGGGATGTGTCCCCCAGCCATGTGTGTCGTTACCTGAGGAATATGATGACCATGAATGTTATGATGTGTTAGTGATGCCATGGATTGTGTTTTTCGGCCACCTTGTGCAAATTTTTGTGTTTGCACAAGGGGAATGTTTGTATTTGTACCTTGGGAGGCAATGACATGTGATTGTGTTGTCGTGTTAACGTTTTGTTGTTGTCCTTGGATAAAGATGCATCCTTTGCCTCCTCTCGAAGGATTTTGTGAAATACCACTGAGCGGATATGTCAAAGGTGTGCTCATGGTAGTAGATGTAGCTGTCAAAGGGGAGTTGTTGTGACTTGATGATGTTCCCATGGTGTTTATTATCATGGTAGAGAGAGGGTTTGAATAATTTTCCCACATTGTCAGGGAACCAAAGGTGGTGCTAGCCGATTGTGATAGTGTCGTGGATGGTGTGGGCATTGTGGCCGATTGTGATCCTCCAATATATGTAGTATTTATTGTGTTGGAGATGTTTGGGATGTTGGAGGTAGCATGTACTATCGTTGTGGTGTCAAAGAAAGTATTGCTCGTAGTGTTGGAAAGTTGACCACTGTTTGACAAGTTATGCATGTTGTTGATATTAGAGTCTGGAGATGTTAATTTGATCATGTTAATGTCAAATCCTTGGGGTAATTTGGCTCCTTGACTCAAGAGTATAGCCAAGTATCTGTCTTTGTCGTAAAGGACCATTGTTTCAACGAACTAACAGGCCTCTGGGTCTTGTGCCGCTACCTCTAAGTTTTCCTCAAGTATTTGACCATACTCATCTTTATGCAAGAATGGTTCGAATGGACTGTTTGATGAGGGTTGTGTTGTGGTTAGTGGTTGATTGTTTGTATTGCCAAATGGATCGTCAAAGGTCCAGTTTGGGTCATACGTTGGATTGTTGACAGTGGACGTGGGGTCTTGTCGAAAGTTTTCCATTTGTCATTGTTGCTTTTGAAGTCTAGTTTCCACCATAAAATGAGATTTGCTCAAATGAAAATGACAACTAAATGCAATGTTGACACTATGCAAGTTCTAAGTTTGAAATGATGACTAGGATCACTCGTGTTTTTGAATTTTTTGGACTAAAATATGCAATGTATAGACTTGTAATGCAATTAAGACAAGGGTACCTAAGCACTTCTAAGCTCAATCTTTGTTTTCAATTTTGGTTGCTAGAGGAATTTGTTGAAAATGACAAGGTGAAAAGGTCAAAATGACAAGTGAATTTTCCTAAATAGACTTTTGAGTTGGAAAATCTCACAAAAGAGGACAATGACTGAAAAGGGGTTTGATAACTTAGTCCAAGAGAGCCTAATTTAAAAAGCAATGATGTTACCAATTATACTGAGATTTGCCTAATCCTAAGTATGCAAAATGTAAACCTAGGGACAACCTAATGTCTAATGTATGCAATCCTAAGAAAAATGAAGGATGAAAACTATGGTGACGAATGCAAACTAATGGTCGAAACTTTGAGCAATTTCAAACTTGGTTTCTAACAGAATCTTCTTGGAAACAGTGTTTGACAAATGATTGACAAGATGAAGACTTCGGATTTGACTTTGTATGAAGTTTTTAATTGTGACAGGTGAATGCATCATTTGAGGTTTCAATTGTATCACGGTTTTGTGAATGCGGCTCAAGATGAGCGAATGCGACTCAAGACCTAACAAATGTGACTTGGTTTAGCAAATGTGACTTAGTTACAGTCAGTTGTGTCATGACGCATGCGTATGCAGTGTTTGAAATTTTGAATGGGGCTTAACAAAGTGATTGCAACTTAGAAACTCGAATGCGGTTTGTCAAATGTGACACAGTTTGTGAAAAATGAGTTATTATCATTTTGATGGAAAATTTGTTCTGTCTGATATTGAATGTTTTGTTTGGAACTATAAATGTGATGAATCTAGAAAGCACTTGAAAAGCATAGTGTTTTGAATGTAACCAATCGCACATCAGATAAGTACAATCCTAGGTTAGGTCATGACAATATTCACTAGATTCCATGCGGGTTTCCCCAACCACATATCTGTAGCATGTGAAATCAGAAGCTTGGCTGCACGGGCTTCCCCTTACAATGCACTCTCTTCTTAGGCCAACCAAGCTTCCAAACCCCATGAAACTCCCATGGCAGGTTGATCACCTCTACTACAAACTACAAAAGTGTGGATGCCTTCACACCGACCGGTGCTGCACTAGCAAATAGAAGGTTTTTGGCTTACTACACAAAGGTTTTTAGTTTGGGACGCCCATTCGAGTGGCCATACATGGGGCAAGAGATTAATCACCAATAAGGTGGCACTCCAACCTAAAGAGGTTAAGCTCAATAGGGTTTAAGGGAGTACAACTCTGTCCGTATGACACATTCGCACTCACAATCTTAGGTTTTCCCTTAAGATTTACATTTATATACCGGTCGGGGGTAGCTTGGCTTTAGCTCCGTTGCTGGTTTGAGTCACATTGGGGTAATGAAATCCCCAGGCAGGCCTAATTTCTAGAGTTGGTAACTATTTCTCTTACACCCAAGATTGCCCGAAAACGCAAGGGGAGAGGATACTCCGATATACCAAATCATCAAGTAAAAATAGATAAAAATGGGTCTGGTTTTCTGATCACCAAGTTTTCACAAGGTGAGAGCATACTCACCTACCACTTTGCAAACACATTCAAACATGATCAAATAGAGGTTTGTTTTAATTGCACCAAAATAAAATGTGCGTTACACTACTAAAAATGCAGGCACATTGTTTTGATGTTTAGTCTTTGACGGTCGAACCTACAAGCCAATCCGTTAGTAGTTTTAGTGTTTGTCTTCAACCCACAAAATGTAACTGCCAACAAGCTATAAATCCTGATTAGTAATAGAAAACCTATTCTAGGCAGAGTGAAGGAAATAACCAGGATAAAAGAAACACAGAAAATAGCAAAAAATTGAATGTGAAATAACAAAAAATTTTACCAGTTGAATGTGTCACAACAGAGCGATTGCGTCACTCTATGTATCAGATGCATTTCGATATTTCAATTGCGGCTTTCCTGAGGTCGATTGCGGCACGACAGGGCGATTGCAGTGTTTCTATTGTCTAATGCATTGGGATGCATTAGATGCGTCACGAGTTAAAAAAAGTAATTGCGTCGCTCCATACTTGTACCTGCAAAATAGCATAAAACACAAAAAAATGTAGGGAAATAACAAAGAAAAACTAGAGTCGAGTTCACCAATGTAACTTAGGATTTCACTTAGGTTTGGATTCAAGTTATCAAATCAATATAAAAGACAAAACCCAAAGTAATTACAAAGAACAAAGGAAGAAAACGTAAATGAAACAAGTATAACTGATAATTGCTGAAGCCTCCATGACTCACCTTTGTAACACCTTCTTACTTGCTAGATGATACTTTTCCCTCAGATCCATTGTGTGAGCAATCTACAAATATATGCCTATGTCCTACACCAAGCTTGAAGGATTTGCATAAATGTCTAATGCCTATGCCTATGACTATGATTGACAATGCCTAAACATGCTAAGACTTGATCAAATAAAGACAATAATTGCTACAATTGCTATGGAAATCTAAGTGTGCAAGTGAGTAAGTATGCAATGCGTCTCTATAATATGTGCATGTGTAATTGAAAAGTGAGATGAAAATGGCATTTTATAGAAAATTCCATTTTGAATGGACGAGTGAGATTGCATTCTCACCAAAACCTAAAATGAGAGGTCCAGATTAAATCTAAGAATCCCTAATTAGGGTTAGGGAAAATTCATTAATTGAACAGTCAAGATAATATCTTAGATAATTGGATCGACAATGGAGAATAAATGAAGAAACATTTTTGAAAATAAAGATTTTTGAAAATGAATAAGATAAAGACCGGACTAAAGATCAATTTTGGAAGGGTCGAGAACCTACCCGATTACTTGACTCTTGATGGAAAGTTACTTATTTGGAATTAAATTAATTCCAAATGTGAACTTTGAGAAATAGTAAATAATTAGTTTTCAAATTATTTACCAAAATGAGCTTGTAGTTAAGAAGAGATGACATTTTAAATATTTTAATTTATTTAAAATGAGAAGAATATCCAATTTGGCAATTAAATAATTAAATTTAATTATTTAATTTAGCAAATAAGACCTGATAATTAAATAAATTAATTAATTCATTTAATTATGACAATTAGTGACATATTAAATAAATAATAGAAACTTATTTATTTAATAATCAAGAAGGAATAAAGTGAATAGAAGGCAATTAAATAAATTAAGAAATTTATTTAATTAAGGGGAGACTTAGACAATTAATGACGTATTTAATAAATAAATAAAATTTATTTATTTAATAATCATGAAGAATAAAAGGACATGAATTAATTAAATAATTATGAATTATTTAATCAATAGTCAAATGTGGACCAAGGACATAATTAAATGTCACAATTATCCTAGGTGAAAGTGGTAAAAATGAAGCTTGCAGGCCTAGGTCATTTTTAGGTGTCTACAGTAACTTGTTGCAACTATATTCATTATACAAAGTCACTTAAGTGAATACCCTTGTCTGATACTAGTACTTTTGTCCTTCTATGACTAGAAATATTATTCGTTGTTATAAGGCCTAATTATACAAATAGGTACAATAAATAACAAATGACATGAAAAAGTTGAAGCCAATGAGTAGGTTACAATTGCAATGGCCTCATTTGTAGTTGAGAGCTAATAAACAATTATTTTTCTTTTCTATTGCTTTGAGTAGGCCTATTATTCATTTCTATTAAAGAAAATTATGAAAATAGGACATTATATATTTTGCAAATATTTAATGTATGGATGAAAATTGTGCCACCTTTGGCAGCAAGATGGTAGATGTTGAAGCATTCAATGAATGTTTAATGCATTAAATAGTATGACTCATAGATCAGAAACAATAGTCTACTAAATGCAAATTGTGCAAGATAATATGTTATTCATAAACATGAAACACAAAAGCACATGTTAAAATATGCAAAAAAAAAGACCAATGCAATAATTTTTTGCAAACATCCAGACATCAAATGAAAATTTTGTGAGCTTTTCTAGTAAGCTCATGGCTACTGAGGCAATGCATACATAATCAATGCATTGAATGCCTCCCTAGTGATCAAGACCTTGCTCAAAGCATTCACATTTTCCTATGTTAATCCTTGTTTGTTACAATACTCACCTACTCCTTTGGTTCAATGGTTCCATGTTCATGGGTTACATAGCATATGCCATCTATTGTACCAATTTTCCCCTGTAGCCCTTGTAACAACAACCAATACTTCTAGCTAACAAGTAGCATAAACATACAAACAAACCGCTTACTAGTAGTCCACTGTTCCTAGGATTAAGAACATAGAGAGCTAAAAACACACAAGCTTTTCAAAAAACAATAAAAAAATGAGAATTAACAAAAATAAAACCCAACACTCACCTAAGATTTCATGAATTAACTATGCATTCACTACTTGCGTACCCACCAACTCTCCAACACATCTTGCACAAGTTGCATTCAATGGATTAAACAGGTATTCACTGCTTCATGATTAAATATTTTACAGAATATATAATTTCCTTTTATTTTTCTAATTTACTTAAATGAAAATGAATAATAGACCTACTCCAACCAACTATGGGAAAAACAAAAAATTCCTTCAATCAATACAATTTGATTGGCCAAGCAACTATATCAAAAGCGAATTCAATAACGATCCTTCAATATTCTAGTGTTCCCCATTTTGTTATAATAAGTCTTTGAATAATGTGTCTTTTCCCCCACTATTTCATTTCTCTTTTGAGAAGTTTAAGAACAACAAGCAACTATTTCAAAAGAAAATTCAAAAAATGCAATTGTAAACCTGCCCATCAAAACAAACTAACAATTGCAATAGTGACCCGCTTTTCAACAAAAAAAAGCTTCATGTTTATGAATTACATTGAATTCCATTCACTATGCTCATCTATCTATTTAGTAAGTCAGATTCCTAAATGAGGATTCTCCTTTATTGTTCACAACTCTTCCAAAGCATATATTTTATGCACATTGGAAGACTTAAAATTCATTGGAAACAAAGGGGAAGAATGATACAAGAATTTGACCTTCTAGTTCCTTATTCAACAACCAAGTATATTTGCGCTCATATAGATGTTTTCCTCCAACTCCAATTGCAAGTAGTGGTTCCTATTACAATGACAAATTAGACAAATGAGCATAGTCCATGACATATAATACACTATTCATAAACATGAACCACATAAACAATGATAAAATTTGCAAAAAATAAGACCAACATGATGCAAACATTCAAAAATTAAATAAAAAATTTGTAACCTTTACTAATAGACTACTCGCCACTTAAGAAATGAACACATGTTTAACGTATTCAATCCCTCCATAGTCAATAAAACCTTGCTCAATGCATTCAATTTTTCCTTTTCTAATTGTCTTTCGCTTCCACCATTGCATGTTTTTGGATTACATATAATATGTCATCTATTGTACCCAGTTTCCCTGTTAGCCCTTGTAATAGAAACCAAGTATCATAAACACAGAGACAAGCCACTCACCAATAGTGCACTACTATA
This sequence comes from Sequoia sempervirens, assembly GCA_007258455.2. Lineage (NCBI taxonomy): Eukaryota > Viridiplantae > Streptophyta > Pinopsida > Cupressales > Cupressaceae > Sequoia > Sequoia sempervirens. Next base: position 40,906,083 of record VDFB02105785.1, read on the forward strand.
GAATAACAAACATGCAATAACAGAACCAAAAGCTAAAAACACACAAGCTTTTTAACAAATAATAAACAAACAAGAATAAGCACAAATAAAACCCAATACTTGCCTCATATTTCATGATTTAACTATGAATTCATTACTTCTATAACTAGTAGCCCTCCAACACATCTCACACAATTTTATTTCAGAGATTTGCTGATAAATTGGTAGCCACTCAAGCAATAAACACATAATTAATGCATTCAATGCCCCCATAGTCCACAAGACCTTACTTAAAGAATATGTAATCTACTATATTCACTTGCCCCATTAACCCTTGTAATGTAAGCAATACTTCTAGTTATCAAGTATCATAAACACATAGCCAAGGCATTCACTAGTAGTGCACTTTTACAGAATAACATATATGGAAAAAATGCAACCAAAAGCTAAAAAACCCACAAGCTAAAAAACCCACAAGCTTTTCAACAAATAATAAAAAAATGAGAATAAGCACAAATAAAACCTAGCACTCACCTAAGATTTCATGAATTAACTATGCATTCGCTGCATGTGTACCCACCAGCCCTCCAACAAATCTCACACAATTTTCTTTGTGAGCTTTTTTGATAGACTAATGGCCACTCATGCAATAAACATATAGTTAATGCTTTCAATGCACCCACATTCCACAAGACCTTGCTCAAACCATTTAGTTTCCGCTATAATGCTTCTAGTTATCAAGTATTAAAAAAAATAGACGAGCCACTCACCAGTTGCAAACCGTTCCTACGGCTCCTCCCTCGTTCAAGCACTACACAAAATGACAAACGTCAAAGACGACAAACCACAACCAAAACCACACAAGCTTCTCAACAAACAATAAATAAACAATAAGTAGAAACCAACACTCACCTCATATTTCATGAATTAACTATGCATTCTCTGTTTGTGTTTGCACCAATTGTCCAACACATATCATGAAGTTTTCATTTAATGCATTAAACATGCATTCACTGCTTCAATATCCACTAGCCCGCCACCAAAACTCGCACAGTATGCATCCCTCGATTAAATATTTGCCACAATATATAATGTCCCCCTATTCTCCTAATTTACTTAAAGGAAAATGAAAAATTGACCTACTCAAACCAACAGAAAAAGAGATAAACCACAATTTTCAAGCACTAAAAATATGTGCTTAAATCGCGACTATAGGAAAAAGACAAAAATATTTTAAACAATACAATCTTATTGGCCAAGTGACTAATTGAAAAGAAAATGCAATGGATGCAATAGTAAATCTGTCTAATGGCAAGAGCTAATAAATGGCCATTTATTTTTGAGTCTATAGATGACTTAAATTATATGGACTTATATGTCTTAATCCTGAAGGATTTGAACTTGTGACCTCTCTTTCAAAAGTAAATACTAGTAGGGGAGAGGACCCAATAGTTGAGCATGTTTTAATAGTTATGATAGTAGTTGTTTATATAATGCCCAATAGTTGTGACATGACTACCCTAGCTTAAACAAAATGTATTCCTTTGATCTAAAAAGCAATCAATCATGTGATGCCACATCAACGCTCAACTACCCATGATGTGAATGCACAAATATTGGTAGCACTTTTTTTGGGGCCTTTTTGGATGGTACCAACTTTAATGTGAATTAATTAAATATGAATTCAAATATCTCTTCACCTATTTTGAATGGATTTTTTTTTAAAGATATGCATTATTAGATTAAAATGAAGTATTTTAATAATATGAATCTTGTTTTAATTACTTTAGATTTATTATAAAGCAAATTTTCAAGATATAGAAGTATTTCATAATTTCTTAATATTTTAAAGATATAATATTAAAAAAATTAAATATGAATGTTGTATAAATATATTTTCAATTTTACATGAACTTTAAATTATTCTAAAAAAATAATGTAGATGAAATAAAATAGTATAGTATAAATCAATAGTGGCAAGGTGTGACAATTGAGTTATTGTGTTGTTATTATTGTCGTCAAGGTTCAATCCTAATTGGGGTGTAATTGTTGAGATTGATAATTGTATTTGTTATTTTAGAAGATTAAATATAAGCAATATTTCATTTAACTTTTAATTTGATAGTAGTCAATTTTTATACAATCTTGAGATGTGGATGACATTTATTAATGACATGTTTTTGGATAATTATTTTTATCAAATAACAAGTCTACAAGCATGGATTTGTCTACATATCATTCTTTGCATTTAGATTCAACCATATGCAATTTGTATAGTTTTTCTCTAATTTTCATTGCGGTTATCTTCATCTACTTTTTTTCTTCTTCATTTCTTGGGTTGATAGTATTTAGAAATGTCTAAAAAGGATTTTCACTTTGTCAAAAAGAAAAAAGGTTCTCCTAGGTTAACCCCCACACATGTGTTCTCTACATTTTGATAAAACTAGTGAAATTGATGAGATCCACCTTGTGATTTCCCCATATTTAGCAAAAAAATTAACATTTTGCATGTTCCTCCTCTCTCCATCTATCTAATATATCCAATTTTCTCATCTTATATAAATCTTTCCATTTGTATTTCTTATGGAGAAGCGACACTAAGAAGATATATTTTGACAACATAAGATATATAAGAGAAACATGGGCCCTATACTTAGTTCTCTTTTCATATTATTGGAAGTGAATTATTTGGTATATAGATGATAATAAGTAGCACTCACAATGGAAGGGGCTACAATGGTTGTGCAAATTGTAATTTATATAAAATAATATGTAGAAATCTAAACTTACCCCTAAATATAAAGTGTTTGACAGTTTGATATTTATGTAATCCTATTTTTTCTATAAAATAAATCTATATATATATATATATATATATATATATATATGTAGTGGATGATTAGCTTAGAATTTTTGGTCTCAAATGAGAAAGGGAATTTAGAAAAAATTCTTAGAACAGATGGAGAAAATTTTCTACAATGGCCAAATTTGGCCCCTACATCTACCTCCTCACCTTCAAAAGGAAAAAAGATGTACTAAAAATGGTAATAAAATGCCATGTGGAAAAGAATGAGGGATAACCATTTCCTTAAAACAAAAAATAAATGATATAAGTTGGAAACTTGGTATCAACCATGTTCATTATTTCCAATATTGTGCAAGGAACAATAAGCAACCATAATGACCTTCATAACAAACACCCTTTCTGGTTGGTACTAAGATTAATTTAGACATGTATAAATTTGATGATGATTTTGATAGAATGTCTAGCATACCTTATGTTAGTGATCTTAGTAGTGTGATGCATGTAATTGTTTACACTAGAATGGATATCGCCTAAACAAGGGCAATTTTTAGCAAGTTTATAATCAACCATGGTAAAGAGCATTGGACTCATTAAAAGTGTATATATATTTAAGTGGAACCTTTTATCACTATTTTTGTGTTATAATGGTCTTGATGATGTGCATAACACATTAAATATGAGCATGTGCACCAAGATGGGGCACAAAAAAGTGGCTAGATGCTAAAAAATGAGCAAAACACACTCATGTTATGAAGAAATTCAAATAACATGCTCATGTTATGGCTCAAATTTTCCAAGCCATAATACAAGTGTTTTATCTAAATAAAAAACGTGCTCATGATTTAACATTCAAAAAATGTGTGTGTTTTGCTCTCATAAAAACACACTTGTATTTTTATTATTCAAAACACATACATGTTTTTATTATTCATAACACATACATGTTTTTATTATTCAAAAATTGTATGTGTTATTGGTTCCTAAACTTAAGTGTTTTCACTTTGGACTCCACTTAAAAATTCCTATAATGTCAAAAATGCATATGTTCTTTTAACTTAACAAAACACGTACATGTTTTGCTTAGTTTTGGGATTACAATGGATTTCAAGAGTGAGATAGGGATGAAGAGGGAGGGAGAAAGATTGTAGGTGAGGGGAAAGAGAGTTAGTTGGAGATAGAGAGAGAGAGAGAGAGAGAGAGAGAGAAGGTTAGAGGTAGGGATAGGGTGAGATTTAGAGAGGGCTTTAGATAGGGGATGAAGGATAGGTAGAGATAAAGGTAGGTAAAAAAGTGTAGAGGAGGAAATTTTCTACCCCCAAGTATTGAGACAAGCAAGAGTCTTCAAGGAGCAAATGGTCCTCAACTACCTCAAGACTACCTCAAGTAATAAAGCTCAAGTGATAGGATAAAAAGGTGAGAGCTCCAAAAATAGAAAAAGTAGCCCAAATAGGTCTTCTAGACAAACTAGAAAGCTCTTGGCCAAGGACGATAGCGCGATACATGGACAATAGCACAATGCATTGGTGTCTCATACAAATTTAAAACTGAGAATGTCATAGAAAACAACAAAATGCCTACTTACAGTACCGTCTGCTAGGAGTTCCTAAAGTACGAAAATAACATATAATAACACAAATAAGACAATGTAAAGTAAACAAAGCAAAACATAAATTAAATGAAATGTAGATGATAAAATGAAGGGAGAAAAAGAAAGTACTCATAATAAACCAAGCAATGAAGCCTCCAACAAATAAATCTCAATACTTGCACACATAATACCAAGGAAAATTGTTGGGGCTGTTTAGGGGCTTGTCAATCAAACCCCCATTTTGGTGTTTCCACCTCCATGGACAACTAGATAGACAAATAGAAAAAAAAAATAGATAGTGAAATAGATAAATAGATGAGATAGAAAAATACATAGACAAGGGATGCAATGAATCCCAAGATGCGTGAAGACACAAGACAATAGATAGATATCACCTGGAAGGCTTGAGGAAGCCAAAGAGATAAAAGAGAAGGAAAGAGAAGAGAAGGTTGCATGAGAGCCAAGCGAGTAGTAGAGAATGTTGTGAGAACTTAAAAGTGTTGTGGAAAGCAAGAGAATTTTGCAAGCTTGAGAGAAATAAAGAAATATAAGAGAGAAAATAAATAATGTCTAAGAGAGAATGTGGTGTAGGAGCACCTAATGGATTCATGCCTCCATGAGGCCATTTTGTAAATATTTGATTTACATGGTATTTTGGTCATTCCATAAGGTCATTTAGAGCATATTTAATATGTTTGAGTCATTTAATAGGTTATTAGGTGAGTATGAGTTCATATTGTCAAAAATTGTAAAAATTGTTAAAAGTTGTCAAAATGAAAAATTGCAAAATTGCAAAAATGCAAAAATAAGAAGATGAAGGGTCATATGAGGAAGTTAGAAAGTTGTAGGTGGTTGGTTAGGATTATAAGTGGTTTAAATACCCTTTTATGGTTGAATCTTAGGAGAGAGGGATTTAAATAATGAAGAACCAATAATGAAGCCCTAATTTTATGTAAAATTTCTATCTTTTTTCTGATAAATCAGAGTTTCAGATCATTGTACGAACTATTATGGCCATATTTTCATGAAAAATTCATTTTTAATTATTAATATATGAGTCTAAAACATTCTCCTTTTTGTCTCACTCGATTTCATGCAAATTTAAGTAAGTTATGGTGATTTTATTGATTGCAACTTTTCAGATTTCTCTGTTATAGTCGTGTTGCAGCAAATTGTACGAATAGATACGGCATAAAAATGAAATAAATGTTATATGGTTGGATAGAGGGAGGAGTTATCTTTCTTTTGGCGTTAGTTTTAGGTTGTTTCATGGAATATTAAGAAAGTTATGTTCATTTTTGTGAAAACGGTCAAGTACCGATTTACATAGGGCAGCAAGCAATAAAATTTGCATATTTTCATTTTAACCATTAGAAATTGGTAAAAAATTGCATGAAGGTATGTTTTAAGGTTTTGAATGATTTACCATTGGTTTCATTGAGTTTTGAGAAGATTTATATTTTTCCTCGGTACTCTGCATCAAATTGGTATCAGAGCTCAGAAAAAGGTCTGGGTTAGTGTTGGTTTGTGGTTTTGGTTTTGAGGTTGTGTACAGGTTAAAAAGAACCTGGTTGCTGCCAAGGAAAGGCAAAGAAAAGTTGAATAGAAGCAAGGAGATACTTTCTTGTGAAGATGGATTTGGTGAGAATATTGGGAATATATTTGCAAGCAAAGGAAGAGAGGAAAAAGAAGAAAAAGAAAGAGGAAAAAGAGAGGAAGAGAAAAGAGGAAGAGATGAGGCAAAAGGAGATTGATAAAAAAATCAAAGAGTTGGAGGAAATGATAGAACAGTTGCTTAAAAGAGTCACAAGTTGGCACTTGAAGATCAAGAAAGTGGTCACATGGCCTATTGAGAAGATTATGATGAAGAGAAGAAAAGAGAGAAAGCATGCTAAGAAGATGAAGACTTTTTGGTAGATAGATAAAGAACAAAGCAAACAAGTTGCAACAATGATAGTTGATAAGGAAGAGAGCATTAAATGGAAGAAGAATCACACTTGCTGGTTTTAGCCATTGAAGACTTTGAACATGTGAAGGAAAATCAAATTTTGGAAGAAAATGTTGTGGATTTGGTGAAAAATACTGAGGTAAAACATGAATTCAGTTTACAAAATCAAGTTTTCTTTACAAGATATGAAGATGTGGTATTCTTTTCACTATTTTCAAAGGAGAATAATGGATTTTTAGTTTTTGAAATTCATAAGCATGATCAGACAACATGGGTAAAAACATTATGGATGGAAGACAACAATGAAAAGAGTGAGGATGAGTTACAAAAAATGATGAAAGATTTTGAGCAAGTAACTAGTGCAAAGAATAAGGGTGGTGTACAAAATTTTCTTGTTGTGATGACACATGTGAGGAAAGATAAACCAAAATTCAAGATGAAGATACATTTAAAGGAACCCTATTTACACCACTCACAAATTTTTGTGATTGCAGGTGATGATAAAGATACTTTTCTTATTGTAGGTCCTCACTCAAGGGACTTGAGTTTCTTTTTCATGGGGAGTTTGGTGCAGGAGCACCTAATGGATTTTATGCCTCCATAAGGCCATTTTGTAAAATTTGATTTTTTTTATGTTTGAAGTACATATGTAATAAGGTCATTTAGACCATATGAAGGGTCATTGTGGGAAAATAAGTTATTTGGTTATTGAAACTCAAGGGTCAGTTGGTAAATTGATGAAATATGTATAAATTAATCCTTGGAGGGTTGAATCCAAGGAGGAAGAGGTGGTTGTTACATTTTGAAGTGAAATTAATAAAAGACCTCTTTGTTTTCTACATTTCTAAACATTAAATTGTTGTTTCAGAGCTTGGTACATCCATGTACATAGTTTTTATAACTTATAGTTTATTTTAATGGATGGAAAATTGAATTATTTTTCTAATAGTTTTTGTCTCATCGAATTTCATTGAGTTTTGAGTGTTTTATGGTCATTTTACTCAAGACAAGTTTGCAGAATTAGGCCTTTGGGACAGCATAGCAACAAGTTTTTGAGAGATACATTCCAAAGTAACCCCACTTAAATTTAATATATGCTATATAAGGGCTTAATGGGTATCCAAATCAGTTTTTAGATCGTGGTTTTAAGTTTTCTTCTAAAAAATATGTCAAAATTACCTTATTTGCTACTCTCATCAAAGCGTAGTGAAAGATTGTGAGAAAAATCATTTGCTTGAAGTGCTAGAGTTTTGGTCTTGCAAATTTAATTGAATTTGTGTTATTTTAGAGTCCCCTTACCTCTGCATCAGAATGAACAAGAGAGAGCAATAGAATGAAAGATATGGATTTAAAAGAGAGAATAAGAGGGAAAAGAAGGTTCTCGAGTCGTTACAAGGAATCCCAAGACATTACCATCGACAAAGGTAGGTGACAAGTGACAACATGCTTAGAAATGGTCATTTGAATGTTGAAGTGTTGCAAGATGCTAGTGTTGCACATGGATTTCAATGCGGCATGTGAACGTCTATGCAGCAAGCTAGTGTCTAGACAAATCATGCTTAAAAATGGAAGGAATTAGGAAAGCACAAGGTTTGATGCAAAGTTAACATATACTAGTAGCTGTTGAAAATGGGTCCTAAGAATCCTGAGAGGGGAAAAGTTTGATGTAAGGGCTGAAATGAGCCTACATAAATACTATGGGAGTGGATACTAAAGTGGACTCAAAAGTGTAGGTGAAATTATAAAGGGGTGAAATTTTATGACACTACATAAAGATAGGTAAAGAGGGAGAGAAAGGTATGTAGTGAGAGTTAGGTAGAGAGAGATAGAAAGCCTCAACCATAGACCCTATCATAAACCGTAAAGCCTTTAGGATAAAACCTCAACCCTGTACACTTAAACCTAAACACTATACTCGTAACCCCTCAATGCTAAACCCTCAACCCTATACACTTAACCCTAAAATTTATACCTATAACCCTAAATCCTAAATATCATATGCCATCAACCCTAAAACCTATCCATAAACTGTATACTATAAAGAAAATAGGTTAAACCCTAAGCCCTATACCCTAAACCATCAACCCTGTACCCTCAACCCTAAACCTTATATCGTCATCCCTAAACCCTATCCCTCAACCCTATGCCTTAAAGCCAATAGGTTAAAATATAAACCATATACCCTATACCCTATACCCTCAACCCTATAAAGAGGTCATAGGCCCAAAACCTTATACACTCAACAATAAACCCCAACCCTATACCCTCAACCCTAAACCATTATCCCTCAACCCTTGGCCTTAAGGCCTATATGGTAAACCCTCAACCATATATAGTCAACCCTAAACCCTATACCCTCAACCCTAAACTATATACCCTCAACCCTAGAAACCTTATTCATCAACCATAGGCCCTAAGGTCTATACCATAAACCTTCAACCCTATACACTCAACCCTAAACCTTATACCCTCAACCCTTTCTCTCAAACTTGGGCCCTCGAGGCTATATGCTAAACCCTCAACCATATACATTCAACCCTATACCCTATACCCTCAATCCTAAACCCTATACCCTATACCCTAAACCATAAACCCTAAACCTATGGAGAGGTTGTAGGCCCCAAATCCTATAGGCTAAACCCTCAACCCTATACACTCAACCCTAAACCCCCAACTCTATACCCTCAACAATAAACCCTATCCCTTGAACCTAATCCCTAGAGGATATACACTGAAACCTCAACCCTATACATTCAAACCTATGCCCTATTAGGTGTGAAAGGAGCCTTGGTAAGATGAGAGTTGAAGTACTAAGGTGGTGCTAAGTTGACAAATGCACCAACAATTATGTAATAGTGTAAATCCAAAATGGGACCAAGTAATGAAGGTAAGTATACAATCTGTAGACTTTTTTTCTTAGTAGAATAATACAATATTGTAAAAAATAAAGATTTTTGTATAATAATAGGGCCAAGTGAATTCCACTCACTCAAAATTTCAAATGCAAGTTAATGGATTGTTTTACAAGAGGGTTAACATGATTTTTAAGTATGCTTTTTTTTGGAAGAGTATGGTTCATAATAGTGGGTTGATGAATGATCTTGTACCTTTAGTTCATCTTGACACATGTTGAATTATACAAGCACTTTAATTGAATGAAATTAAAATATTAGTTGAATTTAACCATGCATTAGATCTAGTGAAACTATATATTATAGATCTATTAATTAGTTGAAATTAATTTTTTATCTCATACTATTATATTTTATATCATTTAGTGGAATTAATTTATTCATACAATTCAATAAAGGTCATATTTATACAATTATTGTTGATGAGAATAATGAAGAAGGAAAATATTATTAATTTTGTGATTATGGAGAGGCACAATCATTGATGGAGAGGATATTGAGTATCCTATATGGTCTATTGTTATTGGAATGTGGCTTAGAAGTCACCCAATGAAGAAGTATAATATGTGTATGTTGAGGACTTTCGAAACATAGATATATTCTTCATTATTGTAACCTTGTCGAATCAAATGTTCATTTGATAAATATTGGGGTCAACCATAAAATAATAATTTGTGGAAAGTTTGTGAGTTTGACTATGAAGCAATACTTGAAACTATAAAAAGTAGATTTGAATCATATGGTCAGTTAGATTGACTTGGTACAATAATAGGTATGTTAAAAATGTAAGAAAAAGAGTTTAAAAAACTATGAAAAAGTAAAATTAGTTCATAAAAATAATGCTTTGTTTCTTTTAAATTTGAGTTTACAATAGTATAGGCACATAAATTAGCTTACACCTAATGACACTTGAGTTTACCCTATCCTAACTAATTAAATAAGTATTTATTATTTATTAAATTCATCAATTACCTTTATCCCCCACATTAATTAAATAAATTTATATTTATCTAATTAAGTCAACCTTATATCCTAAATCAGGTCCAACTATAGACTAATTAATTAGGCCATTAGATTTTCTTGCAATAGTTAATTGTATATCACTCTCAATCCTTGTCTATTTTAGCCTAGATATTAAATCCATTTACATGGATCACAATCTAAACTTTCCATCATGTGACAAGTATCCCTCCCACCTTTGTCAATTTTACCATTCTGGGGGACAACCTCAATTTATGTGTTTCAACAAAGTATAAAGAGGAAGGGATGAATAAAAAAAAACCTCTTTTAGAAGTGGAATGTTATCAAATATTGGATAAGACCTCAAAAAATTTATACCTTGGGGAAGTGAAGGTGTAGAGTAGGTTACCCTCTCCTCCTAATCGTTTGGAATTTCCACTTTTATATATGGATTTGGCCTCATGTACTCTTGAGGTATTTAGAGACTCCCTGGCAACCTCTTTTATCCTAGATTAAGACCTCTCAACAATCACTTAGTGTGGTGTAAGGGATGCATATTGTACCTTGAAATTATTGACAATGCACTTCAATATGGTGAAATAGAGCTAATCTTGAACAAGGCTTGTCCTTGAGGGTAAGGGGTATAACAGTTGTATAAGACCTTACATACCATATCTATCCATACACAGGTAGAAAATATTAGCTTTGACAAGTGGGACCACACTAGGTGTCACTCAGGAACATGAATAATATAAGTTTTTTCATGTGATTGGTGTGCTTTCTTATAAAAAATAGAACTTCTACCTATCTTGGAAATTCCTCAATCCACTTCATTTATTTGTTGTGCTTCCAAATCTATCCCCTAGTCAAGCAAGAAAAACATTTATTCCAATCCAACCAATCTTCCAATATTTTCATCCAAATCCTTTTATATAATGGATCTCATCTATCCAAATCACCCCAAACCATCTATCCTCGTAATATAATCCATTATTAATCCAAATATTCTAAATATATCCAACATCATCTCTCATCCATTCAAATATTTTAAAGCCAATTTTCTAGTCAACCTAATTATTCATCCATCTATTCACTCCAAACCTCTCCAATCTAACCCTTAATAAAAATAAAATTTCATCCTCCATCCTCATCCTTAGGTTCTATTATTCTAGTCCCAAATCCTTTTCTATTCTATCATCATAATCTCTATTCTCATCCAAAACCAATATCAAATTTTCCTAATCCAATTAATCCTCCATCTTGTTCAAGAATCCAATCAAAATAATCATATGTCACCCCCGTCAAATATATCTCATCCAACCTTCCATCCCATCCAATTCATTAATTCATATCCTACCCCAACAAGGCCAAAACTAGTAATCAATGAAAACCCCACTTACATTGATGATGATGAGGTTATTCTTATTGACTATGATCCCTATGCTATTGATGAGCCCTATGATGAAAAGACCTTAGATTATATAGCCTTAAGCAAGTTTCACCCAACCATGTTTCATTAATACCAACAACCCCCAACATTCCAATCTATTTACCAACAACCACCTTTACAAAAATCCATAATACTTGGTAACCCATATATCAATCCCCAATATTATCAAAAACCAATTAACACAAGGCTACCACAAGCTATACCACTAATCCCCAAAAAATATCCATTGGCTCTCATTATCCTACCTTTGACAAGGGAAATCCTTCTTATCCACCACCTTCATATACCTCCTACCTATCTCTTATTTCTTATCCTTCCCCTTCTATTAATAAGGAAAACCAAACCCACATCCATAGTTCTCCTCAAATCCTATCTATATATAAATCTCCATATTTGAACAACACTTCCATCACCCCCACCCACAATTTAAATTCGTCATCCTACAATATTCTAATCCTCTATCTAGTCCTCATCCTCCATCCAATCCTAATCCTCCAATTCATAATACTAATTTTCCATCTAATCCTAATCCTCCATCAAATCCTAATCCTCTATCTAAGACTACAAAATTTACATTTATCACTCAAGAATTTATCTAAGGACTATTCACAAAAAATAATAAATCCCCAAGTACAAAAAAGGGTTTCCAATATTCCCATTTCAAACATACCTCTCCATCCCCTTACCTCCATCCCATTTAAATCAATGCAAACCCCAATCCTATGAACCTCATGCATCTCCTATTCCTCTATCTACTCAATTGAATGCGTCTATCCAACACTCCTCGTCCATCACACCATCCACACAAAATGAACTTTGTAAATCCATTGATCCAAACCATGCTACCTTAGATTCCCCTCTAGATCAAGATCAAGAGATCCCTTCCATCCTATATAATGACCCCATTCCACCCAATCTGATCCCCTTCAAAATAAAGAACAAAGAACTCCTTCCACTCCATGTCATGATCCCCTTCCTAACTAAGATCAAGACATCCCTTTGATCCTATATAATGATGTAATGAACACCCTAGATTGCACCAAAATATATTGATCCTCATGGGAATGAAATTGAACAAATTGCAGGTATATGAAAATTTGCTGATATGTAACTCAAAAGATTGTGTTGATATTGGCATACATATATAAAGAATAAAAAACCAACATAAAATATCAACAATATTCTCTAGATATGATTGTTGTTATCTAAGTAACAGTTTACAATGAATTTGCATTGAAATTATATTTCACAGCCAATGTATAATAGAAAATATAGAGGGAAATTATGACCTTTGGCAATACAATATAATTACTTCATCTTTGCAGAGCTCAACAACTAATGATAGACCTATCTCCTAAAACATGGCGATTATTATACTGCATATAATTAAGCCTGACCAGGTTCCCTGTATTTGCACCAATACTAAAAGAAAGTCATTCCTTTCTGAAACCATGACTCACCTCTAAGAGAGCACCAATATGAAAGGTAGTCGCTCTTTCCAATTTTTTGCATTGTCCAAGTTGACAATTTTCATGCTTACGTAGACAATCCATTTATTCCTTGTTCACCCCCAATTCCTACCTCTGCTGGCTAGATTAAACACTGCAGTTTAGGGAATTCATTCTCTTTGCTAATAAAACAATGGTGACTAGTAACTATCAATCCATACGCTCAGACCAAATAACACCAATCACCTTGCACAAATGTAAGTCGACACACTAAGTACTATGAAGCGTCTTCTTTTAAAGCGTTATCTACTCATTTCGACATGCACCAAATGCCAAACTTATCCACAAATTTTCTAAAACTAATGCTTGTGGCCTGTTTCTAGTAGCCATTAAACCATTAAACAAACCTGGCGATCAGTCAGTAAGATTCCTTTGCACTTTTTGTTTTACTTACAAAAAACTAGCATGATTTTCCGCTGCCACTTACAAACTAACTCCAAGTCCCCACGACCTGCCTTAAAAGTTGATGTTCCTAACTTGAGAAATCATTGACATCTATAAACTTCAACCTTAAACCCCATGACCTAGCTTAAATTTTTAAAGTGGCTCTATTAAATTTTTAAAGTGGCTCTATCAACTTAACATTCAAATGCCCAATAACCATGAGAATTCATGCCTTTAGACAAACAATATACTTGAAAGCCTCCAGATTAGAACAATATTAAATCACCTAGCTGGAATGTTATTGACTCTCGCAACAATTTCCTATGATGATGTCATATATCCACACTCCCACAATTTTGACTTGCCTAGCAAGAGTTCACAAAATTGAATTAATCGTTTTGTATAGTCCAAAAAATCTCAACAACTTAAATATATGCATAGTTCCAAAGTGAAATGACCTACAATCAACCAGAGAAAGATCTTCCATCTCCATGGTTGATGTCCTCTATGAGAGTTTTTATCTTCACAAAGCTTTTGGATGAACACAATTCAACCAACAGTAATCTGTATCAAAATTTCTTCAGCTCCCTCAAAAATGAACTCCAAAATACTTTTATTCATTCTTTTGTTAACTTCTCACACCCCTTTCTTGAAAATCTAATATTTACTTTTAATTTAATATTTCTTTTTAAAATAATTCTTATTTCACAAAAAGTGGCATTATTAATTTAATTAACCTTTCCAGTAGTTTAGTCATTTTTGCACATATTAAAAATAATTAATTTAAGTTGTCTTTTAATTTATGTTTTTTTTACAACTTACAATTAATTATTTAATTATTTAATATTTCCCACATAGCCAATTGAAGATGCAAAAATTGTAAAAACTATTTTGGAAGAAAAAACCGAGGGTGCCAAAATACTTAGGAGTTGATTTGGAACATTGAACATCCCCTTTGACACAAATGATGGTCACTGAGAAAGCTAAAGCTAATTTCAATGTTGAAGTAACCAAAAATGGAGACATTATAGTCCTCTCTCTCCAAAGATTATTTTTCCTCAAGCAATGCCAAGATGCCCTCAAAACAACTGATTGAGCCAAACTAAAACCAACTATGATCACAAATCCCCAAATCAATCTCTGAAAAAATCCACCATGTTGTTGCATCACTCTGATTAAAACTATCAACTCATCATGTAAAGTCTACGCTCTTCTCCCCCATGACCCAAAAATATAATAATCCTCTAAACCTAGATTGAAATATTTGTAAGTGCTAAATTCCATACAATGAAAACACTCCTACCAAGACACCCCAATGTGGTTCACACTAGTGATCCTACTAGCTAACATGATCCTAGGCAACAGGAAAAACATTTTGCTCAACAAGAGAACATGGCCATCTACATCAATCATCATGGATTTCCAAAAGTGATGTACATTAATCCCTATAATATCGATAAATTGTCACCCTTAACAATTTCACACTATGTTTTGTTCCCCTTAATTTATTGGACCTAATTGAGCACTTAATTTCCTAAATTATGCATTCCAAGACCTATTTTTACCGTTTTCATAAGGATTGTAAGCATTGAACAAATGCAAGAAATTAATGTTTTTCCCCCAATACATTGTGTCTTGGAAAATAGGGCAAGGACCCATATGCACATGGACATATGGGTCCCCCCATTTTGTAGGGGACCAAATTTTAGAATGTCGGTGTCAACATTTTAACATTCAAATTTCAAATTTCAAAAGTCGGCTTTTGGGATTTAATTTTTAGGAAATTAGCTCAATTGTATATAAATACCTAGTTATTACTTCATTTCAAAACTAGCAAGAAAAGTATTGGAGAACTTACGATCAAGAGAACTATCAAGCAAGTCGAGAGATACATTTCAAAGCCTTATTGCAACAATTCAAAATCCAACATCATGGAAAATTCTATACATGTGTTCATGTTGTCATTATTTTGTGAATGCTAATACTTTTGTAGGTCTCCAAAGCATTCAAACATTCAAGCAAGAAATATCCAATTCCTTGAGGATATGTGTATGACTTCAGTCCTTCAAAGAAGCCACCGAAGGGTGGTGAGTTGCAACTCTTTGTGATTTTATCATTCCTTCCTTTTAATTATCCATTTATCATTGGCATTACAATTGTGAAAGTGGGAACACTTACATAGGGTTTGACTAAGAAAAACCCCTAAATGACCCAATATTTTCCCTCTCTTTGAATGTGTAGGTTATAGGTTTGAAGAGAATTGAAGAAAGATTGAAGACAAGTTATTCATTTTTGCATTCAAAGCCCTAAATCTTGTCAAGCCATAGAAAATCAATTATAGAATTATCCAACAACATTTTGACAACTTTGCAACCAAAAATTAGAAGCTCAAATCTATCACTAAAGGACTCTAAAAGCATAGCAAGATGCCTTTTTAGAGACCCATATGCCCCTAGGCATCCCAATCCTCTTATTTACCTCAAAACCAACTTTTTAGGACAAGTACACAGTCTCCCACATTTTCTAGATTTGCCTCCAAAATGTTGTTTCGGTCTGTTATTCATTGGGATCTTGCATTTCATGTATTAGGTCACATAGTCTAATTAGGTTAATCAAGGAAAATCAATTCCAATTCATCTCTAATCCCTCAAAGAAGGAGATCCAAGTCTGATTGGCTCACCTTCATGATTGATAGCCAATCTATTCACCTTGTTGATCTTCCTCTTTGATGAAATAAAGGAAAGGGGCCTCTCATTTGGAAATCCTAAGTTTTTTGCATTTAGGACCTATGATCCCCCCTCTTTTTTCTTTGCTTCATTTTTGTGAACTTGACATGTTAACATCATAAACTTTTTGAAATTGGAAGTCATTCAAACCCTAGATCTAGATTTTTCTTTACATTATCTTATATTTCTCATTTAGGGTTTCATATTTGCATCATAAAAAGTCCATATGAATTCAAAAATATTACATTCATATTGCATCATAGCTTACATTAGGGTGTATTTTAGTCATTTAGACTAGATTTTCATCCAAAATTGCACTCATAATTGTCATTTTTTGTTTACACATTATCACATATTTGCATCTCATTTACATTGGAAAATTATGGAAAAACAACCATTGTCAAAAATTTTTGAAAATAGAAATAGCAACCTTAAACAACAACCTAAAAATTCATTTTTTTCAAATTTCAAACCCCCTATAAAGGACTCAGACACCCCTAGGCGACTTTGTCATTGTATAGTTGAAACAATAAAAAATTTCATAGTTTTATGTCTTTGTCTACTCAATTTGTATGCACTTGCAAATATCTGTTTTGGAATCCATAATTGCATGTTTTTAGGCATTTTACATATAGTTCATAAAGGTGAAAGAAAGTGCATTGTTTTTCAAAACTGCATCATAATCATCATTTCCAGGTCTTTGCATCTTAGAATTAGTCAATTATTTCATTTCAAATCTAAAAAATTGCATTCAAATTTATTCAAACATCTTCAACATTGTTGTATACTTGGATTTTGCATCAAATTGGCATAGATTAAGTAAATTCTGGAAAATTATTTACTATTACAACTGTTTGCAAGTAGAATTAAAATCCTTAAGCAGTCTAATACATAGTTAGATTCTGCATTTCTAGAGCCCTTGACCAGGACCCAAATTCCCTTGGGTGCCTTTGTCCTACTATTTTTTGCCAAATAATTTTTTTCTCAGACCTTTGTTTTTGTGTTGCCTATTTGCTTCTATTGTTTTATTTCTATTTCTAAATGTTTGTTGTGCTTATTTAGCAGTTTGGTTTTCATCTTGGGTACACTTGGTGTTGTGAAACTTGCATGAGTTTCACAACTTGGTGTTCTATTGCCAATACTTCAACAAGACAGTTCGAGACTCATGGAATCTCATAATGTTGTTACATCCACTATGGATACTAAGTTTTCTAACTCTTTCATGCAAAGTGTTTTCAATTCTCAACCCATTTTATAATCTATCCCTCATACCACAATCCCATGACAACCATACCATCAACCATTTTTTTGGATATTGAAACTATTGTTTCCCATGTTCTCGAAGACAAACTTAAACAATTGGACAAAGATTTAGAAAAACTGCAATACTATGTGAGTACTTTATATCTAGTAGGAACAATAGTCCCTATAATAGATAACATGAGGAAATTAATTGATAATGCTCAAGGATTAGAGGTTTTGTGTAGTCTATCCCATATAGTTGATGCTCATGTGCCTACAATGGCTAGTTGTGCTCAAGCTTTCAATAATGCTCAAAGTCAAGGAGGAAATAAAGTATCCCTCCCTACAACTATAACCTCTATTTCCACGTACACAAATCCAACTATTACCATAATGAAACAACAAAACAATAGTATAGCTCCAACCGTGGGTATTTCCATAAGAAATCCTTATAGTTTTATGAACTCAAACATCATATCGACAAATCCATCAACTCTCACAAACTTGCGACATAGTAGTCCACCTAGCACATATACACTTCCACCATATTCACCTCATTCCAAAAACATGTCAAGCAATGATTCTTTCATAAACTAACTTTTGCAAAATGTGACATTGTTTCGACAACAAATCTCAATGTTGAACCAAAATCAAAATGGGCAACCATCAAAATATGTTAAAAGGAGCTCATTATCACTTGAAATATTGAAAACACCAATGCCACAAAACATATAGATACCCAAATTTGAGAAACAAAATGGTAAAGGAGACCCTAGCAACCATATATCAACATTTACCACCTTGTGTAGTGACTTTATTTTTGAAGACAAACTTTGGGCTAGAATTTTTCCTAGGTCATTAAAACACATGGCTTTGGAATGGTTTTTTCCATTGCTGAATAACTCAATCCATTCATTTAATGATATTTTTGATGCTTTCCTTAATTATTTCAAGTGAACATTGGTCCTAAGGTTACCTTACCTAACTTAATGTGGTGCAAATAAAGGAAAGGTGAAAAGGTCACAGACTTTATAGAACGCTATCAAATGCTTTACTCACAAATCAATCTTACTCTTCTTGATGCAAATGTTCAAAGGATATTCATTGAAAATATATAATTAGACATATAAGAGAGAAAATCTTGTTGATGTGATACCCATCCTTCATAAATACACTTGTGTATGACTCTGAACGTGTTTATCATAATTCAGTTAGTTAGTATAAAGAGACATCTTCATTGACTCAAGTTGAAAAGTTTGAATCCATACCTCAAAACAACTACCAACCATTCATAAAGAAAAACAAAAACTTTATCAAGATAAATCCATCTCAAATGACCAACCATATTGAACCTCAATTTTCCTCCATAAGGTCAACCCCATTACCAATTTAAATCAAAATAGACAATTTACCCTCTTACTCGACTCCCTCCATTTGATCATGTTGTAACTATTGAGTAAGAACTTAATCTGGTTGCCTCCAGTTAGACCTATGGACACAACCAATCCTTTAGGTCCAAGTTTTAATCCAAATTCCTTTTGTTAGTATCACTGCACAAGTGGACATGATACAAAATGATGCATGCATCTTAAACATCAAGCGCAAGAGCTCATTGATTCTAATCACATCTAGTTGGGTGGTGTTAATGATCACGGGAATAAGTTTGTTGCCCCACCTAACCAAAATTTGTAAATTTTTACCAACCCAATTCCTAATCATTTATCCCACTTTGATCAAGTTTGTGATGTTAAAAATGATGAGATGAATGTTGATACTGATTCAAATTCAACTTGCAATTTTTGGCTTTTGGAATATAATTTTCAAGAAATTAGATAAAAAAACTATAAATACCTAGTCTTTTTATCATTTTAAATCTAACACACATGATCAAATATATCCAAGAGAAAATATTTTTATCAAGAGCATTCAAGAGTAGATTTATCAGTCATTTGTTGGAGCAATCAAGGTACTAACATCATGTTCAAGCTTATTTGTGTTCATATCATCATGTGAATGATAACATGCATTGTTGATCCTAAAGAATCCAATAATTTCAAGTATCCAAATCCATCAAGTGAAGCAAGATTAGATTCCTTGGAGATATGTGTTTGTCTTCAATCCTTTAAGGGAATCCATTGAAGGATTGGTGAGTTTTAACAAGCAAGTGTTCATTCATCATTTCCATCTCCATTATCATTATCTTTTTATCAAGGTTTAATTACCAAACTTAGGGTTTGACTAAGGAAAACCCCCATTCAAACAAAACAATTTTTCCTCTTTGTGTATGTGCAGATTATAGGTTGAGGAAGAATTGAAGATCTTGAAGAGAATTTTTTTTATTCTTGCATGATTTTTCATCATTGTTGTCAAGCCACGTAAACTAGATTACAAACTTTATTTTCAAATGTCCAATAATGGGACCTGTACCAAATAGAAGCTAAAACCTAGCCTTCCAGGATTTCCAAAAATGTTTTTAGAAGCCCTAACTAGGATTGTAATGCCCCGCCATGCAACCCTAGGGAAAGTTGCAATTTACTACCCAAACGAACTAATTTTTTTTTAATAAGAACAATTAACATGCAAGTTCACTAACTAATTGCCAACAACCCCTAAGGTTACGAGACTGAGTTACTTAAACCCAAACAAGAAACATGAATTAACCAAAACATTTAATTACTTAAAGCATTAAGAACACATACATTCTATACATAATAATTTGCATCAAGAATAAGAAATACCACTTGATTCCAATAAAATAATTTACAACCTAATTACAACACTCATTCCCCGAATAAGGTAAATCCAATAAGTATAATTACAATTACAAAATCCACCTCGATAACAATGAGGGGTAAAAAAATTACAACATTAACTGAAATGAATAAAGCATGAAATAAAACTGGAATCCACAAGCTCTCCAACTGGAAATCTTGTCCAAAAACAAAAGCCGACCCAATGGATTAAGGTGCATGTTCCACCCAACCATGTGATACCTAAAGGCTCACCCCCATGCTAGGAGATAGTAACTAGGAATCCAACACAAGACCATCTACCACTAGGCACAGACAAAAACATAAACTCAACTTAAACAACTACAACCACAATAATACTTAACACAAAGGTTACAATGCTTCTAGAGAACAAGGTTCAAGAACATCATTTGTACTCCACACCATAACTGATTGACTGCTGACATAGGTAGAGTGTCATACATAAATTTCCATGAGTTACCCTAGCTCAACCTTCTTAGGCTACCGAACCCCCATCTTGGGTTACCCTGGCTTGCCTCTACTGGCTGCCAGACCCTCATGCAAAACTATGCATCTCGTCTCATCTCGAGCCTTAACAAACACAAGCTTCAAGAGAGACATTCATTATCTTTATTTAGTGTGAAAGTGCCCCATTAATTTATTTCAAGTTATCACTTAATTAAACCCTAGGTGAGTTACCCTGGTGCCCCTTTGTGTGTCGGACCCCCACAAAGAGCCACTCTCCTATTGACAACACACACAGTACAAAACCACAATCCAATGGGTAAACTAGATAAGACAACCTCTCCAATCCAAGGAGGCAACGAACAAAGGAAACTCACTCCAAACACTGGAGGAAAACAAAATACAATCCCCATTCTTGCCAAATGAGGCACAATTAAATAACCCTCTCCTAATCCCAAGGAGACACAAACCATCCCCGTTTGTGAAAACTGGGTGAAACAACATGGTGTAACTATACGCACTTCCCATGACAAGTAGAGGTTGACTAACATAATGACAACCCAAACCCATAAACGAACCCCTATCTGGAAGACTTCAAAGCCCTTACTCTAATTTCACAATGTCGAGGATGAACAAATAAACACTAAAAGCATTTCAGACAATTAAATAATATAAAGTTAGGATTTCCTAAATCCAGTCAATCACAGTTTTCATTACTAACATTTATTCAATCAAATACACCAAATTCATTTCACAACATTGAAGTATTTAAAAACCAATCATCTACTCTAAGTTTTACAATTATATTCCATAATCAAACAATTTAATGAATAAGACCATCTGATTAAAATAAATCACTCATTATTTCTAAGTTTAACAATTATATTCATAATCAAAATATTTTAATAAATAAAACATTTAGTTAAAATCAATTAATCCTTATTTCAACATAGAATAAATTAATCAATTAAAACATATCTATACAAAATACAATATACCTTAAATACATATACATAAAAGTATATATTCAATGTATGTTCCATGATATATTTATATATCTAAAAATTTAAATCACATTGAAATTAAGCAAATCAACATAATAAACTAATTTATTTAAAATATATAAGATATAAATATATACATTATATATATATATACATATACACACTTAATGTGTATAATATATACATAAGTATATATATATAATATATTTATAAATAAACTATGATAAAATAAATATTATATATATATACATGTAACATATCTATATTATATATATAATATAATATATATATATATTATTATATTATTATATAATATAAATAATATTAAAATAATATTTAAAACAAATAATAAAAAAAATGAATTTTCTTTAAAGCCATGAAGCCCTAATTAGGCACGAGGCTATCCTGCCTCCCCACAGGTGGCGACCTGTGTGCCCTCACACAATCCGCCCCCCATGGGCACGACCTGTGTGCTCAACACACAGTGCCCGCCTCCCACAGGTGGCGGTCTGTGTACTCGGCACACAGTGCCCTCCTCCCAGGGGCAACCGCCTGTGTGCACTACACACAGTCTGCCTCCCTGTGGGCGGCGGCCCATGTGCCCTGCACACGGCTCACCTCCCTACGGGGGGCGATGGTGGTGGCGATGGTGGTGGGGGTGACTCCCCTACCTCCCCACCACAAACCAAATAAAATCTTCACAAAAATATAGAAGAATTTCACCTATGCTTAAAAAAACACAGGGTTATTTTCCAAAAAATAAATAAATGAAAACCCTAGTATATTTATAAATATTCTTGTGTGTCTTATTGTGCAAATGCCCAACAAAATTTTACAACAAAACAATGCATTTTTCAACACAACAACATGGTTTACATCCCAGTTTTGACAACAAATCTCTTTTGGTTTTCATTCTATTTTTCCATTGTTTGATTCTAGTTTTGGTTTTCATTTCTCAAATCTAACCACAGTTTGAAAGTTTGAATGCATTTTTAATAGATTTTCAAACAACAAAACAAGGATTGAATTCTTTTCAAAATGAACAAAACAAAACAAAGAACCTAATTTTTTTCTCCAAAGCTTGAAGATGCCAATGGTGTTTTCCACTCCTTTGAATTCAGCTCAAGCAAGAGTCTCAAATTCCTTCACCAACAACTAGGGTGACGACTTGGCACAGAATACCTAGCTACTATCTCCCAATCAATTTTCGTTGGTCAATGGACACGCTCAAACTTGGGAACCAGGTGGAGTCAATGTCATGTACCTGTCAACCTGCAACAAAGAGTACATCAAACATGCATATATAAATAATATGATCAAACACACCATGAAGAGGAAATCTCAGAATTGTAGGGCACTCACAAGCGAGTGATACAATCCCGTCCCCTTCACCAATACACAATTACTAACTGACGATTCTAACATCAATAACATAATCAACAACATAAATCATCATTAAATCAAATATTTGCTTAGCTATTCCAAAGCATGCCATAAAGATAACATCATAGTAAAATAACATCACATCAAAATATAATGTTTACAACACTTAACATATAACAGTCAAAAGTAACCAAGTTCCAAAGTCACATCATAAACATAACAAAGCATTACAAAGAAAACACTGCCAAACAAAAGAGCTAAAATGGAGGGGTGTTACAAGGACCCATTCACCCAGGGGTGAACCAGTCCTTCAGTAGGTCTTAAACCAACTTTTGGTGATAGGTTCATGTGTCCAAACCCTTATTAGATCTTCTTGCAAACTATGATTTATGTTTCTATACTTTCAAGAATTTGTATTTCATGTATTAGGTCTTATTGTTCATTTATTTTGAGCATTGCATATCATTTTAATTTAGTTTTAGATCTTACCTATTGTCCTAAGGTTTGAGATCCAAGTTTGATTGACTCACCATTGAGGTTGAAAGTCAATCTTTACACCTTGTGATCTCTTTCCTAATGAATTTTTCTTAGGAAAAGACATATTAAGATCCTTATAAGTTCTACACAAATAAAAACAACCTTCAACATTAAGGATCTTCTTTCGACCCAAAATTTCATTTTGGTGAACCTAACATTCTTACATCATACATTTTTTATTTGGAGATCATTAAAACCCTAGATCTAGGTTTTGCATCATCTTGTTTTGCATTTCATTTAGGGTTACATATTGCATGTTTGTATCATTTAAACTCATAAAAATCCAAAAATATTGCATACATTTTGCATAATAGCTTACATTAAGATGTGTTTAAGTCATTTAGCTCAACATTTCATTCAAAAAAGTTGTCATTTTGTTCATACATTTTATAAAATTGCTTTCACATTTCACCATAATTCTAGGAAAAACAGTCACTATAGTAAAACTTTGCAACTAGATATAGTAAACATATGTAGTAACATAGAAACTCAAATTTTTATTTTCTAGAACCCTGAGCAAAGACTCATTCACCTAAGGGAAAATATGTCCTAGTACAGGTGTCATGAAAAAAATTTCATGCATTTATATATCTATGTCTACTTTCTATTTTTATTGGTAGATCTGTATTTTGAAATTCTAGAACAATATTTTTGTATATTAAAAAATTTAACCTTTTACTTACATTTTGGAAAAAAATGTGTTTTTTTTGTTACTTTCAGTATTTAATAGCTTTAGATCTATAGAGATTTTTTTTCATTTTTCATTACATAGTTTGGATAGATTAAGTTTTCATCTTTTACAAATAGTTGAAACCATAGACCATCCTAAAACATTTAATAATCATATTACATTAAATGATTAACCTTCGAGAAAGAATAGTAATTTGATCATGTTAGATCTCTTTATACAAGTACACATATCCCTCAAGCCCTTTAGTAGTGATGACTTTGACATGTTAGGTGAATCCCTTGAGAATTTCATCTCACCAAGATCATCTATTAAGTCTTGTGATACCAAAACACAACAAAGAGAAATCAATGCAATCACACCTCAACTTATCCTCTACCCACCTTCACAACAACCACAAAACCAAACCAAACTTGTGCTTATCATAGGACCACCTCAAAACAAACCAAAACCTCCAAGATATATCTTAAATTTTACAAGGCAACTAACTAGTAACAATGTTTCATCTCAATGAAGTTATCATACCATTGCTCATACATATAACATAAGGAATAATAGGAAACCACACATCATTTCTAAATCGACACCACTTCCTCAACCCATTTTTCCTAGTGCTCCTTGTTTACCTTCACATAGTGGAAAGGAGTATGATCTTGTGGAAAAACTTCACAACACTCCTAATATTTCTTTATGGGATCTCATTCAAGCATCACATAATTATCATAGCATGTTTCAAAATTCTTTACAACAAGTTGTAGTCCCTCCTAGTGCACAACCAAATGATGTAGCAACCTTAATTCAAGGCATGAAATTAGTCAATACATATATTATTTTTCATCAAGATGAGTTACCTCCATTGGAAATACAACAAAAAAATGAGGCTTTGGTGATATTGGCTAGCATTAACAAGATTTGCATTAAGTGTACTCCCATTGATAATTGTTCGACACTCAATGTTTGTAGTGTAAACCTTTTGGATAAACTTGGAGTGGACAAGACAAAAATTCAACTAGATTCTTTATCTATCTGTGGTTTTGATAATGTGGGAAAGCAACTGCTTGGTGTGATAAAATTGCTTGTAAAAGGTGGTAGGGTTACATTGCAAACTACTATCCATGTCATGCCCCAAGAATTCTCATATAATATCCTCTTGGGTAGGCCACGATTCATGAAATGAATGGAGTCCCTCCGATGCTTCATCATCTAATGGAATACAATATAATATCCTCTTGGGTAGGCCATGATTCATGAAATGAATGGATTCCCTCCAACGCTTCATCGTCTAATGAAATACACTTATAAAAAAGAGGTTTAAATAATCAAAGAAGAATTATAATCAAATTTTTTTTGCAAACTGAAACAGGAATGGAAAGTCCTTTGAGAACATTGATACCAACTTCAAAAGTGGAACCGGTTCAAGAAGTTGAGAAAGAGAAGTTTTTTTCAACAATTACAAATCTATTGGATGATGATTGGGGTTCATTAGATTTCACACCTAAATTCATGGGAGAATACAAAATCACAACAAAAGAATTAGGAAAAGAAAAAGAAGCAGTGGTAGTATCAACACAACATGAAGTGGAGTCATTGCAAGCATCTAGGAGAACACCTTCTAGTAAAGAAGAAGACACAACTTACACAACAAATTATGATGAGATTGATCATGAGAAGGCACCATCATTTAAATAAATGGAATATCTTTATGGATGAGAATATCAACTCTTTCAAAACAATTGGGCTATAATGGAAAAAAGGATGTGGAGTGAAAGAACAAGGCATTATAGTTCTTATAGATCCTGTCATATAAGAAACAAAAAGAGGTCTTGGATATTATCCTTCATAGATAACAAAAGCATCAAAGAAACCTTCTCTTAATATCAATACCATCACACAAGATTCTTTTAAGAAAACTTTAACCTTTGGTGTATCCGGAGTTGATAAAAACTACATGTGAGAGTATCTCATTGGATATGTTTCAAAATGATACTTTCCCTATTCATCATAATCAATAACATTAGTTGTTTCTCCTTGCCATGTGATAGTTGTAGAATTATAGCATTCTCACTACCACATGTATTGAACTTTATGCATCATTCTTTTATATTTCAAGGAGTAGCATATAATACTTTACCTCGACTCATCCTTGCCCCACATTTTGGGGACAAGAGGTTAGGTAGCCTTGTCCTAGTATGGCACTTGTTGTTACCCCTTTGGCTAGGTATCCACCTTCCATATATGATGAACAAGATTGGGATGCAAATGACCTATTATAGGTTGGCTCGTATGTGGCATACTTTCTTTCTTTTTATTTATATGTTCTTTGTGATTGCATGTATGTAATGTGATCCCACGTACTATGTTGTTTGACGTGTCTTTATGTTTGTGAGATTTATTTGTATGAACCTTGTTACTCCATTGGTGCAAGGATACAAAGGAATTGAATCTATTATGACATTCTTTTATTCGTATCTCCATTCTTCTATCTATCATAAACATTTTCTTTTCTTTTGTCTCGTGTTTTCCTTTTGGGGACAATGCAAGGTGTTGAGACATCCAAGTCTCTTCCATTTTGACCAAAAATATTTTTTATTTTTCACTCTCTATGTGTCATTCCTCCTTTGTGTTCATTGTTCCACGAAGTATTTGGGGAATGATGGCAGTTCCAAGCTCTATTATATCACTGTAGCAAAGACATGCACTAACTCTGAATTTGTGGATCCCTTATGTTTTATCTTATTGGATTGCATGTGGGGGAAACCTCCTTTATCATGAAGAAATTGTATTTGGAAAATATCATTGGAATAGGGATTTCCAAATAATCTCTCATTTCCCTTTTTATCAAATTAGCATTTATTATTTCTACTTTAAAGTAATTGTTCATAGTATGGTGTTTAGAAATTCCTTTAAAGTGGGGGCATACATTGGAATTATTTCATTTTGGCATTTTTAGCTTCAATTTTGTTCACAACAATTGGACTTAGTGTAGCGTTCGCATAACACATTGATAATTTTGAGGTACCTTATCAAAATTATCAAGGAATATAACTTTTGGTATGGTTGATGTATGGGAACACACCTGTAGACTTGGTGTGTCCATCCCATTTTCCACCCCTTTTTTATGGGTACACACCTTGTAGACCTATTGTGTGTTTCTCATTTTTGTCTTTGGAGCTCACCTAGTGTATATTGGATTGCACTAGCCCTTGTGAGCCTATTTTATGGACGTGGAATAATACAACTTGCTAGTCCATCATTTTTCCTTTTTCCCTTTTTGCATTGGATTTGACATTATATGCTTGTGTATCTTGTCTTGTTGCATGTATATTACACATCTTGTGTGTCCCTTTGTGTTTATATTAGTTTTCCATGGGATCTTAGATCCTAGGGTCTTGGACATCTCCTTTGATCTTTGTCATTCTATCTCATCAACATTTGTACACTTGGACCCCTCTTGACATATATTTGTCTACTTTAGTGTTAGTCTGAGCATAAGTTCATACTCTCACTAAACTGGGGGATAAATGTAGTGTATAAAATTGTACAACTTTATAATTTCACACTATGTTTGGGTCCCTTAATTTATTGGACATAATTAAGCTTCTAATTTTCCAAATTATGCATTCCAAAGCCTTATTTTTCCCATTTTCCAAAGGGAGAACTAGCATTTAAATAAATGCAATCAATAATTAAATCACATTGAGCATGTGTGTCCTAGACTTATAGGCCTAGAACCATTCACCCAAGGGAGAATGGGTCCCCTTTAAATCCTAAGACCCATTTTTAAGTATATTTGTGGCGGTTGATTCAAATTAAACTTGCATTTGTCAGCTTTTGGAATCTATTTTTTGGGAAATTAGATAAACACCTATAAATACCTAGTCTTTTATCATTTGAAATCTATCATGCATGATCAAATTTATCCAAGAGAAAATATTATTATCAAGAGAATTCAAGAGAAAATTTATCAATCATTTGTTGCAGCAATCAAGGTCCTAACATTATGTTCAAGCTTATGTGTGTTCATGTCATCTTGTGAAGGTTAACTTGCAATGTTGATCCTAAAGAATACACGCATTTCAAGTATACAAATCCATCAAGAAAAGCAAGATCAGATTCCTTGGAGAGATGTGTTTGTCTTTAGTCCTCTAAAGGAAGCCATTGAAGGATTGGTGAGTTGTAACAAGAAAGTGTTCATTCATTATGTCCTTCTCCATTATCATTATCTTTCTATCAAGGTTTAACTACCAAACTTGCGGTTTGACTAAGGAAAACCCCCATTCAAACAAAATAATTTTTCCTCTTTATGTATGTGTAGATTACATGTTCAAGAAGAATTGAAGATCTTGAAGAGAAAATTTGCATTGTTGCATGAGTTATCATTATTGTTGTCAAGCCACAAAAAATAGGTTGCAAACTTTATTTTCGATTATTGGACAGTGGGACCTGTGCCAAATAGAAGCTAAAACCCAACCTTTTAGGACTGCCAATTTTTTTTCAGAAGCCCTAACTAGGACCCATTTTCCCAGGGTCAAACCAGTCCTTCAGCAAGTCTCAAAACCACCTTCTGGTGATACGTATATGTGTCGAAACCCTTATCAGATCTACCTTCAAACTATGATATAAGTTTCTGTACATTTGAGAATTTTCATTTCATGTATTAGGTCTTATTATTTGTTTAGTTTGAGAATTACATATCATTTCAATTTAGTTTTAGATCTTACCTACTATCCTAAGGACTAAGATCCAGGTCTGATTGACTCACCATTGAGGTTGAAAGTCAATCTTTACACCTTATGATCTCTTTCCTAATAAAATTACCTTAGGGAAAGACACATATTAACATCCTTATAAGTTCCACACAAATAGAAACCACCTTCAACATTAAGGATCTTTTTTCCCAACATTTTAGGTAAATGGACAAGATTTCTTTGCAATACAAAGATAAGAGAGTTGACTCTGGCACAAAAGATTGGGACACATCAATTTTGATGATCTTGTAAGGACCAACTCAAAAGGAATGGTAAGGGACATGCCACAAATCAATAAGCCTACATCTACAAGTTGTGAACCATGCCATGAGGGAAAACAGATAAAGACCAAAATTCCTACTAAGTAATATTCTACAACAAAGCCATTAGACTTGATTTACGTTGATCTATGTAGACCAATGGCAACAAAGAGCATTCAAGGTGATAGGTATTTTATGATGCTTATTGATGACTACTCTAGAATGACTTGGATTAATTTTCTGAAAGAAAAATCAGAGGATTTTGAGACATTTAAAGCATTTAAGGCTATGGTTGAAAATGAAATTACAGGAACAATCAAGTTTCTGAGATTAGATAGAGGTGGAAAGTTCACTTCTGACAAGTATGATGAATTTTGTGAGTTGCATGAGACCCAAAGATAATTTTCTACTCCTAGAATTCTATAGCAGAATGGAGTAGTTGATCTAGGAAGAACTAAACTATACACTTGATGGAAAAAATAAAGTTAAGTCAAGAAAAGTTGTTAAAAATGTATCAAAGAGAAGTAGTTCATACTATAATTTACATTTTTAATAGAGTTCAAATCAAACCAAAGATTGCTAAAATGCCATATGAACTATGGAAAGGAAGATTGGTTTCAATTGGAAATCTTAGAATATTTGAAAGCAAATGCTACATCAAAATGGATGAAGAACATTTGGGTAAGTTTAATTATAAATCTGATGAAGGTATTTTTCTCATTTATTCTATGACAAGAATGTCATAAAGATTCTATAAAAAAATACTGAAAAGGATTGTGGAAAGTGTCAATGTAAGTATTGATGAAACAATACAATCTACTAATACTCCAAATGAAGAAGATAATGAAGATATAATCAGTAGTAGTGATGAAGACCTAAAATTCAACTTAGAGAATACAATTACAAAGACTTGGGATAGGTATGCTCAGAAGAACCATTTTGAAATTCAAATTATAGGAGATAAGGATAGTGGATTTTATACTTGGAGAAGAATTGAGAAATAAAATGAATAAGTACACTTTTCCTTATTATAAAAATTGAACCAAGTTCCTATGTAGAGTAAAGGAAAGAGATAGGTTGGTTAGATGTCATGGAGGAAGAATTGACTTGGATTAAGAAAAATAAAACTTGGGAATTGGTTTTGTGACCTAAAGACAAGAATGTCATTGGAACCAAATGGGTCTTTAAAAATAAGTTGAATGAAGATGAAAAAGTGATCTAGAACAAGGCCATACTTGTATTCAAAGGATATGCTTAGGTTGAGGGAATTGATTTTGAAGAGATATTTTCTTTGAGAACAAGGATAAAAGAAATCTGAATGTTTCTGGCCTTATCAACATTCAAGAATTTCAAAGTATATTAGATGGATGTCAAGTCTACATTTTTGAATGGACAATTAGAAGAAGAATTCTATATTGAATAACCGAAAGGCTTCCAATGTTTAGAAAATCAAAAAAAATATGCAGACTAAAGAAAGTACTTTATGGACTCAAACAAGCTCCTAGAGCATGGTATTCTAGATTGGATAGATATCTGCAACAACAAAGTTTCAAGAGAGGTAGTGCAAATAGTAACTTATACATAAAAATAGAAGGTGATCAATCACTAATTATTTTTGTTTATGTTGGTGATATTATTTTTGGTAGTAGTAGTGATACTATGAGAAAAGGGTTCTAGGATGAAATTTTTGATTAAATATATTTTTGGATTAAGGGTGTTGATGTGCTAACAACATTTTATTGTTTTCCATCAATGACAAGGGGGAGAATGTTGAACATGTGTTGAAATTGATGTCAAATGTACTCATTGATGTCAAAGGAGTGATGTTAGAAGATTGGTGAGAATTAAATTTTAATTATTTCTTTCATGTCTGAGCTTCAAAAATCAAGAGGTTATTTTTTCATGATTATGTCATGTTAGAGATTTTGAGAACAATGTGCGAGGGTGAACTACACTATGAAGAATACTTTGAAATATCATGATTGTATATATTCATGCTGTTGGAAGTAGTTTGGAAGTATTTACAGAAGTATTATATGGATTGCTACTCATACAATGTAATATATTGTAATAGTTTTTTTCTCCACATTCTACCATAGTTGAATGCTATGCCTTGCATCTTTTACCTAAAGTAAAGCTACTGATGTATTAGATTTTAGAGTTTAAGAGGTGGATCCTTAGCAAGAATAAAGTTGGATGTAACAAAGTATTGTCTATTTTGGTTGGCTAACCATGGATAGTGTTTGAGTGTTTGCACCAGAGAAGCGAAGTGTGTACTAGCTAGAGGAAGTGTGTGAAGATAAAATAGGTCCAGGTTAATATCTTTGAAGGAAGCATACAAAATCATGTATGATTGGTGGAAATAAATTTGATTTAGGTCCACCTTAGTTGACCTAGCTAACTATAGATGGTGTTAAGAGATTCATTAAAGTCGACATAAAACATTGTTAATATAGTAGGATGTATATATTTATGGCTAGAATTCATTCAATGACTAATCATCATAGTTTAGGAGTGAGTGATTTTGAATATTATTTGGGTGATATAATGAGAGATACATCCCAATCATTGTGCACCATTATAATAGAAGATCATATTTTGTGTATGAGAGTGTTTGAAGGAAGTTCAAATCAAGAGAAAGTTATGTAATCTATACTGAAGATTTGCATATCATATCTTTGTAATCAGGTAGGACTAGTGTCTTACTTATTGAGTTGGTGCTCAAATCTTTGTATTGGGGATTGATGTCTCTAGTAGATTGGTGCCTACAAATATAGTAGGGGATTAGTGTCTTTAGTAGGTTGGTGCCTACTTCATGATTGTAAGTTATTCATTATTTTTGTGAGGCTAGATTTGTATAGTAGCTCCAAGCAACTCTTCAAGCTATGTTTTTTCCCATTTGGGGTTTCCATGTATATATGGTGTTCATTGTGTGAATGTGTACATCTATGTTTACTTGATTGACTCTAGCTAATTTGATGATTTAATATTCATGTTTGTACAAGTGATTCATAGTAATTAATGTTGAAATAAAGAGTTTTAAATAGATTTGATATACTAATTCACCTCCCTCTCAATATATTGCATGCCCTTCAATTTCCTTGTGGATAATAGGGAGATAAGTACAATAAGTTTATCCCATATCTTGAAAAAAATATTTAAACTCTTCAGACTTAAAAAAATTGCATTATCTATGAATTTTTTTTTTGCATTATCTATGATCAATTTACTAGGGAATACAAATCTTGTAACAATGTGCATCATTACAAAGTCCACAACCACCTTCTTGATTGATTTTCTGATATAGACATCCTTAATCCATTTAGTGAAGTAATTAATGGGGAGAAGAATCCTTTTAAACCCACCAATATATTTCTCTATAATTTTAATAATGAAATTAATTCTCCACAACTAGAATGGGATTTCTATAGTAACATGCCTCAAAGGTAAGGTCCCAAAATTCTTTAATTTTCTAGAGAACTTCTGACATGCATCAGACCTTCTCACTATCTTCTATGTATTAAAAAATAGTGTTGGCTATCAGTAGCCTACTTTGAGTATCTTATGAGTAGGTTTTTTAGAAATGGAGTTGCCGCCACAATTCCCATTATACATTTTCGATAGAAAATTAGAATCTTGACTTTCATCCAAACATATTCAAAGGACACCATCTATTTTTTTTCCAATATAAGTCACCATTTTTTATAACATACTTGATGGTCATAGCTTCAAAGTCCTTTTTTGATTATCAATAAAATTATTTGAACAATTCATATGTTACAGGTATTATATTATATCCTTGTTCAATTGGGAAGTCTTAAGATTACACGCCTTTTATGGAATTTTTTCTTCTATACAATTCACCTAAGCATCTTCCAAATTAGCCTTAGCTATGAGTTTAGCAAGTCCTTTTACTTTAACCAACTTAGTGATTTGAATATATTTATTAAACTCCTAGACCTTTTTGATCTACCTACATCTTCTTCCTATAACCTCTTGTTGTGTGAAAATGTCTTTCGTAGTTGCATGAGGAAAATATGCAATAATTTTGGCTCCTACCAAGTAAGGCCTAATTTATTTTACTATTTTTACTAGTACATATGCATGCTTCTCCATATAATTGTACTTTAATGATTCTAAATATTTGAGGGATTTACTATAAAATGAAATAGGTTTCTTATACCCTTCATCATTATTTTGCAACAAAATGACAACTATGTCGAAAGAGGAAAAAAATATATTGAAATAGTTTTGAAAAATCAAGTGACTTTAAAATTGGAGCCTATTTGATTACTTCCTTTATGCTTTGAAAAATATTTTTTAGGATCCTTACTACAAGAGACCGTTTCTCCCTTCTTTATTATTTTTGAAATCACTTTATTCTTTTTTGAAAAATTAGATATAATCCTTCTAACTAAATTTATTTGGCCAAAGAAAGACTACATACCCTTAATAGTCATTGGATGTGGAATTCTCTCAATTGTAGCCACTCTTTGAGGGTCAATTTTGATACCTTCTTTTGAAATGATTTGACCCAAGTTCCCCTTTGTTATCCCAAACCTGAACTTTTTCAATTCAAGGAAACTCCAATCTCTAAAGCCTTGAAATTATTTTTCTTAAAATGCATGCAATAGTCTTCTTCTATCATGGAAAAAGTAGTTAAATCATCTTGATAAATTACCTTGATGATATCAATCAAATTAGAGAATGAAAAATATATTTCTCTCTTAAAAGTTCCACCAACATAAGTTAGGCCAAAATTCATCCTAACATAAATAAAATCACCCAAAGGTGTAGTGAAGGTTTTTTTATATTGCTTTGATTCTTTAACCTTCACCTAGCTATATCCTAAAAGCCAATCAATCATAGATAGTAGTAATTCACAACTAGTGACCTTGTACAACATGACTTCCATTTTAGGTAAATGATAATTGTCTTTCAAGGTTGACACATTTAGGTTTCTAAAGTCCACACAGTCTAATTTATCCATTCTTTCTTATAGGGACTAAAGTAGAAACCCAGGTGGAATGTCTAATATGATTTATTATCCCACCATCCCTAAGTTTTTTAGTTCTTTTTGTATTTTTGGTGCCAAGGTAGGGGTCATGGATATTTTTTTTGTCTAAATGGCTTGGTATTAGGATTTAGAGGAGTTTCAAGTTGGAACAATTCCTCTTTGTAAGCTTTTAAGTCATCATATGACCAAGAAAGCACACTCTTATATTTTCTTAATAGAGAAGTGAGCATATATCTTACCCTATGCCTCATCTTCTTCTCAATAAATACCCTCTATGGTGATGCAATTATGCTAAGATTAATTTCTTCTAGGTCTCTCTCATGCATAGAGGCTAGCTTTACTATATGATTTTCAATACCATAAAAAATCTCTTTCTGATGATGCTAGTCCTTTTAGGAATTTTTTCTTTTGAGCTAGATGAACCCATTTCCAAAGATTGCCTTTTTTCCATCAATAATCTCAACAAAACCTTGGAAAGTTATCTATTGATTATGGTATTCATCTATACAATGTAAGAATTTAACTAGGTCTTGATCATCATAGAATAATTTCTAGTGGAATACATTATTAGGAGTGGAGGGCCTAGTCAACACCTCAATTTTATAAATTCAGGATAAAGTTATGTCATGATATATTATTTCTATATTAATAAAAAAATAGCCATGAATTTTTTACTTCTATCAATATAATCAATAGAAAAAGCATCAAATAATTCAATGACATGTTATACATCAAATTTATACTATTTCAACCTTTTATTCTTGGAAGCATATGTTTCTTAGAATCTTGAAACTAACTCTAAGTCCCCTAGGAACCTAAGTTTCTTGATACCATTATTTATAGCTAGATTTAATCCTAATAAAGCTTCATACTTGGCAACATTGTTGGTACACTAAAATTATAGTATGAAAGAAGATGTTAGTGACTTACTAGTTGGTGATGTTGGTGTGAATGGGGTTAAATTTCCTAACTAATCATTAGTGAGAACCTATTCACATGATAATTTTACTTAGGAACTAAGTTAGACCTAGTTTTCATTTGTAGAAGTTAGTTATAATGGGGCCATGTCTCATTATTTACTTTTAGTCATCTAGGCATTTAATAGTTTTCATATGCATTATCTAATGCATTTATTATTTGCATTAGGCATTTAATGTTTATATACCTCATCACACCTTACCTATATATACAAGATGCTTGTACATTTTTAAATAATCTAGATCAATTCAATATCATTAATACATCATCATTTGATCAACGATAAAAAAAATACATCATCATTTGATCAATCATCAATCTTCATGCTCATGTTGCAACACTTTCTTGTTGATGGTGTCTTTCATGGTTGATCCATTGAAGAGTGCACAAATTCAATTGGGTTATTTTTCATCAATATTTCCAACATGGTACCAGAGCATAAGTCTTGAAATGTCCATCTCGTATCAGAGAGTTGAGCTGAGGAGATTTTCATTTCAGGTTTGAGGGTTTGTATTATGGGCTAGTTGTCATCATCTATGAGGTAGTTGATTTTTGGAGCACATTGGATTAGATCTTACCCAACCATTATGTTTAGGAGGCCCAAAAACCCCTAAAATGCTTATCCAGTCATCAAAATTTGATGTTTTTCTTTAGAGGCATCAATTATTTTTTCTAGTAGCTGGAAAAATCCATACTATACAAATTTGTGCAGTCCTATAGGTGAAAAATATCCTCCCCCCATGCAAAAAAAATTTTGCGAGTTTGCATAATTATTTATGCAAGTTAAAATTTTAATATTTATTGGGAAATTTATTTTGGTTTGGTAAAATATTTTATAAGGTGGGAAATTAAATTCTTTTATGGTGGCATAATATTTGAGGGTTGAATTATTATAAACCCTACAAATTGCATCAGACAACATTTTTTTTGGAGGCATTAATTATTTTTCTATTGAGAAATCTTTGTTTGTCTAGTAAGCTTTTATTTCTTGCAGGCCTATGTTAATCTTGTCAGGTGCACTTAATACACCACACTGGCTTCATCTTTACCATCAATAGTGCACGTGGTTGTTTATCTCTCATGGGAGGTGCCAAGTGGAGTGGCGCTACCCACCACCATCACTGCCCTACTACCACTTCAACAATGACTCTTTTTTTTCTCTTCCTACACCCTCAATCATATTGAGGACCAAGGGCTAGCACCCAAAGGGGCTTTTTTTTGCCCTTGTTTAGCGTATAGGCCTAAATTGGATAATTTTTCTCAACATAGCATAATTTTCACCAAGGTATCAAAATTTTTCAAAAAAGATATCAAATGGAAAGATGGTTTCACATACTTTGAAGTGGTGTAGATCATTTTCCCATATTTTTCTATAGGTACATTTTATTACCAACTAAAGGCAAATCTTCCTATTGGATTCCCAAGTTCACATTATTTCACCAAATTGTCAAATTTTGGAGATTATAGTGGCATTGTGAAGGTAATTAAGAGCTCTATCATTTTTTCCATGCACTTTTTTCAAAGTCATCCCCAAGTACAATCCACTGAGTTTGTGCAATTTGTGGCATTTACTTGATTACTTGAACATATTGTTATTTGGAGAAGGCATATTTATTGGAAAGGCTTCATTTTTAGTTGTGCATCATATGTGGGAGTTTTTAATTGTTGTTGAAGGTTAATGTATTTGCAATTTTGGAGATCTATCATAGTTTATTATGGGGTTTTCATTTCATCCCTCACTGATTATGCTGAAAAAGGGAAACTATAAACAATGGAGAGATGGCATTATAAAACATCTTCAATGGCTTCATTAGTTGCCACATTTGTATGATCTTGTTCCCCCTCCAAGTACAACTAGTAAGAAATTTTCTTGGAATTGGAAAAGAGATCATGTCTTAGGAGTTATTTTTAAAGCATGTTGATGATGAATTTTTGAAGCACTATTGTTCATTTTTAATGTCCTCATACTCTTTGGACTAAAATTTGGGAGATATATGGAGATCTTGATACTCAACCATTCCTAAATAATCCCATTTCAGACTGTCTTGTGCCTCTTCATTTTTTAGACATGATACCCTATGATGGTGATACTATTCAGGAGTTTGATTATTTGGAGTACTTTGAATCTTCAGATGAGGATGATGAGGTTTCTTCAAATGCTCCTTCTTCTCCTTTAAAGGAATTTGATGTACCTTCACCTTCAATGATTCCTTGTGTAGAGTCATTGATTGAGGTTCCCATCATTCCTATCTAGTAGGACTATTCATTTTCTATTGGTGATTCATTGAGAAATTATAATGATTTATTGCAATAGGTATCTCATTGTCTTCCTAATTGGGATTCTTATTTATCAAGCATTGCATCCTTGTTTATGGAGTCTTACATTTAATATTTGGAGAACACATTTGAGGGATTATCTCTCCTATTTGATGGTAGTCATTTCACAACTGTTGTCAAACCATAATTGTCTTTAGATCTTGTTCTACATTAGTTTTCACATAGTTTTGGTTTGTCACATTCTTCTTTGATTGGACATGTACCTAATTTTATTATGGCATCTTCATCTTCAATGGACAAGGAGACAAATGATCAACTTTCAGAGACATCATCATACATATTTAAGCTTCTTTCTTTCAATTCCTATCTAGAATGGGAAACATTCTTGCATTTATACTTGGTTTTTTTCTTTAGAAAGGGAGACATTTTGTTTATCGACAATGGATCATGTTTTCTCCTTAGACACTTACCATTTTTGCAGGTGATTACACATTATGGGTGGGAAATCTATTCTCCATCTTTCCCTTCATTGGAGGGGTCATTATATTGTATCCTTGTGATGGAAGTAGTTATTGGGGATATTGATGTTGAGACCTCCATACATCACTTCTATCACTTGTACATAATTTTCATTGCATCTCTTTTTTGGAAAGGATTTTTTTCCCACTGGGTTTTCTCATTTTCTCCATTAGTTGGGTGATCCCACAAAGTTGGTTTATAATTTTTAGGAGATTCTAATCTTTTTTGAAATCACATATTTTTAGAAAATATAATGATTTAAGCCTTAAAAAATTCCATTTAAAGCATTCCAATTGAAGAGGGTTTGATCAAACTACCTTCTAGATCAAACCCCCTTGGATAGAACCTTGCTAGTTTTAAACCATACCTATAATAGAGTCTCCTTTACACCTATCAAAATATTGATAAAAAATCACTTCTGATTTATCTTTTGGGGGATCAAATGAATTCATTTAAAATTTATTTTTTATAAGTATGTAGTCCTTATTATAAGCTCCCCAAAAAGTATAATTTTAAATAAATTTAATTTTATTATTGTTGTACCCAAAATAAATTTTTGGCATTCTGTATAAATTGAGCTAAATATTGTTAAAATTCCATGTAGAGTCTGTTTTAGGTCAAACCACACATAGGGTTTTTGTGGGTTTCTGTCAAGGAACACGTGCAAAATTTTGAAATTTTGAAAATTAGGGTTTTATGCCCCTATTTTTAGGGAAACCCCCGAAAATAGGACCTTCCCAAAAATGATTGAAAATGATTTTGATATGATTATAAAGCTTCACAATCACATTGGTCAAGTTAGAATCATCAAAAGACACATTTTACTCTGGTGGGTCTATTTCTATTTTTTAGGAACAAAGTTAGGAGCTTTGCAGCCATTAATGGTAGATTGGCCAGTACTAGGTGCTGAAAGGTAAGCTTCAAAAGCTTCAACGACGCAACCATGGCGGAAAAGGTATAAAATGATGTTGTTTGATGAAGGAGATTCCTAAAACCCAAAAAGGTCAAAATTTGACTAACTCTGGAAACATTACGAAGGAGAGACAAGTTCACATGCTGAAAAGAGCCTTTTTTAGGTAGGGGCACCCATGATCTTTAAAGGTCAAATGCAGTCTGTTGGATCATCCAAGGCAGTCATCTTCGACGTTTGTTTGTTAGCTTGACAATGAAATAAATAGCTAAATCATCTGATGAGTTGATCATAAGTAGTTGCTGACGAAGCGAAAAGAGGTAGTTGAAGAAATATCAAGAAATGATTGTCAAGGTGAAGATCAAAGAAAAAAGAGCCTTTTCAAAAGAAAGGCACCCTTCCTTTTGGACCTCTGGATGCTGACAAAAGACCAAAGGCCTCCCAGGACAATCTTCTTAGCCTAGGTAGATCTCAGCAATGCAACTGCAAGCACAGGCATCTGATGAGGCAATCAACAAATAATCAAGATCAAACTAGGCAACTTTTCAGATGAAGATAACCATGCTAAAGGACAAAAGTGCCCTTTTCAATGAGGGGCACTCTTGAATAAAGGAAACCTAAAATGAATTTGGATTTTCCAACTCCATTCATCTTTGGCGAAATGGAGTTGGCTACCTGACAAGATATCAAACAAGATCATTTGATTCTCTGATCAACAAGAAATCCAAATCAAAGAACGAGAGGTCATTTAAAAAACTAATGAATGAAGATTGAAAATTTACCAAGGTACAAGCAAAAGCACCCTTTCTTGGAAAAGGCGCCCTTTCTTTTGAGGCCCTGAACTTAGCTTTTTACCATCATGTCTCCTAGGCACTTCTCTTCAGGATAGATCCAGCTCAGTAGTGAATGTGTCAGCAACAGCTCAAGATCAACAGATCAAGCTAGATTTAGGATCAAATTGAGGTCATTAGAGAGAGAAAATAATAAAAAATTGCAAAACTCAAAAGGGACGCCTAAAAGAAGTCAAAGGTCAAGTTTTTGACTAAAGTCAAGATATTTTGAGTTAAAATTGGCTAAAACACTCCACGATCAGTGGAAATCACCTTTTTGAACTTCAGATCAAGCCAAAATCACTTTTGATCATGAGTTAGGTCCCCAAACTTGTGGATCTAAGGCTTGAGTCTATATAATCTAAGTATAGGCATCCTACTTCATTATTTCATTGCAGGTTAAGGATCAAGAATAGCCATAAGCTCTCAAGGATGCCATTGATAGATCCGGCCAAGGTTTTCATTCATTCTTCAATATTTTTGTAGATCTGAAGCAGGAGAAGATTGATAATCTGAGGTTGGATTCAAAGATGGATTTCCTCAGGGAGTTAGATATAAAAACTTCCAATCCATCTTTTGTCTACTTCTTCTCTTCTTGTCTTAGGTTTTCTTGCATGTCACACAAAGCAGTAGGCTATATCAGATCTAATCAACTGGGTAGATTCAACATAATTTTCCAGTGAAACCCATCTCGTCAGATTTTCCAGAATCACCAAACTTGCTGCCCCTATTTTTGGGGGTTTTTCCGAAAAAGTTTCATAATCAAAATTCTAAGGAACTGGGTTTGTTCAGCATTGAAGCACGAACAAAACCCATGTGCTAGATTTTTTCTAGAAAAATACTTCTAAGCAAGGCGCTATTTTTAGTGGTTTTTCAGAAGTTGTTTGAATACATCCATGTTTATAGTCAATAGGCAAGTTCTTCTTCATAGAATGACAATTTGGCGTCCTTGGGCTCCAATTGAAAAACTAGACCTTGCACCAGCAACTCTCCAACCAGATCTTACACACATTGCTAGAGAGCAAACAAACATCATCAACAGTCTACAGATCTTTATCTTTGAAAAGAAAACATCTCCCGCTCAGTGGAGAGCTGCAACAATTATTCTGGATGAAGAAGAAAGAAAGGCTCATCTTGCAGCAAAAATACCAATATTACCACCTCCTACATGGCAGTAAGCACCTTGGCTTGCCAGCTATGAAGAGGTCATTCCAAGCATGGAGCCACCAAAGTTACCAAGAGCAATAGCTTGTGCAAGAAGAGATGTCATGTCATCAAAGCATTGACTATCTGGAAACGGAAGAAGTCAACACATGGATCAAGGAGTTGTTGACCAGAAATGGTGAAGTGTGAAAAGACACCTAGGAAGGACGTCCTACCTTCTAATTGGCATTTATGATACTTGAAGTTGACTTGATGCCTCTTTCCAAGTCAACTCAAGAAGGCATTAAATAAAATTGGAGTTAACTTGATGACCCTTTCCAAGTTAACTCCATATCCCTTAAATCATGCATTGTCAGATCCCACTGATTAAGGATGTCTAATTGGCTTCCATGATTTGTGGATCTTAGATCTCCACTAAATGTGGATGTCTATTTTGGAGGGATACTTACATTAAAGTTCACCTTTAGTTTACTTTCATTCAACTAAAGTATTTTCCAGATGACTCTTTGTTTACTTTCAGTCAACTAAAGTAGTTTCCAGTTGACTCTTTGTTTACTTTCAGTTAATTGAAGTAGTTTTCCAGTTAACTGCTTGTTCCCCCTTTTTAGGAATAAATCTTGCTAATTGATTGGCAAGAACTCATTGTTAACTCAAGAAGATTTTGGGGTTTCCCACTCCTTTGAGTTCTATAAATAAGAGCCTTGGGCTCATTTTTTGTTTAACTTTTACTTGCTATGCAAAATTGTTGCGCCATTGTTTCCAATAGCTTTGAAAGAAAATATTTGTTCACTCTTGGATGAGAGTTCATTGGTAGATTGTAATTGTGCATGATTTTGTGCCTTTGCTATCCCAACCTTTGTAATTCGTTGATAAAGCTTTGAAGAAGAATATCAGAAGGCGCTTGCATTTTTGATCAATCTATTTGAGCTATGTCTACGTCTTGTATCTAATAGATTGTTGTTTCATTTCCCTCCTCGGATAGGAGTTCCTCCTCCTTGGATATTTGTCATTGACAGTTGTCGTTCGTTGTTGTTTAATGTATTGTACTTCGATCTATACTTCGGATAGGGGTTCCTCATCCTTAGCAAGATTGTTGGCCAAGACATCATCAATTTGTTGTTTCTTGTAAACCATTTCCTAGCCCATACCTCGGATAGGAGTTCCTCCTCCTTGGTAGGTCTCAGATCTAGTTTACCGTAAAGAGTGTTTGCTTGTACCACCCTTATCCCAGTATATACCCAAGAGTTCAGAGCCTCAGTCATATTCTCAGGAGACGGAAAATTCAGGTGATCCAACCAACCCATTCCCGTTCCTTTACCCTCATGCTCTATTTACCTTAAAGGTATTGGATAGACAAAAGCTAGAATAGTCATAGGTAAGATCTACAGAAACTAGAGAAAAAGATTAGCTACAGTGCATTGTGTTTGTGCACCCTTGTGTCCTACCGCTGAAGCAGAAAAAAGATAGGAACCTTAGTTAACCATTCCCTTAGTTATGCATTACTTTCAGTAGAAAGGGACTTCTCCTCTTTAAATAATGAAGAAGTGTTACAAAAAATTTGAAATAGTTGAACATTTACAATCAACACTCCAAAGGTGCTTATTTAAATGCCAATATTTTTTTGGCATCCACCATTGGGCAACGCGGCATCAAACTTCAAGAAAAAGCTAATGCTTTTATGTCACGGGAATGATCCTTTGGCATCTAATTGCATGATCCATATGTGAAGCAATGTATGGTAACAACAATGATGCTGGCAAGAGGCGTCCACCTTCATTCCCTTGGGGTGATAGTATTGGACCTCTGGCTTTTCAGGTAAATCATGAGTTACCTGAAGGGTCAATGAAGCACTTTCCCCAATTTCATGGTGATGGAAGTCAACATCTAGATGAATATTTTGCTGCATTCACAATGGCTTGTGCCATCTTGCATGTACCACATGAAGACATTGTAGTGCATCTCTTTGTGGAGACTCTTGTTGGAGATGTTGCTGACTGGTTCAGTCACCTAAAGCTAGGCGTTATTACAAGTTGGGAAACTATGAGCGAGAAGTTTTTGGCAAGATTCAAGCCCGCTGAAGACAATCATATGTTGTTTTCCAGCTTGCAAATTCAAAAATGGAACACAATGAACACATGAGGGAATTTGTATCAAGATTTAATCGTCTTGTTACAAGAATTTCTTCTATGCTTGATCCATCACCAGAGATCCTGATAAGCTATTTCATAAATTCTCTTCCATCATAGATAGCCTTCTTCTTGAATATGGCAAAAGAAACAGAGTTGAAGAGTGTGCAAGAACACACCATTAGGTTGGAGGATAATATGATCACTTCCGGCTTGATGAAAACAAATTCTATCAAATCTCTAGCTCAACAACCGTACCAACCAAAGAGAGACAATCTTCAGCCACAGTTGCCAACACCTCCATCAAAACCAATGATTGAAGCTACACACAGTGCAATGTTTTGTTGTTTCCATGACAGTGATGAACATACCGGATCCACATGTCCTAAGAATCTGAGAATGACCCAAATCATGGGATATGCTGAAGTTGCTCCCTGTTCTAGTTTTGTACCAACAAGTTCAAATGTTGTCTTACCACAGACAGACAACTTCGATGGCGACTCTGCAAT
Organism: Sequoia sempervirens; assembly: GCA_007258455.2. NCBI lineage: Eukaryota > Viridiplantae > Streptophyta > Pinopsida > Cupressales > Cupressaceae > Sequoia > Sequoia sempervirens. The sequence continues at coordinate 40,949,751 of VDFB02105785.1, forward strand.
GAGATACTTTGAACCCATTATTAAAGAATAAAAAGAAGCATACCGTTAGTATTCTCTTGTGGTGAATCATGAAAAAATTTCAACACCTGTGACTACACATGTTCAACACTTGAAAGCATAGAAAGGAGAGGAAGAAAGATGGAAATCAAATGAAAAGGGTGAAGAGGTTCCTTCCACTTCCAATCCCAGATCTTCATAGAAGAACACTATGCCAATTGCTCAAGAGACGTCTTTAGCAAATTTTGACATTGTAGCTTCCATGATGAAGACCAAGGTACAAATCTCTCAACTGGAATATCTTCAGGACCATCCAGAACAAATAGATTAGATTCTCAATGTTGTGAAGAAGCAGGCTGTGCTCAAGTTGTTTGTTCCAGCAGGAGCAAAGCCTGAAACATGTCCCGGTAATTATGTGACTCTGGCAGAAATAGAAACTAAAGATTAGAACATTATTTGTTATAAAAAGAGACTGACAGAGGATTCAAGGTCATGGACAACACAGTTCGATGGAGGTTGTTTAGATACAAGTTTAGAAGCAGGGGAAGTGATCATCTCCCCTAAAGGACAGTTGCAACCATTTGTGCAATTGGAATTCACTGAAGCTGAGAAAGAGGTGCTTCTGTTAGGCCTCAAAGATGTCGAAGACATGGGAATGAAACTCCTATGTATTAAAGGTGATTTGGAGCTGATCTAGGAGCTGGTCAAAGGATATTTTCAGGTCAGCAAAGATCACCTATGGCATTATAGAAATTGAGTTTGGAACTCAATCAATTGGTTTGAAGAATTCAACATCCCGAGGATGAACTATAGCAGAACTAATGCCTCAGGGGTATCAACTTTCCCATTTGCATCATATTATAACTTTTGTTAGAGTAATTTTTCTTGGATATATGAATACCTGAGAATCTTCATCCCAAAGGGATTGTCTCCTGCAATTCCCATAAGAGAAGTAAAGCCTTTCAGGTAGAAGAAGCATCGATGGGAGGCTCTTCGCACTGCCATGAAGCAGACAATACTTGAAGCATTTTGTCCCTTCAAGGATGGGGTGAGTTCTTTGTAAAATAATTTTTCTTTGCTTTAACATTATGTTGTTATGTTTTTCCCTGTTCAGTGAAGTATTATCATGTTTTAGGTGATTTCTTAGTTGTTTTGTTGTAGGTGAATAAATTGGGGAACCCAATAAATAAGGTGAACTCTATTTTTAGGTATGTATGGAACCAAAGTCCTGACTCTGTTACCCAACTGATAGGATATATTGGTCTACAAAACTTGAGATTCTCCGTTCTCTTATGTCATGGGTATCCGACATGGTCACCAGACGAAGCCTAATGTTGTACCCAAAATAAATTTTTGGCATTCAGTATAAATTTAGCTAAATCTTGTTAAAATGCCATGTAGAGTCTATTTTAGGTCAAACTACAAAGAGGGTTTTTGTGGGTTTCTATCAAGGAACACATGTGCAAAATTTTGAAAATTTGAAAATTAGGGTTTTATGCCCCTATTTTTCAGGGAAACCCCTAAAAATAGGACCTTCCCAAAAATGATTGAAAATGATTTTGATAGGATTAAAAAGCTTCACGATCACATTGGTCAAGTTAGAATCATCAAAAGACACATTTTACTCTGGTGGGTCTATTTCTATTTTTAGGAACAAAGTTAGGAGCTCCGCAGCCATTAATGGCAGATTGGCTAGTACCAGGTGCTGAAAGCTAATCTTCAAAGCTTCAATGATGCAACCATGGCGGAAAAGGTATAAAATGATGTTGTTTGATGAAGGAGATTCCTAAAACCCAAAAAGGTCAAAATTTGACTAACTTTGGAAACGTTTCGAAGGAGAGACAAGTTCACATGTTGAAAAGAGCCTTTTCCAGGCAGGGGCGCCCATGATCTTTAAATGTCAAATGCAGTCTATTGGATCATCCAAGGAAATCATCTTCAGCATTTGCTTGCTGGCTTGACAACAAAACAAATAGCTAAATCATCTGATGAGTTGATCATAAGTAGTTGCTGACGAAGTGAAAAGAGGCAGTTGAAGAAATATCAAGAAATGACTATCAAGGTGAAAATCAAAGAAAAAAGAGCCTTTTCAAAAGAAAGGTGCCCTTCCTTTTGGACCTCTGGATGCTAACAAAAGACCAAAGGCCTCCCAGGACAATCTTCTTAGCCTAGGTAGATCTCAACAACACAACTACAAGCACAGGCATCTAATGAGGCAGTCAACAAATAATCAAGATCAAACTAGGCAACTTTTCAGATGAAGATAACCATGCTAAAGGACAAAAGTGCCCTTTTCAATGGGGCACCCTTGAATAAAGGAACCTTAAAATGACTTCTGGATTTTCCAACTCCAGTCATCTTTGGTGAAATGGAGCTGGCTACCTGACAAGATATCAAACAAGATCATCTAATTCTCCAATCAATGAGAAATCCAAATCAAAGCACGAGAGGTCATTTAAAAAAGTTGATGAATGAAGATTGAAAATTTACCAAGGCACAAGAAAAAGTGCCCTTTCTTGGAAAAGGTTCCCTTTCTTTTGAGGCCCTGAACTCAGCTTTTTACCATCATGTCTCCCACGCACTTCTCTTCAGGATAGATCCAGCTCAACAGTGAATGTGTCAGTAGCAACTCAAGATCAACAGATCAAGCTAGATTCAGGATCAAACTGAGGTCATTCAAGAGAGAAAATAATAAAAAATTGTAAAACTCAAAAGGGATGCCTAAAAGAAGTCAAAGCTCAAGTTTTTGACTAAAGTCAAGATATTTTGAGTTAAAATTGGCTAAAACACTCCACGATCAGTGGAAATCGCCTTTTTGAACTTCAGATCAAGCCAAAATCACTTTTGATCATGAGTTAAGTCCCCAAACTTGTGGATCTAAGGCTTGAGTCTATATAATCTAAGTATAGGTGTCCTACTTCATTATTTCATTGTAGGTTAAGGATCAAGAATAGCCATAAGCTCTCAAGGACACCATTGATAGATCTAGCCAAGGTTTTTATTTGTTCTTCAATATTTTTGCAGATCTGAAGCAGGAGAAGATTGCTAATCTGAGGTTGGATTTAGAGATGGATTTTCTCAAGGAGACAGATATAAAAACTTCCAATCCATCTTTTGTCTACTTCTTCTCTTCTTGTCTTAGGTTTTTCTTGCATGTCACACAAAGCAGTAGGCTATATCAAATCTGATCAACTAGGTAGATTGACCATAATTTTCTAGTGAAACCCATCTCATCAGATTTTCTAGAATCACCAAACTTGCTTCCCCTATTTTTGGGGGTTTTTTTGAAAAAAAATTATAATCAAAATTCTGAGGAACTGGGTTTGTTCAGCATTGAAGCACGAACAAAACCCATGTGCCAGATTTTTTCCAGAAAAATACTTCTCGACAAGGCGCTATTTTTGGGGGTTTTTTAGAAGTTGTCTGAATACATCCATGTTTACAGTCAATAGGTGAGTTCTTCTTCACAAAATGACAATTTGGCATCCTTGGGCTCCAATTGAACAACCAAATCTTGCACCAGCAACTCTCCAACTAGATCTTACACACATTGCTAGAGAGCAAACAAACATCATCAACAGTCTATGGATCTTTATCTTTGAAAAGAATACATCTCCCGCTCAGTGGAGAGCTGTAGCAATTACTCTGGATGAAGAAGAAAGAAAGGCTGATCTTACAGCAAAAATACCAATCTTACCACCTCCCGCGTGGTAGTAAGCACCTTGGCTTGCCAGATGTGAAGAGGTCATTCCAAGCACGGAGCCACCAAAGTTACCAAGAGAAATAGCTTGCACAAGAAGAGATGTCATGTCATCAAACCATTGACTATCCAAAAACGGAAGAAGTCAACACATGGATCAAGGAGCTGTTGACTAGAAATGGTGAAGTGTGAAAAGACACCTAGGAAGGATGTCCTACCTTCCAGTTGGCATTTATGATACTTGAAGTTGACTTGATGTCTCTTTCCAAGTAAACTCAAGTAGGAATTAAATAAAATTGGATTTAACTTGATGACCCTTTCCAAGTTAACTCCATATCCCTTAAATCATGCATTGTCAGATCCCACTGATTAAGGATGTCTAATTGGCTTCCATGATTTGTGGATCTTAGATCTCCACTAAATGTGGATGTATATTTTGGAGGGATACTTACATTAAAGTTCACCTTTATTTTACTTTTAGTCAACTGAAGTAGTTTCCAGTTGACTCTTTGTTTACTTTCAGTTAATTGAAGTAGTTTTCCAGTTAACTGCTTGTTCCCCCTTTTTAGGAATAAATCTTGCTAATTGATTGGCAAGAACTCATTGTCAACTCAAGGAGATTTTGGGGTTGCCCACTCCTTTGAGTTCTATAAATAAGAGCCTTGGGCTCATTGTTTGTTTAACTTTTACTTGCTATGCAAAATTGTTGTGCCATTGTTGCCAACAGCTTTGAAAGAAGATATTTGTTCACTCTTGGATGAGAGTTCGTTGGTAGATTGTAATTGTGCATGATTTCATGCCTTTGCTATCCCAACCTTTGTAATTTGTTGATAAATCTTTGAAGAAGAATATCAGAAGGCGCTTGCATTTTTTATCAATCTATTTGAGTTATGTCTATGTCTTGTATCTAATAGCTTGTTGTTTCATTTCCCTCCTCGAATAGGAGTTCCTCCTCCTTGGATATTTATCATTGATAGTTGTCGTTTGTTGTTGTTTAATGTATTGTACTTCGATCTATACTTTGGATAGGCGTTCCTCGTCCTTAGCAAGATTGTTGGCCAAGCCATCATCAATTTGTTGTTTCTTGTAAACCATCTCCTAGCCCATACCTCGGATAGGAGTTCCTCCTCCTTGGCAGGTCTCAGATCTAGTTTACCATAAAGAGTGTTTGCTTGTACCAACCTTATCCCAATATATACCCGAGAGTTCAGAGCCTCGATCATATTCTTAGGAGACAGTGAATTCAGGTGATCCAACCAACCCATTCCCACTCATTTACCCTCATGCTCTATTTACCTTGAAGGTATTGGATAGATAAAAGCTAGAATAGTCATAGTTAAGATCTACAGAAACCAGAGAAAAAGCTTAGGTACGGTGCATTGTGTTTGTGCACCCTTGTGTCCTACCGTTGAAGCAGAAAAAAGATAGGAACCTTAGTTAACCATTCCCTTACTTATGCATTGCTTTCAGCAGAGAGGGACTTCTCTTTAAATAATGAAGAAGTGTTGCAAAACATTTGAAATAGCTGAATGTTTGCAATCAGCACTCGAGAGGTGCTAATTTAAATGCCAACAATTATTATATTTATTTTTTATTTCTTTTGAATGTAGTTTTTTCACCAAAAATCAAGCTCTATGTTTTGCACATGTGAAAAAATAGATGATTACAATTTTTTTTTTTTAAATATGAGTGCACTAGATATTGAAGTCCTTGATCTAACAAAAAAATTTGAATTTTGATATATATGAAAAGAGTTATGTGTTATACAATCCAACTATGCTTGAATTGTAATTGGTTTGACTTCGAAACTTGATTAAGGAAAAATTATTCAATAGAACACTATGAAACCAATTAGAAGCACTAGATATCATAGTTACATATCTAAATTCAAAAAAATATAATTTTGTCCTTCATGGAAAAAAAATTATATGTTATACAGTGAGCGCCACTCCTTAAAAATGGTGTTTACTGAAAAAACTATTTTTTGAAGGAGATGGAAAAAGGAGTGCAATATAATTCCAAATTTTTTTAAAAATATATATTTAGAATCTATAGATAAAATTTCAAAAATCACTAGTTAGCATCATCTTCAAATTCCTCATGGTTTAGCCGCTATAGGTGCCCGAAAGTGAAGATTTAGTTAGAAAAAATTAGTTTAGTGTCTAGTTTGGCCAAAAATTGTAAACCAATATTTTGGGATCACCCAGTTTCATGATTAGTTCTACATGGGTACCTAACATTACCTCTCTATTGGGACACATATTGCATTTCTATATTGCATAATTTGCATAATAACTACACTCCCTAAGTTGCACTTATAGGTGGTGTGGCTATGAATGGGGTTATTTCCTAACTAATCATTATTGAGGACCTATTCACATGATAAGTTTACTTAGGAGCTAATTTAGTCCTAGTTTTCAATTCTAGAAGTTAGTTATAATAGGGCCATGAATCATTATTTACTTTTAGTCATCTAGACATTTACTCGTTTTCCTATGCATTATTTCATGCATTTATTATTTGCATTAGGAATTTAATGTTTAAATCAAGGGTAGTTATCCTACCTCATCACACCTTGCCTATATATACAAGGTGCTTGTGCATTTGTAAATAATCTATATCAATTCAATATCATCAATAGATCATCATTTGATCAATCACCAATCTTCATTCTCATGTTGCAAAACTTTCTTGTGGATGGTGTCTTTCATGGTTGATCCATTGAAGAGTGCACAACTTCAATTCAATTCATTATTCATCATTATTTCCAACAGGTGAAACAAGAATCACCTTGTCCCTCAAGCCTAAATTTGAACACAAACTATCAAAATACATTAACCAAATACCATATTCATCAGAAATTGTTTTAACTTTTTTAGAAAAAGGGTTTATCTTTTTTTGTTCAAGCTAAGAGATCTCAAATTTAAAATTATCAATATCAATATCAATATAACAAACATCTTCTACAATTTCAAGTTCCTGTACAATGGTAGGAGATCTTTTCTCAATATACAATCTTACATTGTTACCATTCATAGGAATAAGAGAATAATATTTGATGAGAAGTAAACAAGTTCTTATACCAATTGTTGAGAAATTCAATCTCTATCTACAAGTAACTTCAATAGATGAGATTCAAGGCTTAGAATAAAATAACATGAAAATCTAAAACTTATATGAAAATTTGAAAATTAAGTTGTCTTAATATGGAATTACTATGATTAGATCCATCTTCTTTGTGATGTCAAAAAGTAGCTAGCATAACATGCTTGAAAGCACCATTGTATGTGAACTATTAAAATGATATATAACATCACCATAAGATGGTAGTAGTAAGGCATAGATAAGAAACATAAGATCATCATATAACACAAGATTTATATGGAGAAACCCTTCAAGGAAAAAAATCCACCAAGAAGAGAAACCAAGTATGCATTATCTTCAAAAAAATGAGATTACAATACATTCAATTCCATTATCCTCTTTTCCTCCATCATGGAAGCACCTGTGCACCTGCAAACAACCTCCTTGTGCCTCAACCTATCCTTATTCTTGCAAAGAAACTCTATACATTCAACTAGTGATCATAATTTCTACATCCAAGAGGTTGGATCTATAGACTTGTGAAGGCATATAATGCACCAAACATGGAACCAAAAGACAACCCTTCATTCAAAACATACCCAACCCTTTTGAGTACCTCCTTCAAATGTGAAAGTATGCTAGTTTCAGATCCAATACTTTCTCTCCAACATGGGTGCCCAAACTTGGAAGATATGAATTACATTAAATGTAATAAATGATAGAATACCAAGAGATAAGTGTTTCCTCATTCCAAGCTCCCACTTGGAGAGTCCAAATAGTCACTCATTTGTATTTTTCCTTATCATTTATTATCCTATTCTAGGCATCCATATGTGGGGAAAATAATCTTAAATATTTATATCAACAAGTCACCTTTACTATTGCTAGTGGAAGCCATCACCCCTTATCAATATATTACAAACAATGGTGAGAATTAATATTATAAAATATTTTACATATATGTTGTAAGTGCCTAGAGACAATTTCTAAGGATGTTGGAATGATGACATAGGATTTACAAGGCAAATAGCACCTTAATCCTAAGATTCTCCCTCTTGACATCAAAATTGTAAATACACCCATATGAATCACAAACAAGGGAAAAAAATACCTTAGCCAAACATGTACCATCTAAATCTTCACCATGCTCTCATGTTCCAACAAGATACCTATAAAAGCAACCATCATAACCACCATCAATAATACAAATCCTTCACATACTCTAGCATGCCACATATAGAAGAAAAATAAACATGCCAAGGTGAAACATGTTAACTACCACTGAAACCTGCACCAATCTTTCCATGGAGACAATCATTAGATTCAAATGATAACGAAGTCTCCAAGTAGCTTGCATACTCATGTATCAGCTAGAATAGAAACCAAAACAAATTACAACTTATCCAAGCTAACCATACATCAAACTTGGGTATAAAAATCATAGATAGAACTTCATGCCATCAACATAGCAACCCAAAATCTACAATCAAGTCTTCATATATCTATCCTCCTATATCAATACAACATAACAATGCACAAATGACTATAGACAAGTCCAACTAATAAATTTTGCATAAACATTGAAACAATATCATGGATATAAATCGTCCACTTTTGAATCATCTCACTACAAGAAATTGGGTAGCTAATCCACAATTTGCATAACTTGTAGATCCAAAACTAATGAAACATATAAAATCATCATCACATCAGTAACCAAAAAAAAAGATATCAAAGAGGATAACCATAAATATAACTCTCACTACACAAGTAATGTCAAATCTAAAAATAGATCAAGGCATACCAAGTCCACGTATAGTACTTCACATAAAGGATATGGCTAACTCCTCTATTACATACTGTTAAGGAAACTTACAATGATATGCATCTATGAAAAAACAAATATGCTATAATACCTCTCACCACTAGTCTTCATAGCTCTCCCAAGTTCTTTACACTCAACCACATGAAACTAAACATCTAGGAATAATATCATGACCAAAGAGAGAACCTACAAATCAAATTGTATCTTTGTTCCACACTAACATGTACCAAGCGGTGTAAAGTAATTTCTCCTTCACCATTCCCATATTCAAATGATATCAAAATATAACATTTAAATGAAATATAAACATCAAATTAATACATGTAAACCTCTCATATCAAAGGTAGTTCAAACCAACCAATCATTCCCACAAAAAAAGGAAATATTCCCAAAGCCACAAACCATTTTTTGTACCTCTCCAAATAATTCCTCATAACTAGATCGATAACTTAAGACCAAAACAAGGAGAACAATAAAAAATACATAAACCATGCATCTTCTTCTTAACAAGTCTTCATAATGTTTATATTCAAGGCTAACTCATACACAAAGATAAGATACAAAAATAAAGAATGAATCTAAAATTCAAGCAGACGATACCTCTCAAATCATTCACCTGCCACGTAGACCAAGAGTGGGATACAAGATTTCCCTATGCACACAACACCAAGAAATTACAATCTTCTCTTTAGGTCCATAACAAATTCACATCCATAACTAAGTGGTTAATCTTGATCCTTGACCTTTCTATTAAAATCCCCATCAAATAATAACCATCTCAACATACGATCCCATAAATAAGAGATCTCTTAGCCTCACCCAAGTCTCTCTAGTATCCATGATAAACTACCAATCAATCCATGCCAACTTCAAATGCAACCCAAAAAAGTCATGAAGCTCCAATAAAATGATTGATACTAAAAAACAAAGAGAAACAAATAAGAACATTTCCAAAATTCTAATTATATAATCATAAATATATCATGACATCATGATCTAACATCCCCTCCTATGATATCACATGAAAGTAACCATCCATCATCAAATGATGAATCAACATCACTACCAACACTCCCATTGAATTGTGTAACCAAGCTCTCCAAGGATTGTGATAACCATCTCCTGACTGAAGATCCTCCATGGACCCAACACAATCAAAGAAATCAACACCACGAGATCCCAAAAGGTAAAATACAACCACAATATCCAAATCAAGAAGACATAATTGTGACACATCCTTTTTAATAGAACCAAAGATGTCATTAAACTCTCATTGCTATCTAAAGGAAAATTCCAAGAGCTTCTTATGACACCAAAAACCATTGAAAAATACCATTCATCTTCTAATCAAAGATTATCCCTGGTTCAATGCACATTGTAACAACTTAGAACCAAAATATTGAAATGTAAAAAAGATACAAAACATTATGTAACTACATAAAATCTTATTGAAAGTAATACCAAGTTATACATGGCATCATGACCAATATCATTTCCAAAACTCTATTAAAATTCAACAAATCTTCTCATACATCATAAACTATTGCTAAAGATTCAAATGAACAACTATATCAAGTACTCCCAATAACCATATCTCACTGCAATAAGCATACCAATGTAATAATGGTGACCAAGAATATGGCCTACCAATCAAAGTATATATTAGGAAATTTAAAATTATCTACACATATGCAACATCTCAAAGGAAAATACATAATTAGTGATCCAATCTCAAATAACTAAAAAAATAGATTCAACCCCACATCAGTATCATGCAAAACATAGATATTTAGGTATGATATGTGTATTTCTAAGACTCAAACACTAGGATTAATGCTAGATCTAATTTTACTATCAAACCCATATAAGAGTAACCATAAATCAATAAGAATATGACATGTATATTTCGAAGACTCAAACACCAGGATTAATGCTAGATCTAATTTTCCAATCAAACCCATGTAAGAGTAACCATAAATCAATAAGAATTCTCCAAGAAACCATACAAACCTATAACTATTTTCATCTAGAACACCCTGAATACAATATCATCACAAATCTACATACCACATATTTTCTTTAACATGTAAAAATGCAAAACCATCTCTATAAATTTGAAATCCATTTAAACATCAAAGAATTAACATCAAGCATGCCATCAAAATATTAGAATGAGCATAGATCTATAAACCCATAATTAAAAATAAGAGTAAATTACAACCCAATAGGGAAATCAAGTTATCTAAGATCTTATAACATATGAAACATATCATTTTCCACAACTCACAAAAAGGTTATTGGCTTATCTTCTAGTTTTTTCATGTAACCAAGGGCTAAAAACATGAATCCAACATAAGCACTCCATTATGTATTCCAATTGTGGGTGTTTCTCCATGTGACTAGGATCTCACTACCCATCCAACATGAACACCTTCTCACTACAAATGACCAAAAGGTAAAGGAAAAATAATACCAAACAAGAGGATACATAAATATTATCAAAAAAGAGGTCCAACTTAACAAAATATAACCAAATTCATAAAGATCCATAATCATGAGCTTAAAATGCCCAATGTCTAGATCACATTGATAATATCCATGGCTTCCAATCTCACAAATATGCAATTTTTTTAACTCAAAATCATTGATAACAGCCCCACAATCCTTACAAAAACCTCCAATTCCTTCTAATGAATTTCCATAATATTTCAAATCTAAGAAATCAAAAAGAAGGAATACCTAGAATCAAATTCACCTTAAGCTCTACTACCAAATGATGAGAAATAAATAGGTGAAACTCTTATACCAATTGTTGAAAAATTCATTCTCTATCCAAAAATGACTTCAATGGATGAGATTAAAGGCTTAGACTGCATAAATATGAAAATATAAAACTTATATTAAAATCTAAAAGTTAAGTTTCCTTAATAAGGAATTACCAAGATTATATCCATCTTCTTTATGATGCCAAAAAATAACCAACATAACATGCTCGAAAACACCATCTTATATGAACTTATAACATCAATATATAAGTAATAACATCACCATGAGATAGCATTTATGAGGCACAAATAAAAAACATAATATCACCACATAACACAAGATTTAAGTGGAGAAACCCTTGCAAGGAAAAACTCCACCAAGAAGAGAGACCAAGTATGTATTATCTTCAAATAAATGAGATTACAATACATTCAATTCCATTCTCCTATTTTTCTCCACCATGGCAGCACCTATGCACCTATGAAAAACCTCCTTACGCCTCAAAATATCCTTGTTCCTACAAAGAAACTCTACATTCAACTATTGCTCATAATTTCTACATCCAAGAGGAATTTATAGATTTGTGAAGACATGTAATGTACCAAACATGGTGTCCAAATATGATCCTTCATTCCAAACATCCTCAAACCTTGGAATACCTCCTTATAATGAAAAATAACACTCATTTTGGCTCCAATAATTTCCCTCCAACTTGAGTGCCCAAACTTGGAAGATAAACATTACATTAAATGCAATAAATGATGGAATACCAAGAGACACCTATTTCCTCATTCCAAGCTCCCATATAGTCACTCATTTTTATTTTTTCTTATCATTTATTATCCCATTCTAGGCATCCACATGTGGGAAAAATAATATTAAATATTTATGTCCATAAGTCACCTTTACCACTGCTAGTGGAACCATCACCCCTTATGAAAATATTACAAACAATGGTGAGACTTAATATTACAAAATATTTCCCCTATACATTTTAAGTTCTTAGAGATACTTCCCAAGGATATTGGAACCATGAAATAGAAATTATAAGGTGGAAGACACCTTAATCCAAACAAGATTAATCCATTTGGATACTCCATCCAACTTCTACAAACCACGTTATGTATATAATTACATCCCAAAATATTTATTATCATACAAATGAAATAAACTGTAAGTTTACTCATACATTTTAAATTAGATTTGGTAGAGAGTGTAGGTGGGTTACTTATCTCCCTCCCACTATAGCCCTTACTCTCAAAACTATCCACATAGTATCACATACTCTAGTAGTGATACTAGACTATCATTACAGATGATGGAATCACTACTATATATGTGATAAATTGAATATTAATCTTTTGAAAATATCTATAGGTTTAATTCTCCCTTAGAACCCTACAAAAAACTATATAAAAGGATGGGTATCAATCATACTCCTTCCCTCTCACCTTATCCCTCTTTAAGTATATACATCAAGGTGTATTTGGGTGGGCCTTTTTATGTAGAATGGGGCCCTACAATCAATAAGGATCAATTCTTATGCTTTGATTCACTCCTCAACCCTATATTGTCCACCCTCTTGTATATCTAGTTATTCAAGGGACTAGTTCTATAGTAGGGATCCCTCTCCTCCAATTATAGAGGAAGGGGCTAGAGAGTAAGGATTCATTTGATCCCTCTCCCCTTCTCTATCTGTCTATGGACCTTTACCTCTTTCCATATCTCTTTAGTTTCCTCTATTTCTCTGTATATCCATATCTCTCTATCTCTACCTCTCCACATACCTCTCTATCAATTTATTTATTTATCTTTCCATTTTCTCTTCATCTTTCTCCCTTCACTATATTTCTCTTTCCCTCTCTCCCCTTCTCTTTTCCTTTCTTTCTCTCTTCCTTTGCTCCTCTCTCTATCTCTCTCCATATCTCTTTATCTCTATACCTCTCTCCATCTTCCCCTCTCTCTTTATATCTTCCTCTTCATCTCTTCATATATTTACCTCTCTCTCTATATATATATATGTATTTCCATTTGCACATTTCTATTTCTCTTTACTTCTCTTTTCTCTATATCTCTCCTTTTCTCTCTATCCTTATACATCTATAGCTCTCTAACTCTCTTTATTCCTATTTTTTCTCTTCCTCTTTATTACTTTATCTCCCTACCTCTCTCTCTATATATGTTTGTATTCCTCTATCTCTCTATTTCTATTTCTCTCTCTTTCAATGTGACTCTCTAGAAACCTATCTCTCCAAATATTTATATCCCTCTATTGCTATCTCTCTAACCTCTTCCCCCTTCTTATTTATCTCTTAACCCACACCCCCTCTCTCTTCCCCTCCCTCCTCTCTATTTTCCATATATCTCTATATATCATTCATCGCTTTTTCTATATATATCATTAAATCATTCTCTATTTTTCATAGAATTTTTATAAATATATCCAAATATAAAAAATATCAAATTCAAATATCCTCTTTTGATATATAGATAGTACAAACTATGCAATATACATTATATCTCTATTCCTATGGTTTATATTTAGTTTGGTGCTACATTATATATTTTGGAGTTGAGTCTGTATACGTCTAAAAATGGTCAAGAATGATCAAGCTTGTTAATTAATTAAATATAAATTATTTAATTAATCTTTGAAAGTTGTCTACATATAAATAAATTTATTTATTTATTTATATTGTTCACTTTTATAAATTCTTCTACCTTAATTAAATAAATAACTTTATTTAATTATTACCATCTTCCATATTCCTCTTAATTAAATTAAATAAATTTTATAATTTATTTATATTAATTATCATGTTATTCTAAATTTGAATATTTGAATTCAAATAATGGAATATTCCTCCAAACACTCGCTTCATCTCATAGTTAAATTAAATATTATAAATATTTAACTAAATATCTTTCCTCTCTCACACATAATTAAATATTACTTATTTAGTTATGTAAACTTCTAATTTCATCCTCACATATAATTAAATAAGTTATTTATTTAATTATGAAATTCATTCTCAACTCATTCTTCAAATAGCAACCTTCCTTTAGTTCTGAATGAGAAAAATTGAAGAAGAGGAAACCTTCTATTTCTCTCTCACCTTTCAAGAATCTCTTACCGTTCATCCCGACAAGCTTGATCTGAACTGTTAATCATGGCAGCCAATCGAATTCTTTCGAAAACTCTTTAAATACATGTGCAAATCCAAGCATTGGTTAGACACACACAGGTGCACACAAAGATAGACATACTCTCATGCACTCACATTTTTAGTATTCTAGCAATAATCATAACTTAGCAATAATTTTATCATATCATAGCAATAATCTTGCATCTTAGTATAGTATTCACTTTAATTTAAATCTCATTCTCTAGTAGTCCATTTCGTTAAGCTTGGCATATAGAATCTGAGAGCAACTTGAGTCAACGAAACGTTGGAGATAGAGAGCAATAGAAGGACTTCGAAGAAGCTGCCATAGAGAGTTTGTTTACATTTTCTTTAAGCTTCTTTGATATAATGTTTTATTGATTATGTTTTGAATCCTTTATAACAGGCATATTTTCATACACACAGAGTCAAAAGTTGAAACCCTTAGATATTGTAAGTGGTATGAAACATTTCCCATATTTGAAGTTTATTTTTACACAAAAATTATAATTAAAATTAAAATGGATGTACAATAATTTACAAGGATGATACTGTTAGAGTGAAGAAGACACTGAGAGGGTGGGGGGTGAATCAATGTCTTAGATAAATTTTAACTTTTTCCTTTAAAAAGAATAAAGTAATTTATGTTCTTAATATTTCAATGATAAATACATTCATAAATTGAATGAAATCATTAAAGAACTGAAATAAGAAATATTAAAGCAAATCAAAGATCATCACAATCATGAAACATTATCGCATTAAAGCAATGAGACCATAAGACAAAGAATTTGATGAGTGGAAAACCCTCTAGGGGTGGAAAAATTACTCTAGAAATGATGCTTCACTGGCAATACTATCTCACTGATAGATTTCAAATGCCTCACTGGCAATATAACAATGTCTCACTCACAAAAATGGCCTCATTGACCAAAAACCTCACTGGTTACAAGAGTGCCTCACTAGCATACACACATTTAATCATCAACAATATAGAATGCAAAATACAAAGGTTTTCTCTATTTCACTTCAAATCATATTTCACTTTCATTATAATGCATTTAATATCATAAAGATTCATTATGGAATCTCTAAAATATTAAATATATTAGTTATACAAACTATTTTGCATCATGTTTGCAAAAATTCAATCAAAGAATTATGTTTACATTCAACATGATATCTCTATTAAAATCATCAAACAACAAAACAATAATAAATCATTGTTTTATATATACATTCCAAGCATGGTTACTGCCTTTCAGATAAATGCCACACATAGCCTGTTAACTATCTTCAACCACATACCTGAAATAACAACTTGCCTGAACAATTAATAAAATGTTTAACATATCTTTGTTTGAACCTGAAATTTTTTTTCTTAACTTACCCAAACAAGGGTTACAAAGTAACTAAAAAATAAACCCCAAAAGCCTCATAAAGCCAACACTTCATTATACATGATGATCAAGAAACAAACTACAACCCTATGCCAAAAACATTGTATCCAATGCTCGACCATTTATTAACTGGTAACAAGCTTTAATGAAAGTCATAACTAGAACTTATGCTTTGAAGAAAAATAAAGTGATTACGAAACAATATTACCAGTATGTCGAGAATTGAGGGTAAAAATAAAACTTTCATGCTTACTCAAAAACTCCATCCTCTTACCTGAATCTGAGTTGACTAAATTATGAAACCATGTTCCAACATTGTCTTGTCACAAAGCCATCGAATACATGATTTTCACTGCATACCCTAAGTTTCTTGTTCCCTAATTGAACACCCCTTATAATTATTCCATAAGAATGAAATGTGCCATTTACCAAGTGTATTTGAGAAGTTTGAGACACATGCCTTTTACCAAAGACAATTCAATATGATTCCTTAATAAAAAATATATGCCATCAACAATATACTTCTTATCGCTTTTGTCACCAAAGGAAGTGTCGATGTATGTTTGTTTTTATTTTTCAAATTTAATTTCACCTTTTCAAGTGAATTTACCACCGAGATAAAAGTATTACAAATATCTTTCAAAACAATGTTTGATAATGTGTTAAGGAACCGGTGATACCATGAAAAATACTTTAGGATTTAAGAAGTCCATGACCTCTAGGAAAGGTCTCACACTATGTCTTGTCAGTATGTTCACCACTTAAAAGTCCTTGTGAACAACATAACCATAAAACTTGGTAAATATGTACCAAGGTAAGCACCATTCTTATGCCTTGTTGGTATCATGTCTGCAAAATATGTTTTCTCGTTCTTTGCAAATATAAATTGGAGAATATATAAATGACAAGTCTTATAATGAAACATTTTCAAGAATTGTAATTATATTTGCATATGAACATATATATATACCACACACTATACCAAAGAGAGTAATGTTAACAAACTAAAGTATCCAGCCTAAACTTGTCCTTTGCAAATATAAATTGGAGAATATATAAATGACAAGTCTTATAACAAAACCTTTTCAAGACTTGTAATTATATTTGCATATGAACATATATATATATACCACACACTATACCAAGGAGAGTAATGCTAACAAACTAAAGTACCCAACCTGAACATGTCCACTGTAAATGCCATGATCAAACTGTGATCTTCATCTATCCAAAAAGAACTGCAACCTATTCAAAAAGAATGTCAAAGTGTACATACCCAAAGATCAGTGCATCACTACAATGTGAATACCACTTCAATAATATACAGAACATCAAGTGCATCAATACCATATTGAATATCATGGAGCCATATGTAGCATCAATACCATACTGGAACCATATGTATCAAACTGTGATCACTCACCATTGTCAACAAGGACAACAAAAAACATTAAAGTCAATAGATATAAGGTATGGAAGGAGCCTACGTATGTTTTAAAAGGTAGCTCATGGTGTTTTGTGTGACACTTAGTGGAAATATGGTTCTAGTGTGAAATATAAGATATCATATGCAAACATATATCCAATAAAGTATATAGCCTAGAAACTCAAAATCACATGTATATTTTACATATATGCATGAAAGTTACAATTAGTGCATAATTAATGAAATAAATATCCAATGCAAAATTTGATACCAAATGAATATTCAAATCCAACAAATAAAGTTGTAATTGCATGAAAAATAAATCTAGTGAGGATGAAGGACCTATGCATGAACAAAGATCCCAAGCCAAAAATGAATGGTGTAGCCTAGCATTATAGCATGCTATGTAAAACAAAGTGTACGTAGATATTTGTTATCCCTATAGGGAAGAATAAACCATGACATGACATAAATAAGTTTTAAATTACGCAAAATAATATACAACATAACTTAGTATTTAAAAGAAATAATAATAGAAAAATAGCATAAGACATATTAAAAATTGGACATATAGGTATAAGGGTTTGTTGATGGCGATATTGGTCACACATCAAATATAGATAGATTTGAACAAAAAAACCTATCTTTCTTGAAAGATCACTAATTCTATTAAGAATTAATTATCCCAAGGCTCGAGAATGTTAGGTCTTAACATGCTTGGTTCACTTAAGGTTTGTTGTATTTTATTGTTTTCACAAAGAGACTTATGTATTGTGATATCTACTTAATAGATATGAAGAATACTTCATCATGAAATTTACCATTTACAATAATTTAATATCAATTTTCATTAATGTTTAATAAAGAAAATGTAAAAGATTAAGGTAAGGAAAGAGCTTTTAAGAAAATTATGATTTTCAAATATTGGACAAATAAACATTGAAAGAAATGTAAATTGAAGTAAGAATTATTATTACATCAAGAGATTTCTTTATAGCTACATACATAACCATGATTTTTTTTAAAAGAAGAACCATTCACAAGAAAAATAGCTTCAAATTCACCTAAGGCTAGTGCAACAATTTGATTATTTCACAAAATGAACAACTTATAGTCATACAAGATTTATGATTAGGAATGACCTTTGAATTTACTTCAACTTTACAAGTCTCTATAAAATGTACAAGTGTTTATTGACAGTGAGCAAAAAATATAAGGTAAAAAATAGATTGGTAATTCTCTAATTCAAATTCCACAAGTTCAACAATTTTTGATCCTCTAAAAATGAATAACCCTTGGCCTTTTTATAGATTCAAGGCCTAAGGTCAGCTACAACAAAATAAAAATCCTCTATCAAATCAATCAACACCAAACAAGACATGTGGCAAGTGACAAGCTTTCCTTATATGGCTAAATGGCGACAACTAGTAGATAGAGTATTGTACAATATTCTAGAACAATTTGTTACTAAATATGTTTGAATTGGTCAATAATTGTCCCAAAACTTGTCCATTCTAGTAACACTTAGAATATCCACAAAAAACCATAAGGAATTCTACATCAAGTTCATATATCATATGGCATGTCAATTCTCTATAAAACTAGTAACAACTAGTGGGTAGGGTATTATTTATCATATTCTATGTCGGAAAATCCCTTCTTCACTAGTTGAAAGATGACATACTTAGGTTTGTACTCCAAGTCTCAAATTGGCCGAAATTTTCATACTTGCATGGGAAAAAAATCATTTTTATCAAATAATCATTTTTTGAAATAAAAATATATATACCCTTAATTTTCCTCTTAGTGTTTCCCTTTGATTTAAAGTTTGGTTCAATAGGCATACAAGCATCTACAAAAATTATAAGTAATGAAATTAACTTTTTATGCATTAAATTCATTTTTTCGTGATCAATTTACACTAGTAATCATGTTTATTCACTAAGGAAGTGTTACTAGATATTTACAAGAAAAAATGTTGATACCAAAAATTTGGGCATTCTTATCAAATGTGGAAATTATGGATGTAAGGTATCTGTTGGTTTGTTTTTTTACAATGTAACTAGGTGGGTCTTCTAATCTACCTATGAAATTGCCAATTCCAGTCAAGGGTAGATCGAAGGACCTGGACCACCTGACAAGGACTTTAAAAAGCCTCCTACACTTCAGGTTCTGCAAGACCTGGGAGGGTAATCCCTTAATGTGTTTACAACCTCTACACCATTATCATAAACAACATTAACAATAGTAGATAATCTCACTTAATAGCTCAACATGATAGGATAATATTGAATAGAATCAACTATTCATCAATAATATCAACTACCTGGAGCATGAGATAACTAAACACAATCCATAATATAAGATAGTCATTGATTTGCAATTTGTAGCAAGCTCTAGGAAAAGACAAACAAATACTGAATCATATGGGTAATTACAACTTAGACCAATGCCATATATCCATTGGGCAGGAGTCAAATTCATAAGCATTTAAAGGTATATGACAGATTTAACACATAACATATGAGATCCTTGACGACATTACCTTGTAATCTCATCAATATGTACTCTAACTCAATACAACTTATCAAATCCTTATAAAAAACACATCTACCTACAATCCCATTCAAGCATTTTAATTAATTCCTTGAATTAAAGCTAAAATAGAATCATACACACCACAACAGTGAGATGGATAAAACAACCCTTAGTTATTTTATTCAAAGTTTAGATATACATGTACAATGGAGAGACATGAGCTTGAATCTTTCATTTCAAGTCAAATGCTAGTACTTTTATACAACATTAAATCCCCATGAACTCAAAACCTAAATTGCATTTTTCTCCAAAACCATCAGACTTTACAAGTTTCTTTGCAACTTCACCTAGACTCGACAAAAATCTATCTAACTTGCTACCCCTGTACTTCTGGCCTTGAAATCCTTCTTATAGAAATTGAAGGAGCAAATAAGCATCGGGCCAAAAAGTACACATCTCACCAACCAACATCTAATTTACTAATTAAATCATGTCAATAAGTGCCTCATCTGCCATTAAAGCTCACCCGCACTCTGCATGAACAACTCCAACCATATTTGACTCAAACTTTAAATTTTAGCCATTGATCCTTTAGTTAAATCAAATGATCGAATGACCATCTTCAAAATAAGCCAACACAATTGCCAATGTGGCAATAAGGGGCCCACCATACCATACGATGCCAAGGAAGTCCATGTGGCGGTCACCCACGATATCGCAATCAGTAAAAACCCTATAACTTTCGATCACATGATGGCAGGTGACTGTTGATCCTATGCATCAATGATTTCATTCCTTCAACACAATCACCAACCATACCATTAACCGTAGAGCAGCTTTTTGTTAATATTATAACATATCCGTTGATTCAAAACACGTGCACCATAAGAGCACTTTAGTAACCCGCCTTTTAATGTATTAAGGTTGGGCAGTACTTCCTTTATTCTTTCAGCTTCATTAGATGAGACACGTGGCACCCGCCTGTGATATTGTGATCGGTAAAAACCTAGAAAATTTTGATCACGCAATGGCAGGTGACCATTGATCAAACGATAGTTGATCAATGGTCACTCAAACTTTTATCCCCTTCGGCCTCTCCAGATAGGACACGTGGTTCTCGCCTGCGATATCACAATCAACCAAAGTAGTGTGGTGGGGTCATCGTAGGATGGCGGGGAATGGCTAAGATTAAACGACAACATATCAACGGTCGCACAAATTTGATCCCCCAGAAAGGGCATGTGGTGCCTGCCCGTGATATCATGATCAATAAAGATCCTGCAATTCCCTATCACGCGATGGCGGGCAATCGTTGATATCTGAAGGCAATTCATCAATGGTATCACAAAATTGAACCTTTTGCAAAACAAAACATTTATTAAAAGGACAAGGAGACATTACTAGGCAGATGGTAAACAACGACATAAGTTGTTTTTAAATGATGAAACCCGGGGCCAACCAAGACTTGGGAAAATAAAACCCTAAGGAGGACATAAAATATTTGAGACCAAAGGAACCCAGCCTAGATAGAATGATAGGACATAAGTCATATTAGAACCTCTCAAAAAGTAACATCAAAATAGATCCCAACTAGGGAACAAAATAAACACAAGGGTTTTACGTGTAAATAAGGCCAAAACCCCAACCCTTAGAGATTTCCAACACCATGGAAGACCAGTGACATAAGGTAAGGAAGGAATGAAACATAAGGAGCAAAATTTTTAAAGTTCCATCAGTGGCTCCAATTGGGGACATTCATTCCACTGGAATGAAGCGAGAATTCAAAATCTCAGGAAGAGCAAACCAAGATGCAGAGATGACCAAAAAGGGATTGTTCGAACAAAATAACCCAAACTATGCACAAAATATATACAAAATATACAAACCCATACTACCATTCATGGAAAAGAATACTTCAAGTGAAGTATAACTTCAAGAACTCTCCATGAACTGGCAGTTCAAGAATATCCCCTATCATATCTTGGAGGAAGTATGAATCTTCACCCCACTTACTATTACTCAAAAATGGACCCAACCGGATTGCATCAAATTTCCCATATTTCCCTTTATCTTTCGGTCTGGAATTCCATATTAAAACCAAATCTCCATCTTTAAAACTCCTTGCAGTTGCCCTCTTGTCATACAAATTATTTACTTGCAACTACAACTTTGCATATCTCCTTTTCAACTTCATTTGGTGACCCCAGGCCACCAAATGAAAAAGGGGAGTCAACATTTACCTCTGTCAAATAAAATTCTACAAAAATATTTGATCTACCTCAATTCATGCTTTCCTCTATCAAACCATAACAACATTGGTGACTGCACCCTTGCAAACACAAGCATCAAGCTGCCTTCATGCAAGTGAAAACTTGCTCTTTTTTCAACTTTATCACATGGCAGCCAAGTCAAATAAGCCACTTCACTATCACTTTCTTCATTCTTTGATTTTGCATCAAGTGGCAACATGAGAGGATAGTGATCAAGACCACATTCACTAACCCCCTCATAATCATCATGCTTAGAGGAGATATCATAGTTGAAAAACAACATGCAATCCTCTTGCATGTTGAGCAAAGATTGTTCATACATTTGTATCTCCTCCAACTGAAATACATCACCGTTCAACTGGTCCTCATCCCAACAACACAACCCTAACACATTGCCATGTGTTTCAAGATTATGAAAATTAGGCTTATCGACACCCACAATATCTTCATCTCCATTTAGATCATGGCATTCAAAAGAAATGCCAGCATCCCAAACAATGTTCTCCACCTCATATTCATAGACAAGATCATTGACATTCAATATGTTACCACAAAGGGAAATTTCAAGTACAGGTTCATGTGAATCAGAACTTTCATTTGCAACAAATTCATCATAGTGAGTGTCAAAGACATATTCACCAATGCAAGGTGTATCAAAATCAACATCATCTCTTGTTGCTTCAACATGAAAATCTAACACATATTGCTCATGAGAGGAAATATGAATTCCAAATCCAGAAAAGAGGTCCTCATATGCATCAATATGATAGACACAATCACGTTCCTCGTGTGAAAAATCATCATGAAAGTTGTAACTAGTTATACCAATGTTTATTTCTACATTTTCATCCTCATGTACATCTACATAAATGGTATCCTCATGCAAGCATTCAGTTATGGCTTCCAAGGCAACAAAAGGGACAGAAGAAGGAAATAAATCAAGCAAAACAGGTTCCCTATTCATCATTATCAACTACTTGTACTGATTCATTCAATACATATCTTGCATGCATATCCTTCTCTTTGTTCACACGACAACAACAATCAACAGGGCTGCATTCCTTACTATCAAAGAGAAAATCATCATTTATTTCTTCATGGAAACTCCTCACACATGACTGCTATAACTGAAAATCCTTGCATACTCTGTCATTTGCAACTGATACACTGATGCTCTCAATAGCATTCTTCAAATCTGTAGGAACCCTTATCTCATCATGAAAGCTCTCATCAATGCTACATACACTCAAAAGATTGGTATAACCAAGTGTACTGCAGTACTACTGATTACACATGTCTTCTTCAAACAAGATGTTCAATTCATATCCATCACATCCTTTTTCTTGTGAGCCTTTAGAATCATTGTCATCATCTTCATTAGAATAATTTTCATTCAAAGAGATTAATTCCACCTCCTACTTTTGAAATGAATCAAAATTACTAGGGCTGCAAATAGATTTGAAATCCTCTTGATCACCTAAAAAGGATGCTTTTCAATTGATTGAAAATTTCCATCTACAATATCATTGTTCTCATCAGGAAAACTTAAAACATTAGAATCATCATGATCTTTAGTTGTGTATTCAGAGTCCATAGAGGAGAAAACACTCTCAATATAATTTGCATCATTGCACCCTTCATTTTCTATGGAAAATCTGCTTTCAATTTTTGTATTTTCAAAGAAAATGGAAGAAACTTCACATGTTTCATTTATCTGTTCATGACCATCATGGCTGCAATATTCTTCTAGACATATTTCTTTTGTAAGTTGTTCAGAAACAACATCCTTATCACTGGATGATGCACTATCACTTTTATCTTCTACTATACCATCTGCATCTATTGGACTAAATCTTGAAAAAGTACCATCACATAATTGATTTAAGAGATGACTTCCACATTTATCTATCATTTCCTCAATTATTGAAAGCCATTGATATAAGCAACCAAGGCTAGGGGACCTCAAGTGAACTAGCATGGTACTCAGACCTAGCTTATATTTTTCATAGAAAAAATCAATGCAAAATGATTCATCAAGTCTTTCTAACTCTAGTATAGTGAGAAGAAATTTCATAAATCTATCATGAAAATCATAGATAGATTCATCCTCCAATATTTCTATATCACACAGTGCATTAATAAATTATTCTGACTCAACCTTGTTTGCAATTTCCTCATCAAATTATTCTTGAGTATGCATACTTCTACCTTCAGACAAGCATTCATCATTCACTACTAATTCATCTTTAAAAGTATCTAGGAAACATGTTATGAGTCTATGCCATGAATCTATGGAATACATTGGTAAGCAATTAAACCAACCTTCAGCCATACCTTCTAAATTTTTTACAAAAAAATTCATGATAACATCTTCCTCTTCAATTTGACAATCTTCCATCAAATCAATGAAACATTGTACATGTCTTGAAGCCGATTCTTCAAAATCATCTCTAAACTTAGGCAAATGTTCATTAATACTTCTTGGGACAGAATGTGGGTAACCTTGGATTTTACTAAAATCTAAAGGGTTGTATCTTTCATTATCGAACACCTTCCTTTGAGTACAAGGTTGTGTTCCAGGTATGATAATATAGCTTTTAGAGGGAGAACTAAAACAACCATACATTTTGCAAATGAAAATTATTCCCTCTACAACTACTCACTTGCAATATTGAATCTCCCTTGATTGTAGTGCTTAATTTCACTAAATAAGGGAACCAAAGTTCTTTCCTAAGATGTTCAAATATGTGAGGAATACTTGGAAACATTGCCCCTACTACAAATTGTTCTAGAAATTTGTAGATCTGGAACTTTTCTTTAAATATTCAATAGGTTCTTTTAATAGAGTCACCACCTCTTCTTCTAGAGGAATGAACTTCAAGTATTATGAAGTTCTTTCACAAATAAATCTATCTTTGAGTTCCTTCCACCAGCAGAGCACCACATATCATAAAATAATCAAGTTCACTACCACAAATCTTTCTCTAGGCTTAAAATCAAGTATTATGAAGTTCTTTCACAAATAAATCTATCTCTGAGTTCCTTCCACCAGCAGAGCACCACAGATCATAAAATAATCAAGTTCACTACCACAAATCTTTCTCTAGGCTTAAAATCAAGTATTATGAAGTTCTTTCACAAATAAATCTATCTCTGAGTTCCTTCCACCAGCAGAGCACCACAGATCATAAAATAATCAAGTTCACTACCACAAATCTTTCTCTAGGCTTAAAATTATTCAATATTTGAATTAATCAAAATGGCAAACAATAATATGACTCTGTAACTAAGCAGTTTGCACTTGTAGATTCAAAGCCATCCCCAGCAGAGTCGCAATTTTGTTGGTTTGTTTTTTTACAATGTAACTAGGTGGTTCTTCTAATCTACCTATGGAATTTCCAATTCCAATCAAGGGCAACTCGAAGGACTTGGACCAAATGACGAGGACTTTAAAAAGCCTCCTACACTTCGGGCTCTGCAAGACCCGGGAGGGTAATCCCTTAATGTTTTTACAACCTCTGCACCATTATCATAAACAACATTAACAATAGTAGATAATCTCATTTAATAGCTCAACATGATAGGATAATATCAAATAGAATCGACTGTTCATCGATAATATCAACTACCTAGAGCATGAGATAACTAAACATAATCCATAGTATAAGATAGTCATTGATTTGTAATTTGTAGCAAGCTCTAGGAAAAGACAAACAAATACTAAATCATATGGGTGATTAAAACTTAGACCAATGTCATATATCCATTGTCAAGGAGTCAAATTCATAAGAATTTAAAGGTATATAACAGATTTAACACATAACATATGAGATCCTTGATGACATTACCTTGTAATCTCATCAATATGTACTCTAACTCAATACTACTTATCAAATCCTTATACATAACACATCCGCCTAAAATCCCATTCAAGCATTTTAATTAATTCCTTGAATTAAAGCTAAAATAGAATCATACACACCACAATAGTGAGATGGATAAAACAACCCTTAGTTATTTTATTCAAAGTTCGGATATGCATGTACAATGGAGAGACATGAGCTTGAATCTTTCATTTCAAGTCAAATGCTAATACTGTTATGCAACATTAAATCCCCATGAACTCAAAACCTGTTACAGAATGAATCAAAACCTAAATTACATTTTTCTCTAAAACCATCAGACTTCACAAGTTGCTCTGCAACTTCACCTAGACTCGACAAAAATCTATCTAACTTGCTACCCCCATACTTCTAGCCTTGAAATCCTTCTTATAGAAAATGAAGGAGAAAACAAGCATCAGGCCAAAAAGTACACATCTCACCAGCCAACATCTGATTTACTAATTAAATCATGTCAGTAAGTGCCTCATCCTCCATTAAAGCTCACCTATGCACTGTACGAATAGCTCCAACCATATTTGACTCAAACTTTAAATTTTAGCCATCAATCCTTCAGTTAAATCAAATGATCAAACAACTGCCTTCAAAATAACCTGACACAATTGCCAACATGAAAATAAGGGGCCCACCATACCATACACTACCAAGGAAGTCCACATGGTGGTCGCCTACAATATCGCAATTAGTAAAAACCCTGTAACTTTCGATCACGTGATGGCAGGTGACTGTTGATCCTTAGCATCAATGATCTTGTTCCTTCAACACAGTCGCCAACCATACCATTAACCATCAAGTAGATTTTTGTCAAGATTATAACATATCTATTGATTCAAAACACGTGCACCATAAGAGCACTTTAGTAACCCACCTTTTAATGTATTAAGGCCGGGCATTACTTCCTTTATTCTTTCGGCTTCATCGGATGAAACACGTGGTGCCTACCCGTGATATTGTGATCGGTAAAAACCTAGCAAATTTTGATCATATGATGGTGGGAGACTATTGATCAAATGGTAGTTGATCAATGGTCACTCAAACTTTTATCCCCTTTAGCCTCTCTAGATAGGACATGTGGCAACCGCCAATGATATTGCAATCAACCAAAGCAGTGTGGTGGAGTCATCACGGGATGGCGGGGAACGATTGAGATCAAATGATAGCATATCAACGGTCGCACAAATTTGATCCCCTAGAAAGGGAACATGGTGCCCACCCATGATATTGTGATCAATAAAGATCCTTCAATTCTCGATCACGCGATGGCGGGCAACCGTTGATATCTGAAGGTAATTGATCAATGATAGCGTGAAATTGAACCTTCTGCAAAATAAAAAATTTATTAAAAGGACAAGGGGACATTACTAGGCAGATGGTAAACGACATAAGTTGTTTTTAAATGATGAAACCCGGGGCCAACCAAGACTTGGGAAAATAAAACCCTACAGAGGACATAAAATATTTGAGACCAAAGGTACCCATCCTAGATGGAATGATATGAAATAAATCATATTAGAACCCCTCAAAAAGTAACATCAAAATAGATCCCAACCAAGGTGCAAAATAAACACAAGGGTTTTACATGTAAATAAGGCCGAAACCCCAACCCTCAAAGATTTCCAACACCATGGAAGACCAGTGACATAAGGTAGGGCAGGAATGAAACAAAAGGAGCAAAATTTTTAAAGTTCCATCAATATCGAGTTTTGTAAGTGTGAAATTATCCATAAAATTAATCATATTTTTGTTTGGGATAGGTGCAACTACAACCAAATATGATATTAGTTTCAATTAGTGTCATTACATCATTAATACTATCATTATTACGCTAAGTGATATTTTGCATGAAAAATCATTTCTACTACATCTAGATCTATTCAGTGTATTTATGTTTGGTTCAATAACATTTGGAAAGATCAAAATTTATGAGAAAAGTAAAACTTCATATTGAAATTTTTGGGTGGTCAAAGTGGATCTTCACCTGAACTCAAATGTCTAGTTCGGTAAGATGCCTAATTTTGTTCAAGATAAAAGAAGATTTAATAAAGTTTTGAGTCTAGACAATGGAAAAGTTTTACCTTATAGAATACCACATCAAGTTACAATCTGATTGCTTTGTGTTTTGTGGGAAAAATTAAAGATACCATATTTTTGCAAACATACCTACTGAATAAGGAACATTATCTAGATAATATTAGGTTAGGTAAGATCAAAAGTTCTCACAAAGCACAACTTCTTTATTTTAGCTGATTTCAAGTTGTTTCATGAGATAACTAATGTTATTTTGAGTTGATTTTCAACTTCTCGACCAAAATGACACATTTAGGATACTCAAATTCAAAACTTCCACTATAATGCATGTAATTTTATATTTTGAGATAAAGGATTCAAGATCCTCAAATCTTAACCATTTTCTAGAATAATTTTACCCTTGGAAATATTAATATAAGACCTAAGAGACCTACTAGAACTTGCAAATTGCTGCATGATAAGTAATTCCCAATAGAAGGAAGGGGCTCATATTTTTCAAATTGTAAAATGGGGTGTGTTGTGTAGACTACACAATAGAGTTGTGGCATAATGTGAAGTTAAAAACCTAAAGGAAAAACCAACAAGCATAATAAGTAATACATTACAATCAAAAGCATGACACACAATAGTATATTCAAAATTATAAGGTTGAAACAAAGCCTGCTTTCCAACATGGATGATCCTCATAATAGTCGTCACAACATGAAACGATGAAATGGACTTGAGAAAGTAGCATGAAATGGAATGAGCAAATGGAAATAGGTGCTATCAAGAATAAGAGATTAGAAATAAAAGTGCATAGCTACCAAAAATTATAGATGCAACCAACATTTAGGACAATCCGTCAAAGAGAATTTTTAAGTTGTCATAAATGAAGGCTTGCCAATCCTACAATCATCCAACACTTAAAATACACTAGAACAAATTTCTTCATTTTAATGCCAATTACAATCTTTGAGAAAAAAACTTGAAGGAGAAGAATATGGAGACAAATGCATTTGAGAAAAGCTTTCAAAGGAGAAGAAATCAATAGGGCAACAAGGTTTTGGTTGTCTATTTTGAAAGCTCCAAGGAAGAAGCCAACGCCGAGGCTATGGGAGAAGAAAAACGGATTGTAGACAATGATGTATTGAGTTATGTGTTGCTGCCCCAAGAGAATGGTTGCAAGGATTTGAGTGGAGCCATGAAGACTACATAGTGAGAGACAAGGCTTCTGCTAATAGAGACAAATACCGAGGAGTTCATTATTGTGGTGATCCATATGAGGAAGATCAAATTGGTTCTTGCATTGAATAGAGTACATGTTTTGGGTCCTATGATGATTTTAGGCGTGCACAAGGTTTTGAAGTGAGACGCATGGCTATATATGGTAATTGTCTTTTCTGTGTAGTTGCAGATCTGGTGAAGATTGCGTTAAAAGAACAATAGGATCACCAAATTGAGAATGCACTTTTAGCTGAGGGTCACTTCTCTGTTTTGGAGCTAACAACAAAGGAAATTGAATGCATGGTTATGGAGGATTCATGGGATTAATATCTTTGCATCCTCCATCAAAATGGTGGTAAAGAGTCCACTTCTGGAGCTAAACCATCATCTTCTAGTGAAAGAACATTCAATGACTTCATAACTTCTTTAAACAATCTAGATACTCTGCCAAAGGAAGCTGTTTTGGAAGGCATGGACAAAGCTATTGATGCTAGGAAAATTGCTAGGTTGGAAGTTTTGAGGATTATCGATGAGCAGATTAGGATCATCGTGGGTGTGGTGGAAGCGTGCCATTCTTGGAGCTTTATGCATAGAGATAAATCATCCTC
Organism: Sequoia sempervirens; assembly: GCA_007258455.2. Lineage (NCBI taxonomy): Eukaryota > Viridiplantae > Streptophyta > Pinopsida > Cupressales > Cupressaceae > Sequoia > Sequoia sempervirens. The sequence goes on from VDFB02105785.1 coordinate 40,979,665, forward strand.
AGCCTCTTTGTCGGGTTCATCTTCACTTGTTGGTACCAGACTGCATCCTCCTCTACCAGGGAGGCATCTTCCTCATCTCAGAAGGAAAACTCCATAGTATCTCCTTCATTCAAACCCTCTTCTTCAGCCTAATCCAAACTACCAAGAAATTATTCAATGACAGAATCAACCTCATCATCATCAACTACAAAATTAGTTATACCCATTAAAATATATGGGAGTATCGGGAAGCGCAAAATGAGAAACCATTATCCATTTCCCAAATTTCACCTTCTTCTTCTTCAACTTCCATCTTTTCTCCTTAGTTCTAACCAACAACTCAACATTTTTCCACTCTTAAGCAGAGAATCATTGTATTAATCAATCAATAATCATACAGTACATAATCTGCCACATATTTATACAAAGCTAAAAGAATATGGACAGTCAATGTGACTGTTGGGCTTCACATACCAACACAAACATATTTCCATCCCATAAATAAGTACGGTATTTGACATCATTAACTATCTCATATGAAAGGTGAAAAAGTGAGGCCTCAAGACTGGTCATGTGCCATTGTCAAATTGTAACAATTTCTTAGTCAGGTTTTGAATACACCGGCCATAGAAAATAGAAGTCACCCTCTATCCGATCTGAAAAGTGAGATACCTTTTAAGAGTAGGAGTTTCATATCTTGCAAGTGAGGTGTTAATGGAGGTGTTTTCTTCATCTGAGCTCCATTTTAATGTCCACGCAACACTTCCACTCACTCCCTTCACTTTTCCTGCTATTCTTGCAATTTTTAAAATGCTTTCTTCATCAGACTTAGTTGCCAGTTTCTTGCAATCCTCCATTATTACACCAGCTACCTTTACATGACAGGACCCCATCACATCTACCAACATTCTACTCATTCTATCAAAAATTTCCTCCACACTATTAAACTGATCTTGATTCATGCTTACCCTTCCGATCATGTAGAGGTTGCAACCTACAATTTCCTCACTAGACTTGCTCGAGTAGTATTGATTGGCTACTTCTTTGCCCTTCTTAGCAAGATTTTGGATCACTACTTTAGTAGTTGCAGGGGACCTGTCAACTATCCTGCTCAGTGGAAGAGAGTATTCAAGCCATTTGTGTCTTTTCTGTAGGTTTTGGAAGATTTCATCAGCTGCTAGGGTAAGTGCAACGGTTTCACTGGCATTGTTTCCATGACCTCCATGATATTCCATGCTTGAGAGAAAGCTTCAATTAGTTCTCTTCAACATAATTTTGGCCTCCGCCTCGTCATGGGTAAATGCAAAAAGTTTGATGATCACAACAATTATTGAGATTGTTGTCATTTTCCAAGAGCACTTGTGAACATCTAATTCTCTTTCCACTTCTAATCTACTGAGAAAATCATTTTGGGGTTTCACAAAATTTTCACCACAAAAATCAGGTGAAGACTTTTCCATAAGCAAAGATATCAAGTCATGACTTTGTTTCCGTCTTCTTCCCCTTTTTCCATCTGCTTTTTTACTTGTCCAATGGATTTTCTATTAGCTATCCATAGTCCAATAGAATTTTCACCCTGCATAGTTACCAATGCCCTAAAGTATTTATGATAGTCAAAGGATTCTCCTAATTGACTTTCTGATCTATATAAATTGGAGAATTCCTCATATGTTGAACCCATGACAAGTTTTCTGAAAAAATTGTTGGAAAGAAACAACTGTGACAATAAACAACACAATTTGCTGAGAAGAATAGAAAACATCTGAAGCCAATAAAGCACACGTATTAACTTATGCAATCTCATGACTCTGCACAACTTTAAAATTATTTTTATTTGGAAACTTCTATCAAGTTGTCCATGGCCTCTAGAGCTACTCATCAACCCTAACAAATGAATTTTCCAAAAGTTCTCAATTTGAAAATATTGTGAGAAACTAAAACACCTCTATTCTAAACTTTTTGGGTAGTACACCACTTGTGCAATGCATCTCCAGTATATGACAAGAGAACCCATTACAATCATCGCTAAATGAAGGCCTCCTTCAATAGAAGACAAATTATCCCACTGAGAATCTTTTCCAAAGACCAATTTTTGATAGACCAAGACTCCATTGCAAGCGCTAATGACTAGCGCTACAGATGAACTGAGACTTGATCTAGTGATTAGATATCTAGGATCGGAAGTGCGAACCACAATACACGATTTGGTTACTTATTCTTCCACCTTTTCCCATCCAAATTGTGTATGGAAATTTGGAGGAGAAATAATTGTAGGTATTTTAGGAGAGATAATTTGAGGAATAGTGACAAAAGCCAGAGCAGTAGAACCCAAAATAAGAACCATAAATATAATTGACACTATTTATTATGGAGTTTGTCAATTGCATCAAATAAAATTGGGGCTTACCTAATCTGCAATGGTCTAAGTGAAATGCCAACTGAACACTAATACGTTTGACTGCAAAATAAGATGAAACTGTCTGATGAAATATGTAAAAATTGATGTTCATCAGGTGCTTATAAAATTTGATGTGTAATTTCCAATTTTTTGAAAGTTTGTCTCTGACGTTCGTCAAAATTTTGAAGAACCTAGGGTTTGTTGAAATGTCAGCTATTATTTTTGTCGAATTTTTGACAAATATGAAAAATTAAAAAAAATCAAATTGTGGCCAACATAAAGAAAAGTGAGTTCACACCTGATTTATTGCGATAGTGTTTTTCTCTACTTGAGACAGTTTATGGAGAACTAAGGATGATTTTCTTGGGAAAAATCAGAAAAAAATCAAGAAGATATCACTAGGTTGAGGGTAGTCATTGTCTTTTTGCAGAATTTAGTTGTGAAGTCAGATTTGTAGTTCCACGTTTGAAAATCATATTTTAAAGCAACATCTCATCAGATTTCATTTTTAGAGGTTAAGGGTTTTGAGAATTTCATGTCCAGATTTTGTTGTGTGGAATCACCATAAGATCACAACTGAGGAACAAATTCTTTTGACTGTAATTATGTGAACCATAACTCTATTGGTCATGTGGCATAGTTGTGCTATAACAAATATAGGATGCATTCATGTGTGACCCAAGTTTAATGTGACTATGTTGTGATAGAAATGGAGGCACTCATATAATGTAGTTAATTCAGGTTCTATAATGTAGGTGTCAATCATCATTGGGTGCATTCAGGTTGTCTCAAGTTTAACAGGTTAGGATGTAATTATAGCATGATCAAAGAGTGATTACCTCTTACTACAATAAAGAGCCTATAACTTTGGTTGATATGCAGAGTGATTGTGTTATATCAATTATGTAGTGCATTCAAGCACAACCCATGTTTAATGGGCTAATCTAGAGAGTGATCAATATTTTCTAATTCTTATGAATATTACTTGACATATATTTGCATAATCTCAAATTCCTTCAGAGGATTTTGAAGTATCAATGTATCCTATATAGGGTTTAGAATGATTTCTTTTAATTAAAAAAATAAATAAATGATGTATTTCCCTATGATTAGATAATTTGGAGATCTCCTAAATCTGCCCCAGCACACTATCCTCTTTGGCACTGTATTCATTACTCTAGCTACTAGGTTTTTGCATGTGACATCTTTAATATCTTTATGACTGTGGCTTTTAAATAGATCTCAGTCTTTGTTTTAATCATTTTCATGGTAACCCTTGAGTTCCATAATCCACCTTCAATCTCTTCTAAGAACATTGTCTTAAGCTAGACTGCATAGTATGCATATAAAGCAAGTCCTTCATACCTGCCATTGTTTCAAACCACCACTCACTGCCTTGCTTAAAATGTTGCCTCCATAAGCACAATACCATGTTTTAAAATCATGGTTTCCAGTGATTGACCATTAAGGTCACTACTTTCATCATGAAGATACAATGATATTTTTGTCTTCAAACTCAAGGCATTATGAAAGATAACATTGTGAATTGTTTTTTGTGTACAATTCAATTTTCTTGTGCATTTACTGCTTTCCTAACTTCCTTTAAGACTAGGTATTGCACCCTTAGCTACAATCTCAAACAACTCACTCACTATCACTTGAAGATTCCTTTCATGAGCATCCTTTTATAAAATCAAGCTATGCCCTATAGATTGCCTACTTACTACAGGGGACTCATTGTTTCATGGTATCGTAGTTCTTAAGATCCTTCAACCTTATTGACACTACTTCATAGTCCACAAGGTATTATTCACTATTCTCCCATCTTTGGTGAGTCTCAAAACACTACTCAAACATGCAATCCACTACCTCCATTATACAATATTAATGGCTAAGAAGAAACATTGAACCTATGATTACCACTATTACTTCATTTGAACAATCATTCCCTGATTGCATTTCCCTTGTCTAACACTACCAAAAGCATTTGAAAAACCCTTAAGGTCGGCAAGGGGGTAAGGAAACTCACTATTAAAATCTCCACTTTACTATGCAAGGTTTGAGCTTTATTATCTTGTCACTGCTTAGCCTATTTTTGACTATCACATCTCAAGTGACTGTCATTCTTCTTACCGTAGATTGCATTTATAAATGTCACTAAGCTACATAGTGTGCTTGTTATTGGCTACAATCTTTAGATTGCAAGATTTTGTTATTACCTACAATGTCTCAATCTTTCTGGTATTGCAACCTCACTAATCCGCTATAGTTATTGTTTATGTTTCTACGGAGGCCTAGGGTTTGTACCTAATCATGCTCTTACCAATGCTTCTGTTGTTTTTTATTAGGGCTCTCTCAATGTTGAGGGCCCTAGGGATAAGCTCATCATAAGAAGTGACACATTGCATCTTTAACTAAAAGGATAAATATGTATTGACATTAGCAATGATGATTCTGACTTGTTGCTCCTTAGGAATGGGTCACTTGCTCTTACTAGCTCGCTACCTCCATTGTTGTAGGAATTTTGTGATCAAGTTCAATATTCTGATTTTAGGAGTCTTAACAGTTGGAAATCATAGTAAAATCAGAATTTAATAAGTTTTGGAATTAGCATTGTAAAGTGTTTTTGGGGTCATTAACTTCAGACTATCTTCTCTTTTGCAGGGGTGGTTGCATGCCAAATTTTTTGGGTGTAAAATATCAGAATTATTAGATTATGTTACCTGTCTATGAATAAAAATTATTGGAGTGTGAGTTTGATATTTTTTGAAGATCTAAATAGTCAAGCTTGGTAAAGAAAAATCATGTCAGATAATATTAGTCCAGAACAAAATGAAGAGACACTTGATAGATTGTGGGCTAGATTGAAAAGAAAGGGTGATGGGAAATGTTATTGTCCTTGCAATAATTGCAAGGGCTTAAAGATGAGATGACTTTTAATCACAACAGCTGAGAAACATTGTAGGCAGCATGGTCACATTGAAGGGGGGCATGATTATCACCATTGGTAAGTTGTTCATTATATGTGTTTATATTGATTGAATTTGTAAATGTTTATATTATTTTAACATTTATATATATATATATAATCACTTGATCATGATCATGGTTTATTTGTGTCTATCATTATTATAAAGGTGGGGACCCTAGGGCAGATGATATGGATTATCACAGCCTGAGAATGTGGTTTTGCAAGCGGATGAACATGGAGTTGTGAATATCGAAGATGAAGCTAATGATCCTATGGAAGAAGATGATCATGCACTAGAAAACACAGTTGAAGATGATGGTACAAATACATTGATCCATGACACATTTAGTGGCAGAGCTGATCATGATGATCAAGATGACTTTGATGATGTTCATGATTTACCAGTACTTGACAAGGCATACAAGCCCCTTTATGAAGGCTCACACAACTCTTCTCTCTGCTGTATTGTTGCTATTGAACTTGAAGGTTATGAATGGTTTATCAAACATAGCAATCTCACGGATGTTAAGGTATGTCATATATGTCATCTTTTTTCATCTATTTTAATTGTTGTTAGTTCATCACTAGTAAATAAAGGATGAAATATGTATCATTAATATTCTTTATATGAACAAATTTTTTTTGTTGTAGATTGATTGGTGAATTTTTGTTACCACCATCAAATATTTTACCTCGCTCATACCAAGATTTATGTGCCATTATGAAATATATTAGAATGGAGTATCAAGCAATAGATGCATGTCCCAATGATCATATTATATATCATAAACAACAGGAATTTGCAACAGAATGCCTAGAATGTCATATCAGTAGATATCGAACATATTAACTAATAAAAAAGGTGTCTCGCAAGGTTCTTCGTTATATTCTCATTATTCCACGTATGTAATGATTATTTAGGTGCAAAAGCTTAGCGTAATTGATGGATTACCATGCACAGAATAGAAGTGGAGATGACATTCTTTGAATGCCTGTAGATAGTTCTACATTCAGGGACATGGAGGAAAAATGGCCACACTTTAAAGAAGAACCTCGTAATCTCAGACTTTCATTGGGAGTGGACGGTGTCAATCCATTTGGAGAGCTGAAATCTATTTAATCAATGTGGCCTATTTTTGTTATCAACAATAACATTCCTCCATGGATGTCAATAAAGAGGGAGCACATAATGTTGTCAATGATTATTCCAGGTATTTGTTTACATCAATTTTCTTTAACATAGTAGCATCTCATTTGTCTTATTTGTTGCATAATGACTTATATTTTTTCATTCAATAGTCATGTACATTAATTATATATATTGCAATAAATGGTTATAATAATTATGTAATGTTTATGTTCATTCAACTAGGTAGGTACCAAGTTAAAGATATGAATGTATATATCGAGCCTCTTATCGATGAGTTACTAAAGTTATGGAATGGCATCACTATGTATTACATCTCCAGACCAATAGAACAAAGACAATTTCAATTCCATGCAATGCTTGTATGGACAATTCATGATGCCCCTGGGCTAACACATTTTTGTGGTATGTTATAACGTTCTACTACACTTTAACAATATTTAATTTGATGAAGTAGATATCATGAATGTTTTTAAAATAATCTATTCATTATATATAATTATAAAATTGACATATTTAATCCAATTATATATCATCTTGTAGGTCTTCAAACAAAGGGAAAATTTGCATGTCCAATTTGTGGTCCAAAGATGAAATCTTGTCATTCAACAAGTTTAGGAAGCAGGTGTTTGATGAGTATAGGCACTTCCTCCATAGAAATCATAAGTATCGAACTATTGAAAACATCTTTTCAATGGGAAAAAGGAGACTACATCAAAACCACGAAGAATGTCACACCTATGGAAGTTGGAATATAATAGAATTAATTGTCAAGGTTATACATTGGATCAAATTGTTTATCTATCATATATGATATGTTTTGAATTTATATTTTTATATTGTGTTGTGTTTACTCATGTTGTAATTGACAATGATTGTCATTAATTTGTTCAACTTATATGCTTCATGAAGGTCATCAAGGCATTAATGGTCGGCTTCCACAGGGACTGAAAAGTTATCCCAGACAATTTAGTAGGTTTCCCTACTATGAGTAGCTACAAATTGTGCATTTGTTTGATACAATGCATATCAAAAGAATATAACCAGAAATGTTATGGAAAATATTGGATGGAAAGCATGACAAAGAAAAAATTGTCAAAATTTGTAGTGACATTCAAGAAGCCAATCATGCAATGAAAAATGTCATTCAATTAAATAGTGATGGAGACCAAATTAATATAAGTTCCCTTCCTTGGTTATTAATAGAGAAGCAAAGCAATGCTATAAAAGAAATCATACAAAAAAAATTGATTTCCCACAGGATTTGCTGCGAACATAAACAATATAATAACAAAGAAAGGTGAATTTGGGTCAAGGATGAAAACACATGATTGGCATACCTTCATTAAGGTAATTATTCTGGTATATTATATACACTTGTATAATACATGTACTTTTCAGTGTATTGTGTTTACTACTTTTGAAAAAATAATGAAAAGATCATTTTATAATTGTTGCAGTACGTTCTACCTCTATCTCTCCCAGAAAACTTTGACAACAATGTCAAGCAAGTTATATATGATCTTGGAAAATACATGAGGTAAGTAGCAAGATTTGTTCAATTCGTTGCATACATCTTATAATTGCCATTTTTTTAACTTGTTATGTAATATACTGTATATTTTTGTTAAATATCATTAATATATTTGCGCCTTGAATCACTTGTAGATTGCTATCATCTAAAGAAATCCATAAAGAAGATATAAATTATTGGAAGAGAAAAATTCCTCGTCTAATGTGTGAAATGCAAAATTGTCTACCTTCAACATTTTTCAATGCACAAGAACACTACCTCATACACCAAGTTGAGGAGATTGAATTGTGTGGACCTATACACACAAGGTCAATGTGGATAGTTGAGAGGCACTTGAAATTTTTGAAGGCTTTGGTTAGACAAAGAGCACATCCTGAGGGTTCTATGGTGGAGGGATATATGGTATACCAGACCATGGTGTACATTAGTGAATATCTTGCTAAGTTTGCAGCTAAGATCCATTTAGATCGCATTTGGGATCCCAACTCCATTAACAAATTTGAAGGGGAGTACCTGTTGGGGAAAGGTAGATTAAGGAAAGTGAGAGGTAATTATAAGATGGTTATGGAGATTAATTGGAATGCATTTTACATATGGTTTTTATGTATATTGTACTTATTTAATTTTTAATCTTTAATATATATCAATTATAAATTAAGGTCGTATACTGTGGTATTTAACTAATTATACGTCGTTTGTGAATTTTAATTTATTTTGGTACAGTTGGTCGAGAGTGGGATGCACTATATTTGTAGGTCGCCAACAATCTTGATTGGATGATGGTATGGATTGAACGATGTCAAAAATCTGGTCGCACATTAACATGGAAAGGTGTGGCTTCATTGGTTAAAGAAGCTCATTGTAATGGAGATTCCAATGTTACACAAAGGGAAATTGATTTAGCATATGGTTTAAGAGATAAAAAGATACGTATAAATATATTAATCACCCATATTATTTAATTATTTTCAAGTATATTGATGTATATATATCTTGAGATTGTTTTCTTTGCATACATTCGGCCAAGAATAAATATATTTATCAATTGATGATATTGCAATAATTTTTACATGTTTGACATATTGCAGGTGAAACACCACAAGGTTATGTGGTGCAATGGTTGTAAATTTTGAATCAAAATGTTGGATGACATGAAGAAAACTTGTGATTCTGGTATAAATGCAGTCTTTCAGGTGACTAATGTTTCATCTAGAAATGACATACATCCAGAAGTCTCAGAAAATCGATACTATGGGGTTTTGGATAATATACTTGAGTGTGACTTTAAGTCCTTCAGATTAATTTTGTTCTTCGTCCTATGGTATAGGCTACGATTGAATGAAAATGATCCTAAGAGAACTGTTATTGAACATGATAATGGATTTACCATGGTTAATACAAGGTTGATCGAGCGAGCTGGAAATGAGCCCTATGTTCTTCCAAGCCAATGTGAGTAGGTATTTTACTCAGAGGTTCCAGGTAAACCGGGTTGGTCATTTTTTATTAGACATGATCCAAGAGGAAGGCTGCTAAAGTATAATGTGGTGGAAGAAGAAGATACCGAAGAACTAGAAGATGATGTAGATGATGATTAGGATCAATAGTTAGTTAATGATGTCCCTGACGAAGATGCCGAAGAGGAGGAACTAGATGATGATGCTGTATGAGTTAATGTTCATGACGATGACATCCATGTGGATGATGACATTATCAAAACTTATATCGATGCCGATGATGATGATATGACCAATCCTTACAATGTCGAATCTGGATTGGATGATACAGACACAGAGTTGGATGAAGAAGAAGATCAATGACATTGAAATGTATAAGTTAAGTGATTATATTATCTATTTGATATTAATTTCTGGATAGAATTATATTTGAATTATGTGGTTACATAATTAATTCATGATGTTTTTAATTTTTTATGCCATTACATAATTAATTTAATGATGTACTTTTTAATGTTTGAAAGGTCAAAACATTAAAACATTTCAATAGTGATGTTAACAACCTTGAAATTAGTGTGTTTTATGTTTCATGTGATCATAAAAGATTAAAAATTTAGTTGTAGAGGTGGTTGTTCAATGGTTGACGTGTATGTTGGTTCTTTTTACAATGTAACCAGGTTTGTCTTCTAATATACCTATGGAATTGCCAATTCCAATTGAGGGCAGCTTGAAGGACCTAGACCAATTGACGAGGACTTTAAAATCCTCTACACTTTGGGCTCTGCAAGACCTAGGAGGGTGATCCCTTAATGTGTTTACAACCTCTGCACCATTATTGTAAACAACATTAACAATAGTAGATGATCTCACTTAATAGCTCAACACAATAAGCTAATATCAACTAGAATTAGTTATTCATAGACAATATCAACTATCTAGAGCATGAGATAACTAAACACAATTCATTGTATAAGATAGTCAATGATTTGCAATTTGTAACAAACTCTAGGCAAAGACAAACAAATACTGAAATACACGAATAATTACAACTTAGATCAGTGCCATATATCAATTGCAGGAGTCAAATTCATAAGCATCTAGAGGTTTATAATAGATTTAATACATCACATATAAGATCCCTGACAATATTGCATTACAATTTTATCAGTGTGCATTCTAACCCAGGACTACTTATCAAATCCTTATACAAAACATATCCACCTATAATCCCATTCAAGCACTTTGATTAATTCATTGAATTAAAGCTAAAATAGAATCATACACACCACAATAGTGAGATGGATAAAACAACCCTTAGTTATTTCATTGAAAGTTTAGATATGCATGTATAATGGAGAGACATGAGCTCGAATTTTTATTTCAACTCAAATGCTAGTACTGTTATACAACATTAAATCTCTATGAACTCAAAACCTATTACATAATGACTCAAAGCCTAAATTACATTTTTCTAAAACCATTAGACTTTACAATTCACTCTGCAACTTCACCTAGACTCGACAAAAATTATCTAACTTGCTAACCCATACTTCTGGCCTTGAAATCCTTCTTATAGAAAGTGAAGAAGAAAACAAGCACCGGGCCAGAAAGTACACCTGTCACTAGTCAATTGGAGCACTTGGTGATATTCCAAAATTTGTTACAATAGCCACCACCTTGAAAAATATTCTTGTTCAAAAATTGTTTCAATAGCAATCATCTTGGAGCATATTCTCGTTCATCATGTCGGCAAAGGAAGGTTGATGCAATAACAAAAAACCACACAAAACCCATGCCAAGAAAGCCATCCATACAAAACTGGAAACGCTGTAACCACAACATCTGATTTGCCACCTGTCAGTATCCCACTCTTTTTACTCATCATCATTCAAATACTTAGCCACCCACCTCTGGTATTCTTCATCAGTTGGCCAGTCAAAATTAATCACCTCTTTTACCTTTGTACTATAAGGAAAATACTTTACGGCTACCTGATTAGCATCTCTTTCAAAAGATTCCAAAAATGAGTTGGTACCAATAATCTTATCCATATAATTTACCCACAAATTATTTTAATTTGATTATTGATGACTTCACTTGCTTGATCCCGCCATTTTTGGAGTGTTCTGAATCCCCCTGCTCATCAGTTATATCAAGTAATAGTGTTTTAGCCCAATCATTGAAGTTCTTTACCAATTCCCTAATCTTCCTACTTAGATCATCTGGTAAGGCCTGAAAACATTGCAATGATTTAACTAATATATAAGTAGGCTTCAATGATTGGGGCCTGTTATTTACATCAAACTTTGAGGCTTTATTCATAACATCTAGATTATTTGCCCTAGGGATCCAATTTTGAGTTATTGGAATCACTATCGCATGATCCCTATCAATATTATTTATTGCTTCAAATAGAAAAGAATACAAAGAATGTATAGAGGGTAATTTATTATCCATCTTTTCATTTAAATGCTCCAAAACAAGAGTAACAATTTCTTTTTTTTTTAAAGAAAACCCTCCTATTTTACCCTTAGTGATGTATGTAATTGATCAATTTTCTTTATGAGCTGCCTCTTTGTTGGATCAATAGAGTACTCTATTTCTTCATCAACTTGTTCTAGAGGGGTAAGAGCGGGATTTTGAATGGGAGACCCTAGTGTAGAAACATTTGGAGAAGCAAGAGGCATTGACCCTATTGTGGGAGGTGATGTGCTAGTTCCTATAGCATTGGATGTTTTTAAGTATGTCTATACTTGAACCTTTCTACTTCAGTTTGCAACTCAACATTCCTCTGTTGCATTTTACTATATTCTTCAATTAAAATGTTATACTTCTCCATTAGGCTCTTTCTTTCAGCCTCCTCCCTTTCAGCAGTCTTTTGGGCCAACTTGGCCACATTCACAGTTAAACTAGTGGCTTCAGTTGTTGTAGTCTCTAAAGCCCTCTTTATTATTAATCTTCCTTTGAAATTTGGATTAATATCAGCAATGTATGGCTTTCTTCCTTGTGAATCCAATGACCAAATTGTCAAGGTCTCATATTGTTCATTGAAGGCAGAGTTTTGTAATGCTTCCTTAACTTCTTCTTCAGAATCCTGAAAAAGATTCTTGGGCTTCATAATGGCATTGAAAGCCACTTCATCTGCGATGTCCCATTCAAGAAAAATAAAAACACCAGCCTAATTCACTAGTTGTCTTCCTTCTTTAGGAGTGATGTTTTTGAACTCTTCCATTAGTTCAACTTTCACTTCTTCATCATTCTCCTGATCTGACTTGTCAGGCCTTAGTTCTCTTCTCTCCTTGCATTTATTTTGATATTCCTCAAATTTCATCCTCCATGCCAATTGTAAAAATACAAGAGTCTTTACAAATGCATTGTCATCTAAGAACTCCTTGCAAGCCTCCATTCTTGCATCTTGCATACTCTTACCCTTCATATCCAAATCAGATAGAACCAATTCAGCTGACCTAGGAGGGGACAGCATACCAACCTACATGTCTTGATCAGTAACAATAATTTCATCTGTGAAATCCTCAGATAGGTGATTAGTTCTTTGCCTCTTAGGGCTTGGCTCAGGTGGTGGTGATGGGGGACTGCACTCTGGTGAAGATTTTAATTCAATGATTTTGATAGCCCCAGGTACTTTGAATTTTGGGCCTAGTCGTGAAGGCGCCTTCATTATTTTCTTCCATTTTCTATCTACTTCTTCCTCATCACTGCTAGTATCCCTTTTCCTCCTATAGATGGGTCGCCTTTCTATAGGCTAACATACTGGCCTTGTTTCAATTGGCATATCACTTTGTCCTTGCATATCCAGACTTAGCCTTAAATTTATCTTTTTGGTTGTCAAGGTGTCCATTATCTCCTTGAAATTCTTCATTAAAAAATCAATTCTCTTGTGGTATGGAGTGAATTCCATCAATGGATCATACATTGGATCCATTTCATGCACAATATCCAGTAGCTTACTATAAGCTATCCACTTTTCCTTATTCAATTCATGTCCATTTAAATCAAATTCATTCCTGATTAGGTCCTTAGGGAAATTGAACTCATGTGCAAATTTTCCACCTTTTATTCTTTGTTTGAAAAGAGTAAAGAAACCTTCAGGATCATGTTGTCGCCTTGAACCAAATCTCAAATGGTAATCAACAAAGAATTTTTCAAAATGTGTCCAGCCTCCCTTTGAAAATGTAAAGTTAGACACTACTACATAATCAGGGAATAATGTTCCCTTCCCCTTTCCAATTAGGTTATCTTCATGAATACACCCCATCTACCACATAACTTCTGCAAACCCTTGTCTTGGTGGCACATTGTATGGCAGTATGTGAGGGGTTCCTTAGAATCCATATATTCTCAGGACAGTGCTGACTGAATATGGGATAATGTCACCCCAGTTATGTAAAACCCTCAATTCTGGTTTCCTCTCCTTCGGCCTAAGAAAATCATGCACTTCCTTAGGGATCCTAGGTACATTTACCATCAATCTAGCCCTCAATCTTGCAATAAAACAATTATCAAATTACACATAACTGGTGCTTTCCTTATTATAGGACAAATCTGTAGCCCATATCTATACTGGCAATCTTTCTTCATTAACTGATTGTCTTAAGTTCATCTTCTCAACAAAGAAATCAACATTCCTAAACAAGAACATATGCATCAACATGGAATACCAAAATAATTGAGTACCAGTATCACCATTCTATAGCTTCGACAGTCCTTCATCTATCCTCTCCACCAAAAAAGAAGTAAATTCATATGTTACCGAGAAGTTAGGGTGTTGTATTTGCACCCCCAAGAACATGTATGCAATCAGCATTACTGCACCAGGGCTGAAACCCAAAATCTGACATAGTGAATAGAAAGTAGCTAGGAAAGGCTTTCCAAAATAATTCAATCTGAAGGGTTCTTGGTCACTAGGGCTGATGTGAAATTGTGAACCCCTTTCCTTAACCAGATGAGGTGGAAGTAGCTTAACCCTAAAAAGAGATTTCAAATTTTTATACTCCCGCTTCATTTCTTCAAGATTAATAGGAACCAAGTCATCACTTGGCTCACTCAAATCAAAAGTCTATTGAATAACATCTTTATTAATTTCTAATAGAACCCCTCCATCATTATCTCTAATTAATCGTGTGATAGGGTCATATCTTTTAGCCACTGCTCTAAGTAAGTCCACATCAGGGAACACATTTGGAACAACCAGCTTTTCCATGTTGTACATCCATCCATTTGAAAAAAGATGAGGAAAATTCCTCTATCCATACCATAATCTAAATATTTCTAAGCCTGTGAGTGGAACCCTAGCATCAACAATATTGAAATTATTACACACTAACCCCTCCCCTAGGATTTTCCCTCGCATCAACACCAAACCTTTCCTTCTCTCATTTGTTGATAATGGAAATTGATCTAGGAAATCATCATACAAGTTTCTTTTCAAATACTCATTATGGCCAGAGTGCTACTTGGTTGGAACCATTTTAGACAAACTAGGGCCTTACTACAATATTACACTTCAAGTGGCTATGACTAAGTAGAGATAGGAATTTACAGAGTAAAAATACTGCAATTCCTCACAATTTAAGATTAAACAATATCCCTAACAAAATATTTTAATGAACTCAGTGACAAGCATAACAAACCCCTCCTTTCCCAAATTTAGGTGTATAATGATTGAGAAATAGAGAAAATTAACTCACGGCTTTTTTTGCACAAACTCCAATTTCTGGCTACAGCTGCTTGCAATTTCACCTTTGGCTCTGAAACTATTTTCACAAAATACTTAGATGCTTTGTGATACAAATGAGATGAGTAAATTGATTTTATGTTGATCAAATCCTGCCAGTAAATGTCTCATCCGCCATTACAGCCCACTCACAGCCTGCACGAAGGGGTCCAACCATAATTTGATAATACATATTTAAATTTGAGCCGTTGATCCTTCAATTTGATCAAATCATCGACGACCATCTTCAAAATAGGCTGACATAATCACCAACATGGCAATAAAGGGGCCCATTATGTCATATGCCGTGAAGGAATGCCATGTGGCAGTTGCCCACTATATCACAATCCTTTGATTTACCATCATGGGATGGCAGGCATCGTCGATCTTTTTACCATAAATCCTGCTCCTTCAAAAATGGTCGCCGTCCTTTTTCTTGTTCTGTTGAGCAAATTTTCCCTTAAAATCATAACATCTGCATTGAAATAAAACACGTGCATCTTACAAGCGCATTAGCAATCCGCCTCATAATACATTTAAAACTGGTGAACGCTTTCTTCACTCCTTAGGCTTCATTACATGAGACACATGGCAGACACCCGCGACATCGCAATCCCAAAATTCTTAATCGCGGGATGGTGGGCACCGTCAATCTTGAAGAGAAAGCTCATCAATGGTCAGGCAAATTTCATCCTTTAGGAAGGGCACGTGGCACTCGTCCATGATATCATGATCCATGTAATCCCTGATTGTGGGATAGTGGACGTCGTTGATCTCATTCCTTTAACACAGTCACCAGCCATGTCGTTAACCTTCGAGTAGCTTTTCCAGCGAGATTATAACATATATGTCGATTTAGAACATGTGCATCTGGAGAACACTGTAGTAATCTGCCCCTTAATACATTTAAAGCTGCCTAGTGTTTCCTTTACTCTTTAGGCTTCATCGGATGAGACACGTGGTGCCTGCCCGTGATTTCACAATCAACCCAAGCACCATCGTGGGATGGTGGGGAATGACTCAGATCAAATGGTAGTTGGTCAGCGATAGCTCAAATTTGATCCCCTGGATAGGACATGTGGTGCCCGCCCATGATTTCATGATCCTTCAATTCTCGATCACAAGATGCGGGCACCATTGATATGTATACGAAATAGATCAACGGTAGCACTAAATCAACCCTTGCAAAATAAAACATTCATTAAAAGGAGAAGTGGGCATTACTAGGCGGACAACAAATAAAAAAATTATATTTACAGAAGAAAAATAAAATAAATTTATAATTTGTTTTATAATTTCACTTTTAACTTTAAATGTATGTTCACTCATTAAGTTGTATTTTTTTTACAATCACATTTTTATTTTAGATGTTTGTTTATAAAATATAAAGATGCATTAAAAATATATTAGAAATATTTTTCTTTATATTATATAGTATTCATAACATTAAATTAACATGGAATAATTTCACAATATCACTTAACCAATCAAGAAAAATTTAATCATTACTATACAACATTATTCTCACATCAAACTAACAAATAAACATTGAAAACAAATTTATCTTTTTATATTATAACATTCATAACTTAAACCTTTTATACACAATATCAACTTAATTATAAAAAACACATAAAATTATTTATAAGCAACTTAAATTTTTTAACAATTTAATAAAATATAATTTAATATAATTAAGAAAAGTTAAATAAGAATTATAGATAAATTTATGAAATATTGATTTACTTATCAAGAAAAAATCAATGATAAATCAATGATAAATTTACTTACCAATCTATTTTAACCATCAAGAAAAAATTAATCATTACTGATTGCAACATTATTGGCACATCTTTTAAACTCACAAATAAACATTGAAAACACATTTATTTTTTATATTATAACATTCATAACTGAAACCTTTTTATACACAATGTCAAGTTAACTATAAATTGTATAGAGTTTAGAATTGTTATATCTCTCATATATCAACATAGGTAAATTTGAAAATATTTTAAATTATATAATTTCAAAAAAAATTGAATGAATTTATAGAAGATTATTTTTATTAAAGTGATAGAATCTAATCCCAATACTAACATTAATTATAAGTCTAACCATAACCCCAACCCTAAAACTAACACTAATTAACTTCAAACCTAACTCTAATTTTATATCCAACCCTAAACATAACTATGATTCTAAAACTAACATTAATGAAACCCTAATTGAACCATAACCCTAACCCTAATACTAACCCTTGCCCCAATTGAACCCTAACACTATCCCAAGCTCTATCATAGAACCTTAATCTTTACCCCCAACCCCAACCCTAATCCTAATTGAATCCTATACCTAATTTTAATTAAAGTCTAACCCTATTTGAACCTTAAACTTAATTGAACTCATGTTTAGGGTTAGGGTTCAATTAAGGTTAGGGTTGAATTATGGTTATGATTAGGGTCAAAATTCAAATAGGATTATGGTTGGAGTTTAATTAAGGTTGCTATTCACTTAAGGTTAAGGTTCAATTAGTATTCAATTTGGGTTATAATTCAATAAGGGTTTAATTAAGGTCAAGGTTAAGGTTAATCTTAAATTAGGGCTAGGATTAGAGTTAGGGTTTAATTAAGGTAAGGGTTATTGTCTATTTTAGGGTTAGGGTTCAATTAGAGTTCTTGATGCAGGAGCATCCAGTGGTGTAAGGGCAATCTTGCATCACCCAAAAATAGTTAAATTTCAATTTTCTCATTTTTTAGATGCTTTTACATTTTTGGATACCCTTTTCGTCATAATGAAATTCTCAATTTATGGTTTTTATTTTCTATTCTTGGGTTGAAAGATATTGCAGTTTTAGTTTCCGAGATTTGCGCCTGAAAAATCTTCTAAGTTAGATTTGAGGCACTTAGATTTCTTGGAACAGCTCAAAACTTGCCAAAATTGGCATAGCTAATTTCAAGCGCGTTATTGACTTTG
Organism: Sequoia sempervirens; assembly: GCA_007258455.2. NCBI lineage: Eukaryota > Viridiplantae > Streptophyta > Pinopsida > Cupressales > Cupressaceae > Sequoia > Sequoia sempervirens. Next base: position 40,997,858 of record VDFB02105785.1, read on the forward strand.
ACACCTTTCCAACGGTTCAAACGGTTTGTGAATCGGAGTCCCGGATCAAAAGTTATGGCCCCGAGAAGTTGGTGCACTTTCTAGAAGATACAATTGCAAATGTTCTTTTGAAATTTGAACTTCAAGTTGTAATTTTTCAGTGCCAAACCGCCTAAACTCAAATTTGAATGTTGTTTTAAGTCCAAACTAAAGAGGATCCCTATTTATGGCCGAGTTTCTAATTTTTGGGTAGCTTTTTGGGAGCAAGCTCGCATATTACGAAAGGGTTATTCTGTAACTTTCTGTAACTTGCATGTGTTATAGAACTTGGGGATTTGAGATCCTCTACATGTAAAAAGCTCCATTTTCTAAATAATAAAACTATTCTCTTGTTTGTGGGTTATTTTCTGTGTCCCAGGCTGCGCCCTCATCAAGTGGTATTAGAGCGAGGTTTTCTTGAGCGTGTGGACAAATTGTCAATCGTGAGGTAGTTCGCACCAGGACCGTGGTTGTGGGTCGAGGTAAAGAAAGATGCCTCCAAGAGTGATGTCTGGTAGGCATGGTGGTGCCAGAGGTGGTCAAGGCAGCATAAATGCTAGTGGAAGAGATGCACTGGTAGCCCTCCAAAGATTGATTGATGCATTACAAGAGCACTTGAGAAGAGGGTTCAACCCGAGGGAGGAAAGTGAGGATGAAGGAGAGGAAGAAGGTTCAGATGTAGAAGATGAAGAAGAAGCAATTGATCAAGACCAAATGTGGGTAATAAGGGCCATTTCGAAGATTGGGAAAAGACCCAGAGTAGAAGTCCCTAGTGATTCCAGAAGTCTGAACTTGGAAGAGTTGATCGACTGGATCAACGAGCTAGAAGAATATTTTGAGTATGAGGAAATAGAGGACCTAGATCAGGTTAAGTTCGTGAAAATGAAGTTGAAGGGCCATGCCAGTATTTGGTGGAAAGAGGTCCAATTAGAAATAAATTGAAGAGGAAAAGAAAAGATCACCAAATGGGATTGCATGGTAGAGAAACTGAAGAAGCAGTTCATACCAGTGGACTACGAGTTAGATCTGTTGAAGAAATTGCAAGGGTTGAAGCAAGGAAGCAGATCTGTGAAATAATATATTGAATATTTTCACAAGATAATCATCAGAACAGGTCACACAGAGGCCAATAAGGAGAAGATAGCCTGATATCTTAATGGGTTATGACCAAGCATTCAAGAGGAGTTAAGCCTAGTCAGAATGACCACCATTGAGGATGTGTATAAGTTTGCTTTGAAGGTGGAAGAGAAGCTGAACAAAAAAATTGATGGCAAGAAAAAAGGACGAGGAGGTCAAAGCGGAAGGAGCGATGGAAGACCTTCAGGAAGCCGAAATGATGATGAAAAGAAAAGTGAAGATGTGGGTACTAGCCAAAGCCAAAGGAATGACAACTTCTACCACCCTCATGATTAAAACAATGGTGATAAAGAGGTAGAGGATGAGGAAGATATGGACAAGGATCTGGAAGAAGTGGTTTCAGAGGAACGTGTTTCCAATGTGGTGAAGAAGGGCATCAAGCCTATGAATGTCCACAACACTAAGGAAGGGTAGATAAAAGGCCAGAAGGTCATGGAAGGGTTGGGCATGCAGATGAGGAGGCCCAATCTGAACATTCAGATGATGCTAAAAGGGGAGAAGCCCTAGTGATTAGGAGAGCCTTGGCGACTGAGGAAAAGGAACCAAAACAGAGGAAGAATCTATTTTGCACAAGGTGCAAGTGTGAAGGAAAATGTTGTGATGTCATTATTGATGGTGGGAGCACCGATAATCTGGTGTTAGAGGAGATGGTCACAAAGTTGAAGTTGAAGAGGGAAAGACACCCGCATCCGTATCAGATTGCCTAGTTGCAGAAAGACCACAAAGTTTTGGTCAATGACCAATTCCTAGTAAAGTTCAAGATCGGGAGCTACCATGATGAGGTACTTTGTGATATCATCCCCATGGATGTATGTCACATGTTTTTGGGGAGGCCGTGGTAGTTCGATAGGCGAGCTATACATGATGGCCATGCAAAAACTTTTTCCTTGACAAAGGATGGGGTTCGTCACAAGTTGAAACCCTTGAAGGAGACTGAAGAAAAGGTATGCAGTAGTGCTAGAATTTGTTATGTAGATGGAAGAAAAATTTAGAAGGTATGAAGCATGAGTGTGTGTGTGATGCATTGGTTCCTAGAGTGAGTAAGGAGGATAGTGAGGAGGTTCCAAAAGTAGTTTTGGGATGTTGGATGAGTTTCAGGAAATTGTTTCTGATAATGTACTTGAGGGTTTACCACCAATAAGGAAGATCAGTCATCAGATTGACTTGATTCCTGGAGCCAGTTTGCCAAATAAGGCAGCTCATAGAATGATTCCAGTAGAAAATGAGAAGTTGAACAGACAAGTTCAAGAGTTGTTGAGAAAGGGTTTGATACGGGAGAGTTTGAGTCCATGTGTAGTACCTGCAGTGCTAGCGCCAAAGAAGGATGGGGAGTGGAGGATGTGTACAGATTCCCAAGCCATAAACAAGATAACAATCAAGTACAGATTTCCCCTGCCAAGGATGGATGACCGATGGATGTTTGAGTGGAGCTCAATACTTCACAAAGATTGATCTAAAGAGTGGATATCACTAGATCCATTCAAGAGGGAGATGAATGAAAGATCTTTAAGACCAAAAGAGGGCTTATGAGTGGTTAGTCATGCCTTTTGGGGTAACCAATGAACCGAGCACATTCATGCCTCATGAACGAGGTACTAAGAGAATTTATGGGAAGTTTTATTATTGTGTATTTAGATGATATTTTTATTTTCAGAAGATGTTGGATGAGCATCTGATGCATATTCGGAGAGCCTTTAAGAAGTTAAGAGAAGAGAAACTGCTGATTAATCTGAAGAAGTGCAGTTTTGTGAAGAGGGAGTTAGTGTACTTAGGGTTTGTTGTCTCAGCAGAAGGTCTCAAGATGGACCCAGAGAAGGTGAAGGCTATTCTATAATGGCCTACCCCAAGAATTGCTACCAAGGTGAGATCTTTCCATGGTTTGGCTAGTTTTTATAGAAAGTTCATTAGAAACTTCAGTAGTATTTGTGGACCCTTGACTAAAACAATGAGAGGGGATAGAAAAGAATTCAAATGGAGCATTGGAGCAGCAAAAAGTTTTGAATTGTTGAAGCAGAAGGTGACAGAGCAACCTATTCTAGCCCTCCCAAATTTCAACAAGGTGTTTCAGGTGGATTGTGATGCCAGTGGTTGTGCCATTGGAGCAGTGTTTAGCCAAGAAGGTAAGCCCATTTCCTATTTCAGTGAAAAGTTAAATGATGCCAAGAGAAAATATTCTATATATGATCAGGAATTTTATGCAATAGTTCAAGCATTAAAGAAATCTAGACATTAATTGTTGCCGAAGGAATTTGTTCTATATACTAATCATCAGGCCTTGCAACACCTAAATAGTCAGGGAAAATTAAATCAGAGGTATATGAAATGGGTAGAGTTTTTGTAGAGTTATACCTTTGTTTTGAAACATAGGAGTGGGAAGTCAAATAGGGTTGCAGATGCCTTAAGTAAGAGGCATACATTGATGACAAAGATGCAGATTGAAGTGGTTAGGTTCAATGAACTCAAGACACTGTATGTAGAAGATCCTGATTTTGTAGAGGTTTGGAAAGCTTGCAAAGAACTTGTTATAGTGGACAAGACAAGGTGGCTGGATTTCATAATCCAGGATGGCATGTTATTTAAGGGAATTCAATTGTGTATCCCACGGAGTTTCATGAGGGAGAACCTGATAAAGGAGAAGCATAGTGGAGGAATAGCAAGAAATTTTGGTCGGGATAAGACCATTGCCATTATCAGTGAGCATTATTATTGGCCTTAGTTGTCACAGGATGTGAAGAAGTTTGTACAAAGTTGTAGGGTATGTCAGATGGCTAAAGGAGTGAGCCAAAATATAGGCTTATATCAGCCCTTACATGTACCAGAGAGGCCATGGGAGGATATAAGTATGGACTTTGTTCTTGGTTTTCCATGGACACAATGAGGGAATGATTCAGTCTTTGTGGTAGTTGATAGGTTTTCAAAGATGGCACATTTCATCCCATGTCAGAAGACCCCTGATGTAGTCCACATTTTTGACTTGTTCTTCAAAGAGGTGGTGAGGCTACATGGTCTACCAAAGAGTATTGTTTCAGATCGTGACACCAAATTCGTGGGGTACTTTTGGAGGACCTTGTGGAAGAAGCTGAAGACAGAGCTGAAGTTCAGTTCTGCACACCATCCACAAACAGATGGGCAGACAGAGGTTGTTAACAGGAGTCGGGTAACCTACTGAGATGTTTGGTAGGAGATAAACCCAAGGGATGAGACTTATGTTACCCCAGGTAGAATTTTCTTACAACAATTCTGTCAACAAAAGCACTGGTAGATCACCGCTCCAGATTGTGTATGGAGGTAGCCCAGAACAACTCCTAGAATGAGGAAGATGGACCAAGAGAAGAAAATAAGTGCTAAAGCGAAGATTTTGCAAAGCACGCCAAGAATATACATGAGAAGGCAATGAGAACACATTAATAAGATGAATATGCAATATAAGGCTAAGGCAGATTAGAAAAGGAGGAATAAGGAGTTTTCAGATTGGTGATGAAGTAATGGTCCACTTGAGGAAAGAAAGGTTTCCTATGGGAACCTATAACAAATTGAAGATGAAGAAATTCGTCCCTGTAAGATTTTGAAGAAGCACGATTCGGGGAATGCATGCAGGCAGAGTTTTTGATGGAACCCAACATTGTGTTCAACATTTCAGATTGATAGAGTACCGGAAGGTGAACGGAGGAAAACAGAAGAAGGCAGATGGCATTCCACACCTACTCGAAAGGGCGGAGATGAGCAACCCTTGGATAGTCATGTGGGAAGGAGTACTAGAAACAAGCAGTATGAAGAATATCTGGTGAAATGGAGAGGAAGGCCTGTGGAAGATTCATCCTAGCTATCTAAGGTAGTGGTTGACTAGTTGGGTTTTCCTCAACCATCTGAGAGATGACAGGGTCACTTCTCAAATTACCCTAGGTGTCTGATGCAGGAGCATCTAGTGGTGTAAGGGTAATCTTGTATCACCCAAAATAGTTAAATTTCAAGTTTCTCATTTTTTAGATGTTTTTACATTTTTGGATACCCTTTTCGTCATAATAAAATTCTCAATTTATGATTTTTATTTTCTATTCCTGGGTTGAATGATATTGTATTTTAGTTTCCCAGATTTGCACCAAAAAATCTTCTGAGTTAGATTTGAGGCACTTAGAGTTCCCAGAATGGCACTAAAACTTTCCAAAATTAGCGTAGCAATTTTGAGTGCGTTATTGACTTCGAGACCTTTCCAATGATTTAAACAGTTCACAAATCGGAGTCCCGGATCAAAAGTTATGGCCCCGAGAAGTTGGCACACTTTCTAGAAGATACAATTGCAAATGTTCTTTTGAAATTTGAACTTCAAGTTGTAATTTTTCAGCGCCAAACTGCCTAAACTCAAATTTGAATGTTGTTTTAAGTCCAAACTAAAGAGGAGCCCTATTTATGGGCGGGTTTCTAATTTTTGGGTAGCTTTTTGGAAACAAGCTCGCATATTGCAAAAGGGTTATTTTGTAGCTTTTTGTAACTTGCATGTGTTGTAGAACTTGGGGATTTGAGATCCTCTACATGTAAGAAGCTCCATTTTCTGAATAATAAAATTATTCTCTTGTTTGTGGGTTCTTTTCTATGTCTCGGGCTGCACGCTCATCAGCTCTCTAGGGTTTTGATACAATTAGGGTTAGTTTTCAACAATACCTAAGGTTATGATTACAGTTCAATTAGTGTTAGAGTTAGGGTTATAATACGAGTTCAATCAGGTTAGGGTCAAGGTTTAATTAGTGTTAGAGATAGGTTGCAATAATAAAATATTCCATAATGATATGGAAAGGCATTCAATTGGATTCATATACAAATGCACAAATAAGAATTGGTAATTAAGAATTCTCTAGATCTAAAGTTATAACAACAAATACAATCCTTAGCTTAATTATTTGTTCTTAGTTAGGGTTGGGATAAGAATTTAACGGGGCCAACCGAGACTTCAGAAATAAAACCCTGTGGAGGAAATAAAGTATTAAAATCAAATTTGGGTTTTAATTTTAATCCGGTGACATAAGCCTAAGCCATTAACTCCAGTGGTCATGTCGTTGATGGCTTAGCCAAAGCATTTCATTAAATACTAACTGTGCAATGTGTAGGTTTTGCAGATTCGAAGAAATGGGAGGAGATCTCGATCGTACCCTGCCAACTCGCAGACCTAAGGTGTCGCCCTATTATTTGGTGCGAGGTCAGCAAAAGGTAGATGCATGTCCTGTATGGAATGTGGGGCCCAATCTCCACTATTGAGCTCATAACCCGTGGTTTTAGATCGACAACTAAGATCAAAAGCTAATGTAAATCTTTGTTGTTCCCTGCTAGCTCGCAGGAAGAAGATGAAGGTTGGTGAAGCATTAATGAATTATTCCTTGCTTGTGTAGTCACGTCGATCTCAATCTGTGTGAAGATGTTGTTGTTGGCAATCATGAAGGGTGATCTTTGGATTCTCATCCAGTTCTAGTTAAACGGTGATAGTACATATGCCACCAAATTGCCAAGTACATGCATATTTACTAAGCATTGATGAAGGTTGCCATTACCTCGCACAATAAATACAACAGGAATTAACTGCTAATAGTGTCATTCTTGTAGCAGTTAGAGCACTTTGTGGGCTGAGTCTAATCAAGTTTGAGTGCTTGTCTGAGAAGAGAAAATGAGTAAGTCAGTAAGGAGGTATGTTCGTTTGAGCTCACAAAAGCTCGGTCCTGCTATTCAGCAAGGTGCTTTGGCTGAGCAGCAACATCCTCGAATTGAAACCTTCTACTACTTTCGTTGTAGTAGAAGGTTGCAATTCTAGGACATTTCTACTCAATTGGTAGATGACAAAGGCAAGCAGTTGGTGTGCTCTGGATGCGGCCAACACTCACCCATTGACCTTATGAGCAACACTTATGATGATGTAACCGAGACCGACTCAGACTACTGTCGGTATTTAAGTCGCTTCAATCACGGTCTGCCCTCTGATGAGGAAATGATATGTGTGGGCTCATCAACTATTAAAACCCCAAGTGGACGGACTAGAACCGTATTGGGAAAGGACAAGAAAGAAGAAGAGGCTAAGGGTCTACCGTATTGGGCAACAACTAGAAGCGAGCATGTATACCAGGGTCTGAGTGTTGGTAAGGGTAGGGTGGCGAGTAAATAAGAAGTTGTTGTGGTGCCTTCGTGGCAATTTGGTTGCCTATTTTTTTTCCGTGGATAGTGACAAGGGGATTTTGATGACAATTTGTGTTCCCTATTCTTTTATGCTACCCCAGTTCATGCACTATATATGTTTTGCAAATTCAACGTGTGGGAAGTTTTGTAATGAAAGTCAAATGCAATGGAGATTTTGTTCAAATGAAAATTTGTGGTGAAATTACATTTGAGCCTGAAGCTTGTTGCTCTCTTGTCATATAAAAGAGAATTCAAGGCTCATTTGTAGGGAGAGAACTGATGAAAGCTCTAGCTAGGTTTTGAGTTGAATATATGGGTAGAAAGATATATGTCCTCTGATGACGAAGTGATATTTGTGGTGCCATTGGCTGTTAAAACCCCAAGCGGACGGAATAGAATAGATAGCCTATTTTGATTTTTGGATGAATATATGCAAATTATCTTAAATTGTATGCAGATATGACTTACAAGCATGAATAAATGTATAATGCTAATATATTTTCTCTCCTTATGTGGATTTAAGTGAATTTTGAATGAAATGTTAATGAAGTCATTCTTCTTATGAGAATTTGTTCAATTGTGTGTCTATGTTTTTGCTTTGATTCAAGAAAATCAATTAAATGCTTAAATGGAGTCATAAGTTTACAATTATTTACAAAGGATTTGATAAGTAGTAATATATTAAAGAATTGAGCTCCATAATGCAAGGTATTATATGAGTAGTCTATTCTATTAAATTTTGGGTCATTTGTGCTAACAGTAAATGGGTAACTAAATATTTAACTAACGAAGAATAAAATAATAATATGTAAATGGGTCACTCACTCACTCCTTCTATCTCTCTCCCCTTAACCATAAACCCTTAACCCTTAAACTCTAAACCCTTAATATTAGGTGTGTATTAAAAACATTATAAAAGTATAAATTTTTGGAGTTCTATTAGGAATTGAATGATAAATGACGATGAATGGGAAAATCTAAGGCACTTTAATATTTTCAACTAAAAAGTTAAGAGTTCAATTAGGATGAGTGTTCACTTAGGGTTAGGTTTAGGGTTCAATTAATGTTCAATTTGGGTTAGGATTGAGGATGAGGTTGGGGTTTAATTAAGGTTATGAATTCAATAAGATTTCAAATAGGGTCAAGGTTAAGATTAGGGTTGGGGTTAAGGTTCAATTAGGATAAGAATTAGTGTTAGGGTTAGGATTAGAGTTCAACTATAGTTCAAAGTTAGGGTTATGGTAAAATTAGGACTACTGTTCAATAAGTGTTCCCTTAGGGTTATGATTATAGTTATGAATCTACAATTAGGGTTCAATTAGGGTTATGATTAGAGTTATGAATCTACAATTAGGGTTCAATTAATGTTCACTTAGGGTTTCTTTCTTGGGAGAAGTTTATTGTATGGTAAGTGTATTTTATAAAATTAATATGTCAAGAATTAGTTTTAGATAATAGTACATGTGATTTTTCAAATGGTATTAAGTTGTAGATTAAAATTGATAATATATTTTCTTCCTTCTTTTGCATTGTAAGCTACCATAATATATGGCCTTAAAATCCTATTCATATTTTGAGCTTTTCTAAACTATACAACACGACATCCAACAAAAAAAATTGTTATGCATTTTTTCCAAGCACAAATCCTTAGAATTCTTAATGTGTTACTTAGGTTAATTGTTTATTGCAATAAATAAATACACACTAATATATATTATGGATTTGAGGGAAAATATTAAAATATTTATATATATAGAAAAATTTAAATGCAAGGGATTCAAGTACATACCTTTGCTTTTGTTAATGTTGATGAAGTGCCAAATTTGATGACATGATGATATAAAAAACTAGAATATCTTTTCTCTATGTGGCACTTGAAATTTTCAACAAAACTATAACAACTCTACATCAAATTTGTGACTTTGGACCTATTTTGCATCAATAAATATGAGCTTTGACACATGCCTCCTAATCTACCATACAATATGTACTTAAATGCTAAAATAGTTGGGAGTAGTGTTGAGATTGGTGGATCTTTGGGAAGGTCCAATGCTTCACCTTTCTATCTCTCCCTATAGATAGAGGTAGAGATTAATATAGAATGAGAGAGGCAAAGGGATAAATATATAGAGATATCGAGATATAGAGAGAGAGAGAGAGAGAGATAAGTAGAGAAAGATATTAATATTTTATTTTTTGAAAAATATGTAATTTTTTAACCATTTTCCTATATATTTAGTATTAATATTTTTACATCTTTTAACAATTCAATATATAATACAAATAAAATATAGTTAATAATTTAATTAACTAAATACATATATTAATTAATAATATATGTAAAACACAAGAGTTATCTTTATCAAGATGCCTATTGACTTGAAAAAATGCTTACATTTTCATGAATATGAATTTGGAAAGCAATCAATTTGATTTCATTATTGTTTGTGTCATTATTTATCTCAATTCCCATATATAAGGGTACACATTGAAATTTGAAATCATACCAACTTGTCTATAACAACAATCAACCAAGAACAATAAATTTAAAAGCAAAAATGTTCATCAATCATTAGATTTAGTATTGACAGCATCAAAGAAGTATATCATGACAAAATGGCATTAAATAACTTAGATATATCTATTGAAAAGGACCTTATGTATAATGTGTGAAAACTTAACATCATCTTATTTGTCATGCTTCAAAATGTTCAATTCTTTTGTTGTTACACCCATAATTTCTTCTGCCACTTCTTCAAAAGTTGTAATCCAAGTGAATGAAGTATGGTCTTCCACTTTGCATTGAAGTATATATTTATAATCACATTGAGGGAAAGTTTTATCACATCTTCCACAATACCATTGACCATTTTCATTAGTTTTTACCTTTTTTTGTAGTGATTATCTCCAATTTTCAAGGGGCATGTTGTATAACAAAAATTTTCTACCTTAATGAAAGATAAGGTAGCTTTTATCACTATCCAATAAGGTTTACTAGAGTTGGCAAGGTCTTGATCCTGTATTTGTGAGATACTAGGGTTAGGAACAAATAGGGTTAGGGTTGGGGTTCAATTACAGCTAGAGTTTAATTAGGGTTAGATTTTAATCAGGGCTAGAGTTTAATTAGGGTTAGGGTTCAATTAGGGTTAGGGTTAAGGTTATGGTTTGGGCTAAATTAGGGTTAAGGTTGAATTAGGAAAAGTGTTCACTTAGGGTTATTGTTAGGCTTAAGATTGGGCTTAAGATTTAATTATATAGTATTTTGGATAATAGAAACAATTTTGATTGATTTAATATTTTCTAAATTCATTATTGAATTTAAATCTTATAATTTATTCCCTAAATTCATTATAGAAACAATGTATGAGAATTTATTCTATTGATTTTGAGGGTGAAAGTGTAGCTACATAGGGTTTCTATACATAGTATTTGTAGGAGAATGGTATTTCTATTTTGAATTATTCTAAACCTTGTTTCTATGTAGTAGTTTTTAAATTCATTTTTTTGTTGTGTGATAAATATGTTAGTATCAAAGTAAAATAATAAAAACACACAAATGAAACATTAAACTAAAGAAACAAAAGAAATAAACAGAGCTTCTTCAGAGCCGTTCCATTTTCATCTATCTCCAGGGATTTGTTTGAAGCTGCTGCTCTCAGATTGTATAAGCAAGGCTTCTCCAAATGGCAACCTGTAGAATGAGTATGCACTAAGGAAAGTACTTCTATCCTATATGTTGATGGAGTGAAATTGTGAAATGTTGATACAGATATGCACAAGGGCTATAGATTATGCACAAGAGTTGTGGATTGTGGATGCTATCATATGAGGTGAATAAGCCATGATATGGAATGATTCTATACTATGCTATGATGCTAGAATGCTATGAATACTAGAAGGCTATACTATTGCAAATTGGCTATAGTTTTCCTATATGAAAGCTTCTGTATGATTGAAAAGACCCGACAGTCTTTTTATAGCTTTTTGCAGGCAAGAGCCTAGCTGGCAAAGATCAATGGCTGTGAGATTGTCTGGTAGATTTGAATGGTGAGAGATGGAGAGGTTGAGAGGAAGATGGAGAATGTTGGGAGGTTGGAGAGAAGAATGGAGCCTTGTCTTCAACCCACGGGAACAAGCTTGCACAAAAACAGAGAAATTAATTTTTCTGTTTTGGAAGTTTGTTTCACGGTTGTTGAAGATAATCCCCAAATTAATTAAATAAATAAATTTATTTAATTTTGTGTGAGTTTTGAGGAAATTAATATTTTTGAAATATTTAATTTTATAACTATAGAAGACTTAATTAAATATTTAGAATATTTAATTGTGCATGAACTTTAGAATAATTTAATTAAATATTGGGAATATTTAATTGTGATGTGACTTTAGAGGAAAAGAATATTTAATCTTTATTTGAATAAAATATTCAAGCCAATATTATATGATAATTAATATAAATAAATCGTAATGTTTATTTAATTAATTAAGAAATGGATAAGAAAAGTGATTAAATAAACTTATTTATTTAATCGAAATGAAAGAATGAAAAATATAAATAAATTATTTAGATTTATTTATACGTAGATTGAATTCAGAGATTTAATTAAATATTAAAAATATTTAATTAATTACCAGACTATGTGATGTGACCATTTTTAGGTGTATACATTTTGCCCCTCTTTGAAGTGATGTGTTTTACGCATTGCTTCAAATAATTTTGAAATTTCCCCAGATGTTGACTGTCGAATGTTAATAGGTATATGCCCCCTCAAACGATGAATCGATAAGATTTTGATTTTTGCGAAATTTTCTAGATTTTTTGAAATTTTTGAAATTTTTCAATTTTTATGATTTTTAAGATTTTCATTCATTGTTTGAAAATTATGATATGAAGAAAATAACTTGAAAAGATGTGAGATGAAAAATTGATGACTAAAATTGCCCCTGCTATGATAAAATGTGTTAAAATGCCCCAATTTTGCTTTTAAATATGTTACAAATGTCATTTTCCATTTTAACCTAGTAAAATTTGTACATTTTGAGCTCTAGAGTGAGAAAGATGGCACTTCTGATTCACTAGCACTGTTTCGAGTGCATTCAACAACATCAGCGGCCGGCGCATTATGGACCCACGGTATGTACTCCGTTAAACTTCTACTTTTTGTAAATTTTCCATTTAGGGCACGTTTATCCATGTTTTATGTAGTAAAGTTGTGTTTTAGTGCCCTTGATAATTTTCATAGCTCCCATGAGAATTTCCATAGTGCCTTTGATTCTGTAGCGCCCATGAGGCTTTTTGTAGCACCCTTGATCCTTTCTGTAGCGTCCTTGATCCTATAGTGCCTATAAATAATTTTGTAGCGCCTATGATTGGATGTTGCTATGAATGATAAATTTGTTCCCAAAGTTGTTAGAAAACAAATAATAACTGATAAATTTGCTTTTAAAGTTGTTAAAAAAAAATAGAATCGATAAGTTTGTTTCTAAAGTTGTTAAAAACAAACAGGATGTTGATAAATCTGCTTTCCATGAAAATGAAAAACAAATAGTTGATTGATATGTTTGCTTCTAAGGTTGTTAAAAACAAACATGATTATGATTAATTTGCTTTCCATGATGATGTAAAACAAATAGTTGATATGTTTGCTTCTAAGGTTGTTAAAAGCAAACATGATTTTGATATATTTGTGTTCCATGATGATGAAAAACAAACAGTTTGATATTCAGATTCGATTGATGAGTCATGATAATTTGATATTGATTTTGCTTTGTCATAATGATGTGTCAACAGGAGAGATTGGGCATTTTACAGTCACGGGAGACATTCTTGAGGACATGGAGCTTGATTCCACAGCTGGTATAGGCAGATAGAGATATTATCGAGGCATGTGGATTGACTTTGTTGCTCGACATGCCTGAGGTACGCCTCAATAGAGCTTTATTGACAACACTCGCAGAGCAGTGGCATAGTGATACCAACACATTTCATTTAGCAACCAGAGAGATTACCGTGACCCCTAAGGATGTGTACCATATCTTGAGGATCCTAGTGATGGGAGAGATAGTGGTCTTTGATGGCCGAGAGGATGGAGGCACTGATGCTTTGAGGAGGATATTTGGGGATGATGAGATTGCAGGATATTATATCCCATGGAGAGAGATGATAGATTCATATGCACCCCTACCATCCGTACTTACAGGTTTCATTGGAGGTGTTTTGTGCCCCAACCATAGGTCGAAGGGGTTCGCAGTCGGGTGGGGCCATGTTCTAGAGAGGATGGTGATGGAGGTACACAATATGTGTGGGGATCATGCATGCTTGCACATTTGTATGATGAGTTACATCATATTGTATATGGTAGAGGCCAAAGTTTTGTTGTTGGTTATTCATTATTACAAATATGGGCATGGGAGCACTTTGCCATTATGCGACTGTTGACTCGTGGACGACGACTTGTCGGTCGATCATACAGATGGGGATATACCGATATTATTGCTCAGCCGAGACTAGGAAAACTGGATCATTAGCAGCATCTCTTAGATGATCTCGATACAGTATGCTGGCAGCCATATGTAGATTGTGAGGCATGGCCAGAGGATGTGAGGGAGATGCCTTATGTCTTTATGTCTAGGTATCTTATTGGGTGTACTTCATGGATTATTGAAAGATTTCTTGTTGGATGAGTATGTCGGCAATTCAGTCAGCCTCAGGGTATGCCTATGGGTTCCACTATTTATGCACGGCAACAACCAAAGATTGCAGTGTGGGGTCCATGGATTTGTTATGAGGCAGGGGTGGCAGAGTTCACTAGTTTAGGAGCTCAGATGTGGGATTATAGACCTGATATCCTTGATGGAGGAATGACACTAGAGTATGGTCAGTATATGTTAGAGCATCCTGCACCATGTTTGTTTGATCCTAATGAGCCTATTGCCCCAGTTGTTGTACAGAGACCATAGAGAGGCGATCAGAGATGACAGAGAGAGACATCTTCAGAGGGTGATGATTCAGAGGGAGATGATGATGATGAGGAGAGTGGAGGTAGTGATGATGAGTTAGAGGGAGATATTGGTGATGAGGAGAGTGGTGGAGGTGGTGGTGGTGGTGATAGAGGTGGTGGGAGAGGTGGTAGGAGAGGTGGTAGAGATGGTAGGAGAGGTGGTAGAGGTGGACCACGGATGAGACATACAAATCCATCATCTTTAGTAGATCCAATGGTGTCGAGTCAGATATCTTCTTTGCAAAGTATAGTGAAGAGCTTACAGAGTTAGCTAGCATAGGCACAGACCTTAATTACACAGCTTCAGGGATAGTTGACGACAGTTACTGCTGAGAGAGACACAACTAGACAGCAGGGTGAGTAGGCCATCACTCTAGTTGATAGTCTACAGAGAGTAGCAACAAGTACCTTGCCTAGTGACATGATGAGAGAGGTGACTAGAGCCACCTGAGAGGCAGAGTTCTATAGGACTAGGTATCATAATGCGGTGCCACCTGAGCGGAGGGAGAGTTATACATGGTCTTGGTCTACTCATAGTTGCTCTCGGACCACTAGCAGGGGTGTGACACAACCATTACCTCCAGGAGGTCCATCACGAATAGGTGGAGCAGGTCCATCAGGTGCAGGTGGGATAGGTCCTAGACCAGCACCATTAGAGGATAGCACTGCCTAGTGCATTTTACATGATGTTTTAGTGATACTCTGTTGAGACATTTGTATACACCCTGAGATGATCTCATTTTTGATGATGTTATATCATGTATAGTTGACATATTTGTACACTTTAACATTCATTTTCAAAATATATGATATGCAGCGATGATTTCTTATGTGATGAATGTGTCTATTTTCTATATGTATGATGTTTATGATATAATGGTTTCTCAATTTTTATGCTTATGATGTATATGTATGCATGATTTATGAGATGAGTGAAATCTACTGATGCATGATTGTATGAATATGATGAATGATACAATTTATGAATGCTTATGAATGTTTTGATTATGATGTATGCTTTTCTTTTATGATTTTCTGATGCAAAAATGTATGAAAAATGTATGAAATGATGTTTTTGTGAATGTCAAAATGTACTCAGTCATTTTATTCAAAAGATATGAAACATTTGATACTTTGCTAGCTTTTGGGAAAATCTATAAATGCAAAATGCAGATTCTAACATGAATTCAATCTATACTAACCATGTAGGATATTCGTACAATATTGCCATTTTGAGAGCTTATTTGTGCTTTTTGTATCATCATAGAGCATTCAAATGTTGAAAGTTAATACAAGCATCAAAGGGTATGTTAGCACCAGTGATGACCTGAGTATTGCTTTCATGAATTTTGATATAGCAAGTTAATACAAGCATCTAGGTATAATTAAACCGAGATGACCTGAGTATTGCTTGCATAAACAGACAAGAGTTAACCCTTTTCCCGTGCAAATTCTGAAATGTCATCAATGATACGTAGTAGAGCATGTCTCATGACCAATTTGCATAGTACTAATGATTTCCTCGCAAACAACAGACAAAGAAAAATCATACTCCTCCCTTGCTTTTCTAGTTTAGTACATCATTGAATTGCTCCAGAAATATGATAGAAAACTAAACAACAATTCAAATCTTGCCTAAAGTATTGCAAACATTATTTAGATTTAAGATCATCCAACTTGGTTATCAACATTGTTGTTCCTATTTTGATGTTTGTTTGGATCAATGTTGTTTTGATTTCAATTGGCATTGAATAAGCATATTGTGATTGATTTGATATGGCAATGTTTATTGTATTTTGGCAAACCATCTTGTATCTGTTTGTGATGTTCGAAAAGGTCATTGCCCCTCTCTTGTTCAGTCTATATTTCTAGTTTTTTCCCCTAGTGTACACACAACCTAAAGATTATAGTTATGTACAAATTTCATCAAGCCATGATGAAACATAAGGATTCCCATTATATGATATGGATATGAAAGATATGTACAGATGATAGATATGGATGGATGATGCTGAAAGTGAATGCAAGACATAAGCTAATAGATGGACAAGCCTATCTTGATCACAAATAGCGCCTATTTGCCAGGTTTTCACCACTTGTTTTTATTGCACTTTTTCAGGACTTTTTCGATTTTTATGATTTTTTAAGGAATTTTTCTGATTTTTATGGATTTTTTAAGGACTTTTTCTGATTTTTATGGATTTTTTGAGTTTTGATGATTTAGACATAATTTTTTTTCAAATGAATGCTATTGATCAGCTCTTCAAACAAGTCCCCTTTTGATGTAGATAATTGATATGCCCCAGAACCGTATGCTGCAATGATGACAAATGGACCAAGCCAATTTGGTTCAAATTTTCCTTTCTTTTCTCTACCTTGCTGATTACGTGGATTTTCTCTCAAGACTAAGTCACCTACTTGAAATGTATGTGGTTTAACTCTGTGATTATAGCTACAAGACATAACTTGTTGATAACCCTTCAAATGGTCAGCTGCATGTTGACGTCTTTCATCTAACAGTTCTAACTCTTGTAGACGAGATACTCTGTAGTCCTCATCATTTATCAATCCCTTGAGTGAGACCCTAAGTGAAGTTATTTCAACCTCTAGTGGTAAGATCACTTCTACTCCATAGACCAAGGCATATGGGGTAGCTCTTGTTGGTGTGCGAATACTGGTTTTGTATGCCCACAAAGCTAGATTTAATTGGACATACCAATCACGGTTGGCATCATTTACTGTCTTCTTCAAGATCTTCAAGATTATTTTGTTGGAAGCTTCAGCTTGACCATTACCTTGTGGATAGTAAGGTGTAGAGAACCTATGTTGGATGTGAAATCTTTCACAAATTTCATCAACATCCCGATTCTTGAAAGGTCTCCCATTGTCAGTGATTATAGAATTAGGAATTCCATATCGGAAGATAATGTAATTCAGGATGAATGAAGAAATTTGTTTACCAGTCACGGTCATCAAAGGAACAACTTTGATCCATTTTGTAAAATACTCTGTAGCTATGATGATGAATTTATGCCCATTTGATGATGAAGGATGAATTTTTCCAGCAAGATCTAGTCCCCACTAAGAAAAAGGCCATGTTGGAGTGAAAGGTTGCAGTTCCTATGTAGGTGCATGAATAAGATTCCCATGGATCTGACATTTAGAACATTTCTTGACAAAAGTAAAGGATTCTTTTTCCATGGTAGGCCAATAATATCCCATTCTAACAAGTTTCTTGGCTAAGGTCAAACCACTTGAATGAGTTCCACAAATACCACCATGAACCTCTTGTAAGGATTTTTCAGATTCATCATGTTCAAGACATCAAAGGAGCATACCATCAAGACCATGTCGGTAAAGGATGTCAGTGATCAAGGTATAATGAGATGATTGGCGAATGAAATTATTTTTTTGATTTCAGGATAAGTCTGTAGGTAAGATGTTATCTTTTAGATAGGTATAAGTCTTGCCATATAAAGGTGAATCAGAACCGGTTAAATGACATATGACTTGGGTCTCAGGATTATCATAGGTGGGAGAAAACAATTGTTCCACCAAGAATTCATGCTTGGTTTGATCTTCTGATAGTTGTAATAAGGAAGCAATTGTAGCCATTGCATCTGCAGCTTTATTATCAACCCTTGGGATTTGTGAAAATTTAATTAACACAAAATACTTCTTATAATCATCCACCATGTTCTTGTAAGGTAGAAACTTATCATCTTTAGTCTGATAATCATCATTAATTTGATTAATGACAAGTTGTGAATCATCGTAGACTTACAACTCTATAATCCACCATTCCAAGGCTATCTTTATCCCTATGAGTAATGCTTCATATTCAGCTATGTTATTTGTGCAAGGAAACATCAACCGATATGATTGTGGAATGGTATGTCCTTCAGGTGTGACAAAAAGAATCCCTACCCCCAAGCCATGTTGCGTATAAGATCCATCAAAGTACAATGTCCATGAGTTCTTAATTATCACTGTGAAGATGTCTACATAGGGAAACTCAATGTGAATTGGATTTTCTTCTTGTAAAGGTGCTTTGGCCAACTGATCTGCGATGACCTATCCTTTAATAGCTTTCCGATATACATAGTGAATGTCAAACTCACTTAAGATCATTACCAATTTTGCAAGTCTTCCTGTTAAAGTAGCTCTGCTCAAAAGGTACTTTAGTGGATCAATTTTGGTTATTAGCTTAACTGTATGTGCCAACATATAGTGTCACAACTTTTGAGAAGCAAACACCACTGCGAGGCAAGCTTTTTCAATGAAAGTGTAGTTTAATTCATGACTTGTTAAAGTTCTACTGATATAGTATATGGCCCTTTCTTTGCGTGTAGAATCCTCTTGTGCTAGTAATGCTCCCAAGGATACTTCTATTGCTGAAATATAGAGTATGAGTGGCTTTCCTGGAACAGGTGGAATTAAAACTGGTGGGTTCATAAGATATTGCTTGATCTGATTGAATGCTACTTCACATTTTTCTTCCTATTTGAATGGGACATTTTTATGCAATAAATGTGTAAATGGTAAGCTTTTGTCTGCTAGTTGAGCTATAAATCACCTAATGGACTATAGTCATCCTTGCAATGATCGAAGCTGACTAACATTTCATGGTGGCGACATGTTCATTATAGCTTGTACTTTTTTTGGATCAACCTCTATGCCCTTTTCTAAAACAATGTATCCTAGGAGTTTTCTAGATGTAACGCTGAAGACACATTTCTTTGGATTGAGTCGAACATTGAACTTCTCCATTCTGACAAAGATTTTTGATAAGATTTCGAGATGTCCTTTTCTTGTGTGAGATTTGGAAAGGAGATCATCAACATAATCTTCCATGAATGTATGCATCATATCATGAAAAATTGTCGTCATTGCTCTTTGATAAGTGGCTCCTACGTTCTTTAACCCAAATGGCATTACATTCCAGCAATAGGTACCCCAAGGGGATGTGAACATTGTTTTATCTTGATCCTCTGGTGCAATATTTATCTGGTTGTATCCTGAAAATCCATCCATTAATGAATACATTGCATGGCCAATAGTTAAATCAACAATCATATCTATGATTGGCAAAGGGAATTCATCTTTGGGACAAGATTTGTTCAAATCTCTAAATTCTGTACAAATTCTAATCCTTCCATCTGGCTTTGAAATAGGTACAATATTGGAAATCCATTCTGCATAGTCAATAGTTCGAATGAATCCAACATCTAAAAGCTTCTTTAACTCCTCTTTAACCAATAACACAACATGTGGATGCATTTTTATGATTTTTTGCTTCACAAGTTTTTCCCTTGTGTTTATAGATAAATGATGCATTATTAGATTAGGATCTAACCCTAGCATATCAGCATATGACCAAGCGAAGTTGATTTGATTCTCCTTCAAGAACTCCATAAATTTTAGTACTTCTTTGACTATTAATGACGCTGAAAGTTGCAAGATTTTTGGCTGCTTTGTTGTACTTATGTTGATTGATTCTGTTGGTTTGATCAAAATAGATCTTTCGTGATAATTCTTGGGAAGAGTGTCAAGTTTCTCATCCTTCAGTGCCTCAGAAATGTTTTCACTGTCGAATTCTCTCTTTATTTTTCTCTTGTTGTGATCTACCACTGCCATTTTTTGGTTTTCACCGATAGATCCATCTTTTATTTCATTTATTTTGTAGCTAAGAGACTTGACACCCTCCCTATCAAAATCGTGAGTATGAAATTCTTGGATGAAACAATTGTTTTCCTCATTATAGGAACAAAGGAAATTTATAATGTCCTCATCATCATGAAATGTAGGGATATGGATAGGTGCATCATTGTCCCAATCAATAAGTTCTGGATAAACTAAAGGCATGGGATCATTAGGTTGGGTAAGGTCTTGAGCTGTCAAATTCATGATGTGGTTGTCATTTTCATGATAGACAAGGTCTATGATGGTATTCTCTTGTCGATTATCAATCTCGTGAAAATCTGAATCATCCTCACTTGAATCATGATCGCTTTGTAAAACATAATCAAGTGGAGGCCTTGAACCTTCTCCTTGTATGAGAATGGGTGCATATTTGTGTATGGTATCAACTTGTTTGTCTCTCCAAAATTCATCATTATAAATAGTGTCCCATTCATATTCATTAGAATCAGTATCTGAACCGTTCTGCAATTGGAAAACGGATCCATAAGATTTTTGTAGAGTGACATCTTCATGATGTTTATCTGAAATTGATTCTCCTACACGAGTTTGTTGTGCTTGCTATAAAACTGACTCTTCTATATCCTTACCATATCCCAATCCTGTTTTATCATTTGGATGTATTGAAATAGGTTGAATTGGTTCCATGATTCCTTCTTTTCTTTTTCCTATAGGACCATTTCCTTCATAGCCCATTTTTTGCATGATAGTGTATCCCTTACCATATTGTTTTGTAGGTAACTTAACGTGCAAGAGAGATTCATCTTCATCTTTGTATAGCCAACTTAGGATGTCCCTATCTTCAGCTTCTTCCTCAATGGTGTTGGCTTTAATGAATTGTCCATCAAACTTTGTGATTGGCACAAAAGCTTTGGATGTAGAGGTTGTCACAATATTTTGATTTGATAAGGTTGGCTGACCATGTGACCTCAGAGAAGGAGGTAAGGTAGAAAGAGATAGTGAATATTCACCTACTCCTTTGTCTTTAAAATTTAGCTTAGTGTCAAGATTCTTTGTCAGTTCTTGCAATTGGCCTTGTAGATTGGAAGAAGAAACAGCAAGAGCCTCCCTATTATGTGGCACAAAGGCATCCTGAGTTGCTCGAAGATTTGAACAAGTTTGGGTGCTATTGTAATCAACTTGTATAGTTATTTCTTGTCCATCATATGGAAACTTGAGGTAGTGATGGTACGTTGATGGTACTGCTTGTATATCATGAATCCATGGACGACCCAAAAGTATATTGTATGAAAGATCACGGTCTAGGACCTGACAAAAAGTATTTTTCACAACAGGTCCCACTCTGATAGGTAGCATTATTAGTCCTTTAGAAGCTCTTTCTTCATCATCAAATGCCTTGATAGTTATTTTCCTTCATGGATCAATGGAATTTTCTGATATTCCTAAGGCATGTATTAGCTTTAAGGTACAAATGTTTAAACCGGCTCCTCCATCTATTAAGACATGTCCGATTCGGTGTTTATGGATCATGACTTCAAGATAGAGGGATGAATTATGTGGATGTGTCATGGAGGCATCATCTTTTTTAGAAAATGAAAGACAAGTGGGGGAAGATAAATGTCCCACCATGGCTTGAAATTTGTTTACATCCAGATCAGTGTCGACAGTTGTGTTTACAAGAGCTTCTTCCAAAATATTCTTGTGTATGGGAGATATTTTGAGAAGTTCAAGAATGGAGATTTGAGCTTATATTTTTCTTAGTTGATCAACTAGATTATAATGATTTGGAGAAGGAATAGCTGTCTTAGATGAATTTCCTTTTAGAACAACTTTTTCTTGTCCTCTCGTAGTCACATTAACTTGTTGATATTCTTGTTTTCCCTTGATTTTAATAACATTAACTCACTGATCATCTGCATAAATATGGCAGATTATGTTGTCTTCAACATTATGTATGCTTTTTGCTTTGGTATCCGATGTTTCCCCTTTTTGATAGTTTGGTAAAGGATCTTTGAATGCTTGATGATCGTCCTTGGTATGATGTCCTTCAATTGTAATGGTGTCATTGTCAATTAAATCTTGTACTAGATTTCACAAAGCTTGACAATTATTCATTCTATGACCTTTACATTGATGATAATTGCAATAATATGAGTCATTCCATGATGGAGGTTTAACTTGTGGCTCATAATCTCTTTGTGGTGGTAAGGTGATAATCTTATTATCAAGAAGCTCCTTGAGAGCAGACTCAAGAGATTGACCCAAAGTGGTAAAATTCCGTTGATTTGAAAAGAATGGAGGTCTGGACGGATTTGATGTTTGGGTATTGCCAAGATTGTTATTGAAATTACCATGATTTTGATTAGTATTTTGATTGGTCATGCTTTCTTTCTTGAATTTTTGTCCTTGTTGTTTGTTGTTTCCTTGTTGATTGGTATTCGCTTGTTGATTGATATTTGCTTGTTGATTGTTTTGTGGAGCACTTGATAGATTAAAGATAGATGGTCTTGTTTGTAGATTGTTTTCATCCACTATACCATCATTGACAACATTTTTATTTCTATTCCAAAACCTTGTTTTATCGTTGTTGTTTTGGTTGGATGAACTTGGATTATCAAGTTTTATCACTCCTCATTTAACCAAGGCCCCTTCAATGGTGATTTCATTTTCAATCAATTTTTCAAAGTTATGAGGACAATGAAGATTAAGCCTATAACTTAATTCTTGATCTAGGCTATTGATGAAGATATCCATCTTTTCCTTTTCAGGAATAGGATGGGAATATCGCTCAAACAACCTTCTCCACCTTTGCAAAAATGTAGTGAAGGATTCTCCTACTTTTTGTTTCACTTTACAAAGATCAAGCATTGTTATCTGAAGTTGGATGTTGTAGGCATATTGTGATACAAACTGATTGATTAACTCCTCAAAGGTTTTGATGGGGGGAGTGATCTTGGAAAGCCACTCCATGGATTGTCCACCCAAACTTCATGGAAACAATTGCATTAAGTAGGTATCATCATAAGCAAATTCTAGACTCATAATTCAAAAATCCCTCACATGTTCAATAGGATTAGTTTTTCCATTGTACCTATCAAATTTAGGGATTTCGCAATGTTTTGGAAAAGGGATCATTTGAAAACTCCTATCGAATGGATAAGGAGATATGTCATCCAAAACATACTTCTTTGTTGCACCCCCTTGCATCTCCTTTATTTTCCCTTGTAATTCTTTTATCTGTTGAGTAAGGGCACTAAAGTCATTAGGAGGAGTTTCAAGATTCTGTTTAATCCCTTCTATATCAAAATTGTAAGGTAACTTAGCTCCTTGATTAGCTAATGAAAGAAAATATCTTTCTTTGTTTCGTTCTAAAATCCTTTCCATAAGAGTATGGAATTGGGGATCTTGCTCTGCTTCTTGAAGCTTTTCTTCTGTTAATTCTTCAATATTAAATGTTATCTCTTCTTTCTCATTATGGTCACCCATTTTACTTGTAGTGATTTCTCCTTTGTCTTTGTCCATGTGTTTTCGAGATCTTGTGAAGATAGGAATAAGTTTTGTTCTAAATTCTACTCACTTTTGATCAAAAGAGTGAAATAGTGCAATTTGTGATAGATATAAAAGTCAGGATAGAATGAAGATTCTACGACTTGAAAGATTTCTAACCTTTAGCTTGTGTTGTTCCCTAATTGAAAGGATGAAAATCCTGTTGGTGGGAATTTAAGCAAAATATCAAGAAAAGGATGATTTTGCACTCTATGAAGTTTGATCGTAGCTTT
This sequence comes from Sequoia sempervirens, assembly GCA_007258455.2. Taxonomy (NCBI): domain Eukaryota; kingdom Viridiplantae; phylum Streptophyta; class Pinopsida; order Cupressales; family Cupressaceae; genus Sequoia; species Sequoia sempervirens. The sequence continues at coordinate 41,021,610 of VDFB02105785.1, forward strand.
GTAAAAAGATGGATTTGTGATAGATGCGTAATGGGATTGAGTTCTCTATTGCAGAAATTGATTTGGACAAGTAGAATATTCAATTGCAGGTTGGGGAATATAACAAAAATGAATACGTTGACTATGATTGTGCCTTTGAGAAACGACTCTTCTTTGAAAGAAAGCTTGTGAATATAAAGGTTCTATAGCATAATCATCAGTGAAACCTCTAACACAATCGTGATATCTATGGATAAAGGTTATATGTTTGAGTAAAACCTTTCGGCTTTGGTACAAGAATCGTCTTTTCTTCAATAGTTTCTTGTAACTAAGTGGTTTCTTTGGCTTTTTGATCTGTTTGAGAATGGATTTCTTAACAAAATTTGTGGATTTCCAATCTCTTAACATGAGAATAATCAATGTGATCATGAGTTTTGGATGATCTTAACTTAATTAATGTATTGAAAACACATCAAACAATTTGTAGAATAGTTGTTTTAAGTCCTATGCTAAACATCAAGTATATGATCAATTTTTTTTTTCAAAATTGTTTTAATAGGTTTTACACATGATAGATAGATCAAACATACTCACTCTTAGTACTCAGATGTCATCATAGTAATCAATAACCCACATCTTAGAACTGTGTTGACTCACACAGCCATGTCACCCCCAAAAGGGTGCTCGTGTTTTTGTCTTTTCCAGGTGCGTACTTAGAGTGATGGAAGTGGATACCGAATCCCCTGAGCAAATAATCCTTTACAGTTATATGGTGAGTATCTTGGGGGTAGATTCTTCCCTCCCCTGCACTGTGATTATTATGACGTTCAGAAACTAACTTCGGTTGGATACTACACTAAGTTCATAGTAAGGGTTTCTGTTCGGTGCGGCAAATGATATACTCCCTCAAGAGACCTTCCTACCTTTAGAACAAAGGCTTTGGGGATGGTTATCTTGCACACTACCATCAAAAGAGGGTTTCCCCAATTTTACTTTAAATTTTATAGTTGGGTGGAATAGCCTAGCTTTGGCTTGAACCCACTTGAGTCATTCCTCTTGGGTGAGTACTTTTCCCACAAGAGTAGGCTCTCTAAAAGGTATTATGAAAACTTAAAATTGTATGAAATAAAATAGATGAGTTTGGCATTTTGATCACCCAGTTAAGGGGAGAGCATAGGCCTATCACCATTTAAAGCAAAGCAAACAAAAGCTAAATTTTAAGCCCAAATAACAATTTGCTATGCTATGTGAAGATGTTGCTTCACAAAAATATGAAACTCTTTTTAGTCCCAAAATAAAACATGAAGTGACTATCCTAGGATTTCTTGATTTTAAATTATGTGACTATCCTAGGATTGCTTCGTTTTAAAATATGTGACTATCTTAGGATTGCTTCGTTCTTTTAAAAGTACTTACTGTCCACGATCGCGTCAGATTTAGTCAAATCTTACTTAAGTTACATGTTACAATTTGCAGCCTTTTTAAAAGTGCACTATAACAGACATCATGGACACTAAAACAGAGTTTATGGGTGCTGCAGGATACATTAAGGGCGCTCTAGAATGAATTAAGGGCACTGCAGGATGAATTAAGGGTGCTACAGGATGACTTAAGGGTGCTGCAGGATGACTCACAAGCATTGCAGGATGAATTATGGGCCCTACAAGATGAATCGCGGGCACTGAACTGGGTGTAAACTGTGTTGAAGCATGTTTATTGCGCTAATACATTGTTTTGGCCATGACCTGTCAGAAAAACTTGCAAAAAGATGTTAAAATAGGGGTAAGAGCCCCACAGTGGGTGCCAAAAATGTATGATAAATATGTTAGTATCAAAGTAAAACAATAAAAACACACAAATGAAACATTAAACTAAAGAAACAAAAGAAACAAATAGAGCTTCTTCAAAGCCATTCCATTTTCCTCTATCTCCAGGGATTTGTTTGAAGCTGCTGCTCTCAGATTGTATAAGCAAGGCTTTTCCAAATGGCAGCCTATAGAATGAGTATGCAATAAGGAAAGTACTTCTATCCTATATGCTGATGGAGTGAAATTGTGAAATGTTGATACAGATATGCACAAGGGCTGTGGATTGTGGATGCTATGATATGAGGTGAATAAGCCATGATATGGAATGATCTATACTATGTTATGATGCTAGAATGCTATGAATACTAGAAGGCTATACTATTGCAAATTGGCTATAGTTTTCCTGTATGAAAGCTTCTGTATGATTGCAAAGACCTGACAGTCCTTTTATAGCTTTTTGCAAGCAAGAGCCTGGCTAGCAAATATCAATGGCTGTGAGATTGTCTGGTAGATTTGAATGGTGAGAGATGGAGAGGTTGAGAGGAAGATGGAGAATGTTGGGAGGTTGGAGAGAAAAATGGAGCCTTGTCTTCAACTCATGGGAACAAGCTTGCACAAAAATAGAAAAATTAATTTTTCTGTTTTGGAAGTTTGTTTCACGGTTGTTGAAGATAATCCCCAAATTAATTAAATAAATAAATTTATTTAATTTTGTTGAGTTTTGAGGAAATTAAATATTTTTGAAATATTTAATTTTATAACTATAGAAGACTTAATTAAATATTTAGAATATTTAATTGTGCATGAACTTTAGAAGAATTTAATTAAATATTGGGAATATTTAATTGTGAATGGAATTTAGAAGAATTAATTAAATATTGGAAATATTTAATTGTGATGTGACTTTAGAATAATTAATTAAATATTAGGAATATTTAATTGTGATGTGACTTTAGAAGAATTAATTAAATATTGGGGATATTTAATTATGATGTGACTTTAGAGGAAAAGAATATTTAATCTTTATTTGAATAAAATATTCAAGCCAAGATTATATGATAATTAATATAAATAAATCGTAATGTTTATTTAATTAATTAAGAAATAGATAAGAAAAGTGATTAAATAAACTTATTTATTTAATCGAAATGAAAGAATGAACAATATAAATAAATTATTTAGATTTATTTATACATAGATCAAATTCAGAGATTTAATTAAATATTACAAATATTTAATTAATTACCAGATTATGTGATGTGACCATTTTTAGGTGTATACAGTTGTTATACTCTATAATTGGTAGTTTATATATTGTACTTTCTCTATACATGATATTTAGCAAGATTGGGGACACTAATAGAACCTTCATTTATTTTTTTAAAAAGACTAAGAAATGTATGAAAATTTGACAACATGAAAATCATGAAAATAAAAGTGAAAATAAAAATTTAACATAGTAAAAATGGCCAATCATATGCCAAAAATGAAAAGAACCATTTGTTGTTACTCTAATATTTCAACCACATACTAAATTACCAAGTGCATTTTATAAATGTATTATGCAAGGAGCACAATATTGGGAATCAATGTGAATAATTCTCATCAAGAAATTAGACAAGCTTTGAGATTGAAGGACCCAAGCTCTTTGTAGGTTTTCAATGAAGATTTAATTAGCCACTAATAGGAACAATAAGAAAATAGATAAATGTGAAAATAAATCCTAATCTCTAAGAGTGTTGTGCTAAGAATTACATACACATCTCATAAATTTCAATAGAGACATGAGACACATTTATAGAAATAAAGGAAAGAAATAACTATTTAGATAGTTATTAATCTACAAAAGATTAGGACCTACGTACTTCAAGAGATTAATAAAAATAAGCTTTTATTTATAATTTTGAAATTTGATAATTTTTGAAATTTGATAATTTTGAAATTATCATAGATGTAAAATAAAGATAAAATATTTTTCAACAAAAAAAAAAAGTGACAAACAAATAATGTGATTAATCAAGAATAACATGATATTGCAAAAAATATAATAAATAAAAGAATATGCATAATTGTACATAAGCCATCAAAAGTCTAAATATACCTATCTTTATAAAAAAATAAAAATCTTTAAAATGACTAAAAATTATTAAAACTTATTAAGCTCCATGAAAAAACACTACCTTCCATATAAAGAATATACAACATGATACTTATAGAAAACAAATTATGTAAGATACCAAAAAATTGTTAAAAAGATAAGATAAGATAAAATTATATATGAAATTAATCATATTAATTTCATAGTTAAAAAGATAATTCTATGGATCTTTAAATATACATATATAATAATCTTTAAATCTTTATTTAAAAAAATATATATTATATTTTATAAACTTATACATTAATTTTTTTAATATTTAAGTTATACTAAAATCTAAGATGTTCAATATTCATTATTATTTTTAAATTATAATATTGATTAAAGATATATAATTATATTTATAAGATTTAAAATCAATAATGAACTTAGAAAATATTAAATCAATCAAAATTGTTTCTATTATTCAAAATACTATATAAGTAAATTATAAACTATTATAATATAATATTTAAATTTTATATTTCAAATGTTAAATAATTCTAATGTTAAATTTTTATAATTATAAACTTACCTTTTAATGATGTTAGTAAGTGTTGACGTGTGTCTTGGCAAAGCAACATGCAAACAGAATATTGCTACTCTGCTTCTCTTGAAAGAGAAAGACAACACATGGATGCCTTAGCTCCCAAGGTCTTTGTAGTTGGGTCTCAACTGTGCTGATGTCCCTCAGTGGTCATTCATTTGAAGTCTCCCTAATTTTCTCTTGTTCTCATCGAGCTCCTTTTGCTTCAGCATGACCTTTGCTCTTCAGCCAAACATTATACCAAAAGGGGAACCCTTCGGCGAAACCCCCAACTATTGGGGAGATATCTCCCAGAAACAAATCTGTCTTACTGAACTGAAATGTAGTACCCCCCCATTCTCACCTGGGATGTGCAGGTAGTCTGGCTAAGGAATCGAAAGAGGAAGATGGGACAAGAGCTTTTAATGATATTTTATATGTTATGATTGAATTAATTAAATAAGGGTAATATTGTTATTAAAATGTTAGATTAAATTGTATTTAAATATTTAAATGTTTTATTTATTTTTAAAAAGTCGTGAGTTTATTAAATGATAATTAAAATATTAAATAGTGTTTATTATTTTAATTAATTATTTTGTTGAGGATAATTGTTAGAATAAATTATTTAAATTAATTAGATAATGTGCCTTGCAAGTAAAGCTTGCAAAAGCTGATTAAAACAAAAAGTATTGAAGAATAGAAAAATAAATAAATAAAATATGAAAAAGATGTGAGAGCGAATGAAAACTGGGATCTAAATGAAAAGCTTGCTTTCAAATATATAATTTCTTTTATTGATGATTTTTAGAGCTTTTGTAATGGAATGGGATTATCTTTTATTTTAATTGAAAATTTTGTGAGTTTTCATACACAGAGGTTTTATGGAGACAGAGTCTTCACAAGTAGAAGGGTTCTGGAGTTTTTGGAAAAAAAAATAGTTCTTTCATTCTCTTGCATTAAAGTGGGAAGGGTTTTAGAATAAAGGATGGGATTCGAATTCGAGCACAAAATTCTAGAGAGACAGATTCAAGCAGGAACTAAAGCTCGTTGTAGAGGTCATCAGAATCAAATAGGCATCATTAGATACTCGAAAGTGCAGGACTCTAGGTTCCACTTGTTTTACCTTTGTTTTCTCCTCCATTTTTCCTGTTTCAGAGAAAAATAAAATTAATCAAAAATAATTTGTGAGAGAAAAGAAAACCTTGTAGAATAGAAATTTACTAAAAGAGATCAAACTAGGGTTCTATAGAGTTATTGGTTGTTTCACTCTGTCAAATAAAATCTACATCTTTTGGAATATCTAATTTATCTATATTGATATGAAAATAAGAATCTATTATTTAAATACTAGAGGCACGTTTTGGTTCTTTCTTATAATTACGTTTGGGGAAAATAAATCCTCCTCTAGACTAAGAATCTATATTGCAAAAAATATATATATATGTTTGGTGAATAAGTTACAACAGCCATGCATTTATTTTATAAATACACTGTTGCACAGTCATGCAAACATTTTATTTAATTATTTAAAATATTGTACTATGAAAATATATATATATATATATGTCTATTCATTAAATAAATTAATTATGGCAGAATGTACCGTTCCGGCCGCCTGCGAATTAGTCATTTGGACTGAGATTTTACTTATGCGAATTATTCTTTTGGACCGAAATTTTGTGTTTAGATTTGAAAAGCATTTTAAATATAAATAAAGTTTCTTTTTATTTTGTATTGGTTATTATGGGAAGAGGGAGGGATGGTAGTGCCGTACCCTTCCCCATCCCCTTTGAGGCCGACGGACTGCACAGCCATCCACACGGACTACTGTGCGTAGCAGTCCGTATGGGCTGCTGCATACAGCAGGCCGTGGGGACTGCTGCGCAGTCCCTGTATGGCAGTAACCTTTTTCTTTTGTTTAGTTTGTTTTTTTTCATTAAATTTGTTTTTAATTTAGTTTAATTTAATTTTAATTTATTTCACTTGTTATATTTGTGTAGTTTTATAATTATATATTTATTTAGGTATATAATTTTGAAATTTTGAATATAAGTTAATAAAATATTTTGTTATTAAATGTTTTAATTTTAAGAAATAAATTATGAGATTTTTCTTTATATTTAAATATAATTACAATTATTTATTTTAATATTAACTTTATTACCTTTTTATAAATAAAAATAAAGTAAATTTTGTATTTGATTCAAATATTAAATAATGCGTAAATTTAGGTATTTATATTTTTAGAGGGCATTATTTTATTATTTCTGGTTGAACAAATATTTTTAAAAGAAAATGAGCCTTAATTTATTGCATAGGTTATAATGTGACCATTGTATTTGATTATAATTGAAGTTTTGGAATCTTGTATTGATCAGTTAACTGGGGAAATTAATCGAATTATTTAATTGGGAGTGGAGTTACATGGTGCAATTTTGCAAATTATAATGCGAGTTCTCTTTTATGTTATGGTTTTATTTTGGGCAAGTAAATAACAGGGATTTCGTCGAACATGTTGTGTTTTGTTATATCATTTTATAATTGAAATGTTTTATGCAATTGAGTTAATTGTTCACTTTTGGTTATGAAATCGTGTGATTTAGTTATTGTGTTTCTATTTAATAGTCGTAAACTTTTCTCGTCGATGTGGGAACCGTTGTTGTTTGTGAAACCTCGTTCCAGAGGCTTATTATTTTAGAATGTTATTCTCATCTTGTATTTTGTGATTAGAATATTACATGACCCTTGAAATGTTTTCATACATTAATAATCAATTTGTATATTATAATTTGATATCGTTGAATGTTTAAGTTTTGAGTATTAGTTTATTGAACAGTATTGCCTAGTGATAAGGATTTGATATCTATTGTAAGTGCCTATACTAACTGTTTGTTTGTTAACCAAGAATGAGGGGAAATCACTATTTTCTTTCACGGTGGATAACTATAATATATGTAAGTATGTGTTTTATCGTGAGCTATCTAGCTAAAAGGGAATGTGGTTATGCCTTGTGACTTGTCTTGTGCAAGTATGAATAAATATTTGAGTAGGTTATTTTTATTTTATTTTTGCAAGAATATTCTTATCTAGTGCATCAGTCTTCGGCTTCACCTAAGTGGGTGGCAGCCGCCTAAGAAACTGTCTGGGGTGATGGACCCTAGAAAGGGTTGCATACCCACTCCTCTAGTATGTAATTTTGTGTGGGTCAAATAGTGCTTATGCATAAAGGTTTGAGTTTAGCGTGTATTTGTGGTGCTATGTTACTTTTGTGTTGGAGTAGATTCCTCCTTGAAAGTCTTATGAGTGAACCCTTGGTTGGTCAGTCAATGAGTTGCAGCAACTCAAGTTGTCGAACTACGGTGCCTCTGCGAATTATATACGTAGGCAAGGCCATCGAGTGATGAGCTCCTAAGGCATTAGGTCGGGCCCCTTGGACCGTTCTTCTGAGTCTTGTTTGAGATTTTTCATTTATTCTCGATAACGTAAAAACTACCATTGATTTATATAGCTTCTCTTAGTGATCATGTGCTAACTATCTTTGATCTGATGTGTGTGCCAAGTTATGTAGACCTTGCAGGTATAGGCATTGGGAGCAAGGACTTGTCAATAAAATAGAATGTAAGAGGTATGCTAAGCTGACCTAAGTAAGTAGACTCTATTGTCAAAGTTAGTAATTCACTTCCATCTTTTCTTGTAGCTTGTGTGATCATTGAATATAGCTATAAGTAGTGAATTGTATTGTTTTTTAAAAAAAAATTATTTGCTTGTGTGTGTTCTCTGGGGTTTGCATGGTGGGCGTTAAATGAAATTTCATGTTGGCGAGACCCTCGAACTTCTTCCAGACCTCTTGGTGCACATCTTTCTTCTCCTTGAGGGGATACCATGTCGGTGTGACACTTCTTAGTCACCGAGACCTCCTGGCGAGAGTCTAAATCTTCCCCAAAAACCCTTGGGGAACCTTTGTCGGCAAGACTTATGGCGATATCTCCTTCATGTCGTCGGGACCTCAGCACATCAGCCAGACTTCATGCCAAAGGTGAACCACTCTCCCTGAAGAAAAACCTTCCTTTGAGTGACTTCACTCATTTGGCTAGACATTATGCCGAAATGACAACCTTTTGCTAGCCCATGTTGTCGCCAAGACCTCCCTTTAGTCACACTGATATGCATCCTTTCATCTAACATGTGTCGCTATAACATCCTCTTATCGGGGAGACATCCTATAGTCACCTTTTCTTTCACCGAGGAATCTCCATAGGTTCACTTTTTTGGTCACCATGAAAAAACGGGTCAGCAAGACTGCAAGACCTCTCATCGATAGACCCCCTTTTGGTGCCTTGTCGGCGAGACTTCAAGATTTCACTGAGACATCTCTTTTCCATGATAGTTTCTCACCAAAAGGTATATCTTTATCGGTGGTTGGTGAGACATGAGGCTTTCAACAAGATCACATACTGAAGATACAACTCTTGCTGAGGTGTTAACCTGGTCTGCGATAGTTGGTGAGACATAACAAAGTCACCAAGACTTCACCCCGAAGTCAAAATCTCCCGCCAATATGCTTTCTCCTTGTTTCCGGTCAGTGAGACATAAAGATCTTGCCGAGACATTTCTCTGAAGGAAACTTTCATGCCGATGGGAAACTCCCAGTCACCGGGATGATGACCGATGTCTTGCTGACATGTGTTTGCATGTGAACTCCACTCATCGTGACATCCCCAAGGTCTTGCCGATAGGCAACATAGACACCTACTCAACAAAATGCACTGGTAGTTAGAAAGACATCTGCAAGGTCTTGCTGACTTTCTTCTTAGAGAAAAATTATGACCAATTGGATTGAGGAATGTCTTCCAACTGAGCTCCCCTGGAAAACATCACCATGTGTGTGATTTAATCCTGCAAATTTGATCAAAGGACAGTTGATGAACAGTCACGCAAATTTGATCCCCAGATGGGACATGTGTGGCCTACCCACAATATTGCCATCCTACACTTCCTGATCACGGGATGGCAGGCAACCGTTGATCTTGATGTCATTTTGATCGATGGTAGCATGAATTTCATCCTTCTAAAAAATAAAACATTCATGAAAGGGAAAGGGGACATTACTAGGTGGATGGAAAATTTCCTCGGGCCCCACCTTGTACAGTCCATGTGGCAGCCACCCATGATTTCACAATCAAGCAAAGCACCATCGCGGTATGGCGGGGAACAAATCAGATCAAAGGACAATTGATGAATAGTTGCACAAATTTGATCCACATATGGGACACGTGTCGCCTGCCCACGATATCGCCATCCTACAATTCCCAATCACAGGATGGCAGGCAACCATTGATCTTGAAGGAATTTTGATCGACGGCAGCAAAATTTTCATCCTTCTAAAAAATAAAACATTCATTAAAGGGAAAGGGGACATTACTAGGCAGATGGAAAACGACATAATTTTTTTTAAAACCGTTCAGCACAGGGCCAACCAAGACTTAGGAAAATAAAACCCATGGAGTAAATAAAATATTAAGACCAAAGGGACTAGGCCTAGATAGAACGATGGGCATAAGATTTTTTTAAAACCCTTCAAAAAAGGTAGCGGTGAAATAGATCCCGACGAAGGCATTACGTAAACACAAGGTTTTAAGATGAAGACAAAGCTAAAACCCCAGCCCTAAGAAATTTTCCAACACCATGAAAGACTAGTGACATAAGGTAGGGCATGAGTGAAACATTAGAAAAAAAATTTGAAGTTCCATTAGTACAAGCATTGGATAATTTTATATTAATAGTTTGTCGTATTACAAATATAAAAGGTGAGCACAATAAATAACATGTATTTCCCCATTAAATGTGAAGGATTTTCAAAAAGTTATAGTGTTCAACTATTGGTCCATTTTGTTCAATATAAGTTGTATTTTAAATCATTATGTGTTGTTTTTATAACAACAAATATATTTTTGTGTTCAACTATTAGTCCATATGTGTTGTTTTTATAAAATAGAACACAGAGAACAAAACTTTGAAGTTCCATCACCACCCATAACCCTAAACCCTAAACCATTA
>VDFB02105785.1:41032219-41212343 GCA_007258455.2 Sequoia sempervirens
AAAAGTAGTAAACACAATACACTGAAAAAGTACATGCATTATACAAGTGTATATAATATACCAGAATAATTACCTTAATGAAGATATGTCAATCATGCATTTTCATCCCTGACCCAAATTCACCTTTCTTTGTTATTATATTGTTTATGTTCGCAGCAAATCTTGTGGGAAATCGAATTTTTTGTATGACTTCCTTTATAGCATTGCTTTGCTGCTCTGTTAATAACCAAGGAAAGGCACTTATATTAATTTGGTCTCCATCACTATTTAATTGAATGACATTTTTCATTGCATGATTTCCTTCCTAAATGTCACTACAAATTTTGACAATTTTTTCTTTGGCATGCCCTCCATCCAATATTTTCCATAATGCTTCTATATTCGATATGTATTGTACCAAAAATAATGTGTAGTTGCTCATAGTAGGCAACCTACTAAATTGTCTGGGATAACTTTTCAGTCCCTGTGGAAGCCGGCCATTAATGCCTTGACAATCTTCATGAAGCATATAAGTTAAACAAATTAACAACGACAATCATTGTCAATTACAACATGAGTAAACACAACACAATATAAAAATATAAATTCAAAACATATCACATATGATAGATAAACAATTTGATCCGATGTATAACCTTGACGACACTTCTATTATATTCCACCTATAGGCTTAGGTGTCATTCTTTGTGGTTTTGATGTAGTCTCCTCCTTTCCCATTGAAAAAGATAAGTTTTCAAGCATTTCCGATACTTATGATTTCTATGGAGGAAGTGTCTATACTCAGCTAAAACACTTGCTTTCCTAAACTTGTTGAACAATGAGATTTCATCTTTGGACCACAAATTGGACATGCAAATTTTCCCTTTGTTTGAAGACCTGCAAGATGATATATAATTGGATTAAATATGTCAATTTTTATAATTATATATAATGAATAGATTATTTTAAAAACATTCATGATATCTACTTCATCAAATTAGATATTGTTAAAGTGCAGTCGAATGTTATAACATACCACAAAAATGTGTTAACCCTGGGGCATCATGAATTGTCCATATAAGCATTGCATGGAATTGAAATTGTCTTTGTCCTATTGGTCTAGAGGCGTCATACATAGTGATGCCATTCCATAACTTTAGTAACTCGTCGATAAGAGGCTCGATATATACATTCATATCTTTAACTTGGTACTTACCTAGTTGAATGAACATAAACATTACATAATTATTATAACCATTTTACTGCAATATATATAAATTAATGTACATGACTATTGAATGAAAAAAATATAAGTCATTATGCAACAAATAAGACAAATGAGATGCTACTACGTTAAAGAAAATTGATGTAAACAAATACCTGGAACAATCATTGACAACATTATGTGCTCCCTCTTTATTGACATCCATGGAGGAATGTTATTGTTGATAACAAAAACAGGCCACACCGAGTAAATAGATCTCAGCTCTCCAAATGGATTGACACCATCCGCTCCCAATAAAAGCCTGAGATTACAAGGTTCTTCTTTAAAGTGTGGCCATTTTTCCTCCATGTCCCTAAATGCATAACCATCCATAGGCATTCGAAGAATGTCATTTCCACTTCTATTCTGTGCATGGTAATCTATAAATTGTGCTAATTTTTTGCACCTAAATAATCGTTGCATACGTGGAATAATGGGAATATAATGAAGAACCTTGCGAGACACCTTTTTTGTTAGTTGATTTGTTTGATATCTATTGATATGACATTCCAGACATTCTGTTGCAAATTCTTGTTGTTTATGATATATAATATGATCATTGGGACATGCATCTATTGCTTGATACTCCATTCTGATATCTTTCATAATGGCAGATAAATCTCGGTATGAGTGAGATAAAATATTTGATGGTGGTAACAAAAATTCACCAATCAATCTATAACAAAAAATAATTTTTTAATATAAAGAATATTAATGGTACATATTTCATCCTTTATTTACAAGTGATGAACTAACAACAATTAAAATAGATGAAAAAAGATGACATATATGACATACGTTAACATCCGTGAGATTGCTATGTTTGATAAACCATTCATAACTTTCAATTTCAACAACAACAATACAACAGAGAGAAGAGTTGTTTGGGAGCCTTCATAAAGGGGCTCATATGCCTTCTCAAGTATAGGTAAATCATGAACATCATCAAATTCATCTCGATCATCATGATCAACTCTACCACTAAATGTGTCATGGATCAATGTATTTGTACCTGTTAGCTCTCAAAAATGCAGGAAAGATACCTCAAGAGGCTACCAATCTCCTAATACACTTTAGGGTAACAGAACAAGGTTTGAAACAATTAAACCTTCTACTCTTTAGGTGTTGCAAAACCAAGGTGGGTGTACCTCTTTGAATAATACAGACTTAACTTGCAATCAATTCTCTTACAACACTTGTTCACAATGGCAAATGGGAATGAACAAATAAAATTCAATTTGAAAACAGTGACAATATTCTGCTCTAAGTCCTAAATACTCAATTAAAAGAAACTGGATGAATTTATAATGATGAAGTGCAGAGACTAGTGCCTTGTTGGGTATGCGGAGTCAAATGGGATCAAGATAAGCAACACTTTCTAGAGAAGACACAAATTATTTGACATATGTTTTGTTTACAACTTGTATAAACATGCAACAATGTGACTACTAAGTTCTACTTCAATAATCCAAAATGAGTTTCTCTGATTACTGTGATCAATAAAAGGATTTAATCTTTGCTTGAAAGAACCAGTTGATTGATCACACAAATACAACAAATGTGTATCGATAAATCAAACATAAACTTGCTATGTTAATTTAAACAACCAGAAAAATCATTCATGGAGACAACTTAGCAGTATTTTTCATTTTAATTTAACAGATAATTGACACCAGAGAAATGCAGCAACATCAACTGAATCTCATAAATACCTCCATTGCGAAATCATGCAATAATAGCCTCTGGTATGATAATTATATTCTACTGTCTCTACTTACAATATATCAAAAATCTTTAGTCTGGTCCTAATTAACAATTACAACATGCTTATTTATACACCAGCATGAGAAAAATATCAAAATAAAATATAATGTCGGCCCTCCACAAGATTCAGGCTCAATTCAAGTTAGCTAGCAACGGTCATCCAAATAGACTCATGTCAGCCATAGCATTCTGAAATTCAATTTTCACCAGTGAGCAGTCGGCTAGACACAACATATTGTCCTGCCGAAGGCAATTCAAATGCTTCATCCTGTGTTCACTATGCGCGCTATGCTTTCGCCATAACAATCCAGGTCGAGGAGAAATCACAAAGACTAAATAATGCTCCACCGAAGGCTCCCCCTAATTTCGTGTCATGACCAAGAAAATGTTATTCTAAAGACAAGAGGCATCCTTTTGTTCTTTTTTCATTTTGCTATAGCCCCGTGCTGTCAGTGAGAAGTCACAGAGATCATTTTAAGTTTCACCAAGAGCTAGAAAACATTTTGGGTCTCCAAGACAACCTCTCCATTACACCGAAGTCACAGAATTCGCCCATGTTCCTTCGTTGTAACACTGTGGAATTGGGGAGACCACATACCGAGATCAATATGTCAGACCGAAAAGGCACTCATCATATCTAAGTCTCCAGAACATAAGAAATCTCCCGCCAAACTTCACATTTCATTCTATCTACTTCGCTATAGATCACAGATATCGGGGAGACCAAATGGAGAAATCACCCCGAGCGTCGTAAGCCTTGAGCCATAATATATCGCCAAGACATCAATGCACCCATACCAACAGAAAAGCTTTGTCCAATGTAAGTCACTGTAGCTTATCACACTCAGGGAGATGTTATATAGAGTACACAATGTTTCACCAAAACACCCCGAGCGCATACCAATTCATCAAGACAATTTAGAACTCCCACCAAAGATCCTTCATCGTATTCCATTGGCGAGACCGAAGGTCACTCGCCGAGACCCTATGGTGAAGTAGCCAAGTTTGGCTGAAGATAATCCATAATGTGCTTGTCGCAGAGACACCCCAATTTCGGTAAGATGCTAGCCCGACCGTTTGACTCCCGCCGATGAATCTTCACACATGCACAAGTCGGGGAGACAAATAAAACTCGGTGAAACCCTATCTCGAAAGCCATAAGATATGCCGATAGGAGCCTCCACAGTCACTGAAACAATATGGATGTAATGCCGATAACTTCCAACAGAAAAATGCTAGTCGCCACAATAGAGAACATGTCATGCCGAAAACCACCTACAGGAAAATCCATTTGCTGTGACAAATAATAAGTCTTGCCGATAGGCAACATAGACTTATTGCAAGCAGAAGAAGTACAACGGGTCGGGGAGACAAGAATGAACATATGTCGATATGGACCCAGACATGAAAAATGCACAACACAATTGATTCAATGGGACAATATGGCAAACAATAGATGAAAAATGCACAAGGTCGGACCAAAACTAGAAGTTTATGAATGAAAACTTATGTAAAAACACCAGATTTTTTATAGTTCTAATAGTGGCTCTGTCTAGGAATGAATGATAGTAAGATCATTGCAAGGATCCATAATCTTTAGGTGAGCAGACTAGACATAAAATGAAGAACCGGTGAGCAGCAATGGAAGTGAAAGGAAATGGAAATGAAAGCGAAGTGGGAGTGAATGCAAAGGGAATGCAAGATGGAGGTGAATGGAAAATAAGAGTGGAATGGAGGTGGATGAATGCCTAAAACTACTATGCATGGAAAATAATTTTTAAGAGGATACACAAGAGTTGTCCATGCACTGGCAACTCTTAATCCTCTATGTTGCTCAAGAGAAGAAAAGCTTCAAGAATTGCCCATGAACAAGAAATTCCTGATCTTCACCAGCCATGTTCTGTAGATGATATAAGTCTTCACCCCCTTTTCCAACAACAACAAAAGGTCCCAGCCACAAAGCTTTGAATTTACCATGCTTGCCCTTCTCTTGACACCTTGCAATCCACATCAACACTAAGTCATTCTCTTCAAACTTTCTATCCTTTTCCTTCTTATCAAATAGATACTTCATCTGTGCCTATAACTTCATGTTTTGATTTTGGGCCTCCCTCCTTACTTCATCAAGTTCAGCAAGTTGCTCCATTTTGTCTTCCATGGGTTCAAGAACTTTCAAATCTTCTTGTAAGACAAACTTGTAGACTGGTAACAAATTCTGTAGAGGCATCCTAGCTTGTACTCCATACACTAATTCAAATGGGGACTTCCCAATTTCCTTTTTCACAGTGATCCTGTCAGCCCACACAACCAATTTTAACTTTGACTCCCAAGCCTTCTTGTTCTTTCCCAGCATCCTCTTTATGATCTTCAAGAGACTCTTATTGCTAGACTCTACTTGACCATTGGCTTGTGGATGATAAGGAGCTGCATAAGAAATAATAATGCCATACTTATCACAGAAACTCTTGAATTCATCAGACCTGAAACACATCCCATTGTTTGTGATTATCCTCACTGGTGTACCAAATTTGGTGATAATGTTGTCCATCAAGAAATTTGTTACAACTTTACTTGTAGCCTGCTTGGTTGGGATTGCCTCCACCCATTTTGTAAAATAATCAGTGGCAACTAGTATCCACCTATGTCCTCCACTTGACCTCTCCTGTATCTCTCTAATGAAATCAATTCCCCATTGATGAAAAGGTGCATCATCCTGTAGAGGTCGAAGTGGCAAAGCACCCTGATACTTCAATTTTCTAGAAAACTTTTGGCAAGCCTCACATTTTCTCACATGTGTAAAGGAATCATTAAAAATGTTTAGCCAATAATACCCAGCCCTGAGAATTTTGTGCGCAGTTGTCCTTGCTGAATAATGACCTCCACAGACTCCTTCATGCATTTCCTTCAAAACATGCTTGGCCTATGATTCATCTAGACATAATAACAATATGCCATCTCTATTTTTCCAAAATAGATCGCCATCCATGAAGACATACTTTGATGCCTACAACTTCAAGGTTCTCCTCTGGCTATCACCCAATCCATCTGGACACTTCATATATTTAAGATAATGCATAACATCAGTATACCAAGGAGTGTGTTCAATACTTGCAATTGCAGCCTCTTCTTCAACATTGCAAATCTGATTTTCCTCAATATTAGTTTCTGCCATCAGCTTAGCCAAGCCTTGGCCTCTTACTAGCTTAGTAATCTGTATCTCCATGTCAAATTCTTGAATCTTTTTGATCCATCTACATCTTTTCCTTGTGACTTCAGATTGTGTTAAAATGTCTTTGACAGCAGCATGAGGGACAAAAGCAACTACTTTTGCACCAACAAGATATGGTCTGAATGCTTTAATAGCCTTTACCAATGCAAAAACCTATTTCTCCATTATGTCATACTTCAATTCAGACCCCTATAATGATTTACTAAAGAAAGATACAGGCTGTTCATGACCATCATTATTCTTTTGTAACATAATAGCAGCAATAGTATGCATTGAGGCAAATGAAAAAATCTGAAAAGGCTTTGTAAAATCTAGAGATTTAAGAATAGGAGCCTCTTTGATAGCCTTTTTGATAGATATAAAAACATCTAAAGCCTCAGTAGTCCAGTCCATTTTTTGTCCTTTCTTCAACATTTTTGATATGGGCTTGATGATCTCAACAAAATTAGAAACAAATCTTCTAACAAAATTAATTTGTCTAAAGAAAGATTGTACAGCCTTAACAGTTTTGGGAATAGGAACCTTATCAATAGCTTCAACTCTCTCAGGATCTATTTTAATTCCTTCTTTTGAAACAATATGACCCAAGAGCTTACCTTTTGTGACTACAAAATGACATTTCTTGGGATTTAAACTAATACCATATTCAAGAGCTTTGATAAATACCTTTTCAAGATGTTGCACATGATCTTTAGCTCTCTTTGAATAAGCAGTCAAGTCATCTTGGTACACCACCATGATGATATTAATCAAATCAGCAAATGCTACATCCATGGCTCTTTGGAAAGTCGCTCCAGCATTGGTGAGACCAAATGGAATTCTTATGTATACATAGGTTCCCCAAGGAGTAGTGAATGTTGTTTTGTATTGCTCAGATTCTTTGACTTTAACCTAATTGTATCTAGAAAACCCATCCATCATGGACAACAGTTCACAGCCTGTCACCTTATGTAGTATAGCTTCCATATTTGGTAGAGGATAATTATCCTTAAGAGATGCCATATTTAAATTTCTAAAGTCAACACACAATCTGATGTCACCATTCTTCTTTCTCACAGGAACCAGATTTGAAACCTAGGTTGAATGTTTGATTGGTTTAATGATTCCTCCATCCCCGAGCTTTGTTAATTCCTCATGTATCTTAGACTCCAATGTTGGATTTATAGGTCTTTGCTTCTGTCTAAAAGGCTTGGCGTCTGGCTTCAAAGGTATTTCATGCTGAAATAAATCCTCCCTGTATGCTTTCAAATCTTCATATGAATAGGAAAACACATGTTTGTACTTTCTTAGCAACTCAATCAGCATTTGCCTAATTGTTGGGCTGATCTTCTTCCCAATGTATACCTTTCTTGGTGCTATTTCAGTTCCCAAGTTAATTTCTTCAACATCTTCCTTTCTTACTGGTGTTTGCTTCATAAGGGACTGATCACTTCCGTCATACACCCTTTCTAGTGCCACTAATCCTTTAGGAAGCTTGTTTTTTTGAGTTGTAAGATCTCCTTTCCAAACACAGTTTGTTTCCCATCTACTTCCTCAACAAAGGCATTGAAATCAATCTCCTGGGATTCATACTGATCTATACTATTGAGGAATTTCAAAAGGTCTGTATCATCATTGAAAATTTTCCAACTATAAACATTATCTGGAACAACAGGCCTCGTCTTGAACTCAATCTGTGACACCCCATCCAATGTGATATCATCCTTCTTCAACGCCACATTTGCTAAAAAATCAGCCATTATGTTCTTTGATCTATCAATCCACTCAATTAAGAAGGCATCAAACAATTCAATTGTGTCCCATGCAGCATTCTTGTATTGCTTTAATCTTTTGTGCTTTGCTGCATACTTGGATTTAATTTGTGAAACAACCAACTCAAAATCACCAAAAATAGTTAACAACTTAATCTTGTGTTTCACAGCTATGTTCAAGCCCGTCAATAAAGCTTCATACTCTGCCACATTATTTGTACATTCAAATGCTAACAGAAAAGAATATTTAAAAGTAATACCTCCAGGTGAAACAAATACAATCCCAGCTCCATTACCTTCTTGGCTGCAGGCTCCATCAAAATACATCTTCCAGACACCATTGCAATTCTATGCAACATGTTTTTCAATTGGATCACTATTAATTAATTCTGGCTGAGCTAGTTCTATTTTAAAACTCCCCAAATCAACATCATAAAAATAATTAATTTGATCTTGTGGTACACATTCAACAAGTTGGCTTATTCTTGGTTCCCTGTACAATTTGACTTCCTGGCCATTAATTGGTATTGTAGCATAAGATAAATCAAATTGAACATTTCCACCTACAGCTGCAGTCTACTGCCTTGACAAAAGCATCCCGAATTGAGGAGTATCAATGGCTGTTATGTCTATATTGTAAGCCACCTATGAATAAGTAGCCAATTTGACTTCAACGCCTCTCATAATTCCCACCACCGGTACTGGTCTATTATCCATTGCATAGCACTTCCCTTCACATGTATCAACCCACATGCCCAACTGCTTCATTACTCCGACTGGCATGATGTTTATAGCAGCACCAGAATCTATCATGCAATTCATCAGTAATTTATTATTTATAAGTAATGTGGTAAAGAATGGATCCACTTGTGGGGAAGTTGTTAAAACATCACCCATACAGACTTCTGATTTATTTAACTTTTCCTGCCTACTGATTTCTTCAGAATTCATATGTTTTTCATTCTAATTTGTAATCAATCGAACAACATTATCTCTGTATTCTTTAATTTTCATTAATTCAAGTAGTGGTATAGACATCTTTACCTGAGATAATGCCTGTGTGAAGTCAAAAGAAGAGTTCTCTATCTTAACAACCTTCCTTAATTCTGGTGCTTCTCCTTTGCTTTCTTCTTTTTCTTTTTTATTAAGCTGGCCAGGCATCTGTATTTCTTTATTTAACTCTTTTACTTCCTCTTTTTGGCCTAGTTTCTGTTCAATTTTATCATGCTACTTGTTTTCTGGCTTCTTTACAGTTTCCTATGTTACCTTTTAATTTTTTATAAAAATTCCCCCAGTAGTCCCATCTTGCTCATTTACTTTTTTGTTTCTCAACCAATATTGAATTTTGGCTTTCTCAACTGCAGTAATAGTGATCCTTTCTATTTCATCTTTAGTGAGTCTTCTAACACTACACTGAACAGGCGCCTCAACAGAATGTGGCTCTGTGTAATCTTCATCAGAATCATAAAAGATCTAATGTTCAACCATATGGACATTATATTTCTGATTTGCAACATCATATTCATAACCTTCATCCTCTGAAGATGAATTTCTTTCCTCAACATGGTGAAAAACATTTGAAGTCAAATACACCTTGTGATCTTCTCCATCATTCTCCATCAACATTCCCTCTTCATGCATCCTTTGAGCTACAACACAATAGTCTGGAGAATGTGGCTGATTACAAACTTCACAAAAGTAATTATTACTCACCATGTAAGTCCCTTTCTTGCTTAATGGATCTAGAGTTTCTTTATTTTTGGGCCTAACTGATACAGGTTTCCCATCTTTCCAATCTGTATTGTAAGGCATATCGTGCAACCTTGGTCTTTCATTTCTGTTTTCATTTCTGTATGCATTCTCTTGTCTGTACTAATAATTATTGTTTTGCTGAGGAGGCCTCAGGTTGTCTCTTTTATTAGTTATGCCAGCAGCCTTCCTGTTGTTTTCAATTGTCAGTGTTATCTTCTGTGCTTTAACCAAATATCTTGGGGGTCTACTTCTCAGTTCATACCCTATCTTAAGATCAAATGCATTTAAATAAACACTCAATACAACAGAATCTGGCAACCTTGATCTAGGAGGTACTTTAGTATGCAACTTGTTGAATTTTCGGTTGAAATCATAAATTGAATCATTCTGATTTTTTTGAATTCTCATTAATTCATGAAGAGTTGCATCTAGAGCATTTTGATTTCTATATTGCTCTAAGAGTTTGTCTTGAAATTCCTGGAGAGAATTAATTGAGAATGCTTGCAGGATGTTGAACCAATCCCTAGCATCTTCAAGAAGTGACATCATGAACAGCTTCATGTGTAAATCTTCATAAGGCATATCTAGGTCCTAAATGAAAACATTAAAACTCCTTAAATGTTCTTCAGCTGTGATTGCATTACTCCCTGTAAATTTGGGCACCATATTCCTCCAACTGCCATCCATAGGGTAAGGATACAACTGAAAACTAGTTAAATCAAACTGTCTGATCATGGTTGCATGCTAGTGAGGTGGAGGCATAGGTGGATGCTGATACTGAGGCATGTGATTATTATACTATGCATTGTGAGGTGGGATATAATGTTGGCCAGGAGGTGGATACATACATGTATGCTGTGTGGGAATATGAGGCGGAAAATTTGGCTGCTTGTAATGATTCCCAATCTGATTTTGAGGAGCATTTTGTTGATTGGAGGGCCCTACACCATGATCACCCTACTTGTGAGGTGGGACATACTTTGGGCCACCAGCTGTTTGATCAGCAATTTGGGCTTTCTATAATTTAGCCTCCAATTCCTTTATCTTTTTCTCTTTCAGCTCCAACTGTGCTTTTACTTCATCAGGAATCGAGAGCTCATGGTTTCTTTCTGCCTCTTGTTCAGCTTCAAACCCAGCCTGTTTCTGAGAATCATAAAAAGGATTTCTTTGATCTTCAGGAGTATGAGGTTCTGCACTTGAATCATCTCTCCATGTATCATAGCAATTATCTGTTTCACAATGTGATCTTGGTGCTTTACCATTCTTTGTTATGCACATGTCTTCATTTATTCTTTTTCTCTTATCACCTCTATCATCCTTATGTGCCCATTTACTACTGCTAGTAGGAGCTCTGGTATGACCTCCCCTGTACTGAGATCTTCTTCCATTCATGATGAATAGCTGCAAAAATTATGTCAAAGTCGCCACTCACTTTTATCAAAAATGAGAAAAATGTTTGTTACTTCTAATTCCCAGCGGAGTCTATGCAATAATTTTGACTCAATAAGTAAGGCTTTGATTCTGATTGTTCCCCAGTAGAGTCGCCAATTTGTTAGCTCTCAAAAAAGCAGGCAAGATACCTCAAAAGGCTGCCAATCTCTTGATACGCTTTAGGGTAACAGAACAAGGTTTGAAACAATTAAACCTTCTACTCTTTAGCTGCTGCAAAACCAAGGCGGGTGTACCTCTTTGAATAATGCAGACTTAACTTGCAATCAATCCTCTTACAACACTTGTTCACAATGGAAAATGGGAATGAACAAATGAAATTCAATTTGAAAACAATGACAATATTCTGCTCCAAGTCCTAAATACTCAATTAAAAGAAACTGGATGAATTTATAATGATGAAGTGCAGAGACTAGTGCCTTGTTGGGTATGCGGAGTCAAATGGGATCAAGATAAACAACACTTTCTAGAGAAGACACAAATTATCTGGCATATGTTTTGTTTACAACTTGTATAAACATGCAACAATGTGACTACTAAGTTCTACTTCAATAATCCAAAATGAGTTTCTCTGATTACTGTGATCAATAAAAGGATTTAATCTTTGCTTGAAAGAACCAGTTGATTGATCACACAAATACAACAAATGTGTATCGATAAATCAAACATAAACTTGCTATGTTAATTCAAACAACCAGAAAAATCATTCATGGAGACAACTTAGCAGTATTTTTCATTTCAATTTAACAGATAATTGACACCAGAGAAATGCAGCAACATCAACTGAATCTCATAAATACCTCCATTGCGAAATCATGCAATAATAGCCTCTGGTCTAATAATTTTATTCTACTGTCTCTACTTACAATATATCAAAAATCTCTAGTTTTGTCCTAATTAACAATTACAACATGCTTATTTATACACCAGCATGAGAAAAATATCAAAATAAAATATTATGTTGGCCCTCCACAAGATTCAGGCTCAATTCAAGTCAGCTAGCAATGGTCATCCAAAAAGACTCGTGTCGGCCATAGCATTCTAAAATTCTATTTTCACCAGTGAGCAGTCGGCTAGACACAACATATCGTCCTGCCGAAGGCAATTCAAATGCTTCATCCTGTGTTCACTATCCACGCTATGCTTTCACCGTAACAATCCGGGTCGAGGAGAAATCACAAAGACTACATAATGCTCCACCGAAGGCTCCCCCTAATTTCGTGTTGTTGTGACCAGGCAAATGTTATTCTGAAGACAAGAGGCATCCTTTTATTCTTTTTTCATTTTGCTATAGCCCTGTGCTGTCAGTGAGAAGTCACAGAGATCATTTTAAGTTTCACCGAGAGCTAGAAAACATTTTGGGTGACCAAGACAACCTCTCTGTTACACCGAAGTCACAGAATTCACCCATGTTCCTTCGTTGTAACACTGTGGAATTGAGGAGACCACATACCGAGATCAATATGTCAGGCCGAAAAGGCACTCATTATATCTAAGTCTCTAGAACATAAGAAATCTCCCGCCGAACTTCACATTTCATTCTATCTGCTTCGCTATAGATCACAGATATCGGGGAGACCAAATGGAGAAATCACCCCAAGCGCCGGAAGCCTCGAGCCATAATATATCACCAAGACACTAATGCACCCATACCGACAGAAAATCTTTGTCCAATGTAAGTCGCTATAGCCTTTCACACTCGAGGAGACATTATATAGAGTACACAATGTTTCACCGAAACACCCCGAGCACATACCAATTCGTCAAGACAATTCAGAACTCCCACCGAAGATCCTTCATCATATTCCATCGGCGAGACCGAAGGTCACTCGCCGAGACCCTACGGCGAAGTAGCCAAGTCTGGCTGAAGATAATCCATAATGCGCTTGTCGTAGAGACACCCCAATTTCGGTAAGACGCTAGCCCGACCGTTTGACTCCCGCTGATGAATCCTCACACATGCACAAGTCAGGGAGACAAACAAAACTCGGTGAAACCCTATCTCGAAAGCCATAAGATATGCTGATAGGAGCCTCCATGGTCTCCGAAACAATATGGATGTAATGCCGATAACTACCAACAGAAAAATGCCAGTCGCCACAACAAAGAACATGTCATGCCGAAAAACACCTGTAGGAAAATCCATTCATTGTGACAAATAATAAGTCTTGTCAATAGGAAACACAGACTTATTGCAAGCAGAAGAAGCACAACGGGTCGGGGAGACAAGAATGAACATATGCCGATATGGACCCAGACATGAAAAATGCACAACATGATTGATTCAATGGGACAATATGGCAAACAATAGATGAAAAATGCACAAGGTCAGACCAAAACTGGAAGTTTATGAATGAAAAATTATGTAAAAACACCAGATTTTTTATAGTTCTAACAATACCATCATCTTCAACTGTGTTTTCTAGTGCATGATCATCTTCTTCCATAGGATCATTAACTTCAACTTCAATATTTACAGCTCCATGTTCGTTCACTTGCAAAACCACATTCTCTGGGTCATGATAATCCATGTCATCCGCCCTAGGGTGCCCCACCTTTATAATAATGATAGACACAAATAAACCATGATTATGATCAATTGATTATATATATATAATATTAAAACGATATAAACATTTACAAATTCAATCAATATAAACACATATAATGAACAACTTACCAATGGATGATAATCATGCCCCCTTCAACATGACCATGCTACCTACAATTTTTCTCAGTTGTTGTGATTAAAAGTCATCTCGCCTTTAAGCCCTTGCAATTATTGCAAGGACAATAACATTTCCCATCACCCTTTCTTTTCAATCTAGCCCACAATCTATCAAGTGTCTCTTGATTTTGTTATGAACTAATATTATCTGACATGATTTTTCTTTACCAAGCTTGACTATTTAGATCTTCAAAAAATATCAAACTCACACTCTAATAATTTTTATTCATAGATAGGTAACAAAATCTAATAATTTTGATATTTTACACCAAAAAAATTTGGCATGCAACCCCCCCTGCAAAAGAGAAGATAGTCTGAAGTTAATGACCCCAAAAAACACTTTAAAATGCTAATTCCAAAACTTATTAAATTATGATTTTACTATGATTTCCAACCGTTAAGACTCCTAAAATCATAATATTGAACTTGATCGCAAACTTCCTACAATGATGGAGGTTGCGAGCTAGTAAGAGCAAGTGACCCATTCCTAAGGAGCAACAAGTCGGAATCATCATTGCTAATGTCAATACAGATTTATCCTTTTAGTTAAAGATGTAATGTGTCACTTCTTATGACGATCCTATCCCTAGGGCCCTCAACATTGAGAGAGCCCTAATTGCACAAGGAAGCACAAACTAGTAGAATTTGGCAAATAAATGACTAGGTGACTAAAAAATTTAGTCACAACTAAAAATGACTAAATTCTACTCATTTTTTGCAACTCAGCTATAAATGAGTAAATAAATTACTAGTTTGGTCGTTGGTTAGAAATTATTTAGTCGCACAAATAAAAATTACTAAATAGTTAGTCATTTATTTAGTCACAATCCATTTGAATAAATCATTTAAGGAATCAAGAATATAGCCCACCAAAATACTCTAAAACTTTAATAAACATACCCTAAAACTTTTGTCAAAATCTTATTTTCAAGTGTAGCCCACCAGAATGGAGTTTTCATTTTAATAAACATACTCTAAAACCTTCGTCAAAACATTATTTTCAAGCATAGACCGCCAAAATGGAGAAGTGTTTCCGTAAAGAATGATAGAGAACGGTGAGGAGATGTGCATGAAAGGAGGCATAGGATTCATTGCTGCTTATCTCATTCCTGCTCTGCTCAACAAATCTTACATTGTAAGACTAGGTATTTACTTGACATATATTTGCATAATCTCAAATTCCTTCAAAGGCTTTTGAAGTATCAATGTATCCTATATAGGGTTTAGAATGATTTCTTTTAATTAAAAAAATAAATAAATGATGTATTTCCCTGTAATTAGATAATGTGGAGATCTCCTAAATCTTCCCCATCACACTATCCTCTTCATTAATCCAGCTACTAGGGTTTTGTATGTGACATCTTTAATATCTTCATGACCATGGCTTTTAAATAGATCTCAATTTTTTCTTTAATCATTTTCATGGTAACCCTTGAGTTCTATAATCCACCTTCAACCTCTTCTAAGAATGGTGTCTTAAGCTAGACTGCATAGTATGCATATAAAGCAAGTCCTTCATACTTGCCATTATTCCAAACCACCACTCACTGCCTTGCTTAAAATGTTGCCTCCATAAGCACAATAGCATGTTTTAAAATCATGGTTGCCAGTGATTGACCATTAAGGTCACCACTTTCATCAAGATACAATGAGATTTTTGTCTTCAAACTCAAGGAATTATGCAAGATAACATTGTGAATTATTTGTTGTGTATGATTTGATTTTCTTGCACATTTACTACTTTGCTAACTTCCTTTAAGACTAGGTATTGCACCCTCAGCTGCAATCTCAAACAACTCACTCACTATCACTTGAAGATTCCTTTCATGAGCATCCTTCTATAAAATCAAACTATGCCCTATAGACTACCTACTTACTACAGGGGACTCATTGTTTCATGGTATTGTAGATCTTAAGATCCTTCAACCTTATTAACACTACTTCATAGTCCACAAGGTATTATTCACTATTCTCCCATCTTTGATGAGTCTCAAAACACTGCTCAAACATGCAATCCACTACCTCTATTATACATTAATGGCTAAGAAGAAATATTGAACCTATGATTACCACTGTTACTTCATTTGGACAGTCATTCCCTGATTGCATTTTCCTTGTCTAACACTACCAAAAGCATTTGAAAAACCCTTAAGGTCAGCAAGGGGGTAAGGAAACTCACTGTTAAAATCTCCACTTTACTATGCAAGGTTTGATCTTTATTATCTTGTCAATGCTCAGCCTCTTTTTGACTATCACATCTCAAGTGACTGTCATTCTTCTTACTGTAGATTGCATTTGCAAATGTCACTAAGCTACATAGTGTGCTTGTTATTGGCTACAATCTTTAGATTGTAAGATTTTGTTATTAGCTACAATGTCTCAATCTTTCTAGTATTGCAACCTCACTAATCTGCTAGAGTTATTGTTTATGTTTCTATAGAGGCCTAGAGTTTGTACCCTAATCATGCTCTTCCCAATGCTTCTATTGGTATTAAAAAATAACTTTAAATCTTGGGTCAGAAAATTAGTTGTCTTGACAAAGTTGTGGTATGATCTTCGATTGCATCCTAGAGTGTGTGGGAAGCTTGTGTTTGATCATTAAGGTATGTAAACCTGATCAGGAAAATGTATCCTATATAGCATGGGTCTTGCTTTAATACTTTCCATAATGGTTATTATCATATCACATTATTATAGTTTGTGGTAACCCAAGATTGCATTCAAGTATGTAACAAACTTGGTTTGTAGTTTAAGCTATACACTTTTAAGTAACATTCATAAGGTTTAGAAAATCTTGATCACTCTTTAGAATAGCCCATTAAACATGGGTTGTGCTTGAATGCACTACATAATTGATATAATACAACCACTCTACATATCAACTAGAGTTATAGGCTCTTTATTGCAGCAAGAGGTAATCACTCTTCGATCATGCTATAATTACATCCTAACCTATTAAACTTGAGACAACCTAGATGCACCCAATGATGATTGACACCTACATTATACAACCTGAATTAACTATATTATATGAGTGCCTCCATTTCTATCACAACATAGCCACATTAAACTTGGGTCACACATGAATGCATCTGTATTTGTTATAGCACAACTGTGCACATGACCAATAGAGTTATGGATCACATAATTATAGTCACAAGAATTTGTTCCTTGGTTGTGATCTTATGGTGATTCCACACAACAAAATCTGGACATGAAATTCTCAAAACCCTAAACCTTTAAAAATGAAATATGATGAGATGTTGCTTTAAAATAGGATTTTCAAACCTGGAACTACAAATATGACTTCACAACTGAATTCTACAAAAAGACAATGACTACCCTCAACCTGGTGATATCTTCTTGAATTTTTTTGATTTTTCCCAAGAAAATCGTCCTTAGTTCTCCACAAACTATCTCAAGTAGAGAAAAACACTGTCGCAATAAATCAACGAACTCACTTTTCTTTATGTCAGCCACAATTTGATTTTTTTCTTATTTTTCATGTTTGTCAAATTTTGACGAAACTAATAGTTGGCATTTCGACGAAACCTAGGTTCGTGAAAATTTTGATGAACATCAGGGATAAACTTTTGAAAAATTAAAAATTACACATCAAATTTTACAAGCACCTGACGATACATCAAATTATACATATTTTGTCAGATTTTGTAGTCAAATGAGTTAATGAGGAGAAAAAGGAGCATCTGAAGAGACCTCATCATCCTCATCTAAAGATTCAAAGTACTCTAAATAATCAAACTACCGAATAGTATCATCATCATAGGGTATCATGTCTAAAAAATGAAGAGGCAGAAGACAGTCTAAAATAGGACTATCTAGGAATGGATGAGTATCAAGATCTCCATATATCTCCCAAATTTTAGTCCAAAGAGTATGAGGACATTAAAAATGAACAATAGTGCTTCAAAAATTCATCATCAACATGCATTGCAATAACTCCTAAGACATGATCCCTTTTTCAATTCCAAGAAAATTTCTTACTAGTTGTACTTGGAGGGGGAACAAGATCATACAAATGTGGAAACAAATGAAGCCATTAAAGATGTTTTATAATATCATCTCTCCATTGTTTATAGTTTCTCTTTTTCAACATAATTAGTGAGGGATGAAATGAAAACCCCACAATAAACCAAAATTACAAAGACCTTAACCTTCAACAACAATTAGAAACTCCCAAATATGATGCACAACTAAAAATGAATCCTTCCCAATAAATAAACCTTCTCCAAATAGCAGTATGTCCTAGTAATCAAGTAAATGCCACAACTTGCACAAACTCAATGGATTGTACCTGGGGCTGAATCTGAAAAAAGTGCATGGAAAAAATGATAGAGCTCTTAATTACCTTCACAATACCACTAGAATCTCCAAAATCTGAAAATTTTGTGAAAATATATGAGCTCGGGAATCCAATAGGAAGATCTGCCTTCAGTTGGTAATAAAATGTACCTGTAGCAAAATATGGAAAAATGATCTACACCACTTCAAAGTATGTGAAACCATCTTTCTATTTGATATCTTGTTTAAAAAATTTTGATACCCTGGCAAAAAATTATGCTTTGTTGAGAAAAACTATCTAATTTAGGCTTGTAGGCTAAACAGGGGAAAAAAATAAGCCCCTTAGAGTGCTAGACCTTGGTCCTCAATATGACTGAGGGCATAGGGAGTGAAAAAAAAGAGTCATCATCGAAGTGGTAGCCGGGTGGTGATAGTTGGTGGTGGGAAATGCCACTCCACTTGGCACCTCCCATGAGTGATAACCAACCACGGGCACTAGTGATGGTAAAGATGAAGCCAATGTGGTGTATTAAGTGCACTCGACAAGATTAACATGGGCCTGCAAGAAATAAAAGCTTACTATACAAACAAAGATTTCTTGATAGAGAAATAATTAATGCCTCCAAAAATGATGTCATCTGACATAGTTCGCAGAGTTTATAATAATTCAAACCCTCAAGTATTATGCCATCATAAAAAAATTAATTTCCCACCTTATAAAATATTTTACTAAACAAAAATAAGTTTCCCAATAAATATTAAAATTTTACCCTGTATAAATAATTATGCAAATCCGCAAAAAAAATTTTGCATGGGGGGAGGATATTTTTCACCTGCAGGACTATACAGATCCATAAAGTATGGATTTTTTCAACTACTAGAAAAAAAAATGTGATTCCTCTAAAGAAAAATTTTGAATTTTGATGAATTGATAGGCATTTTAGGGGTTTTTGGGCCTCTTGGATGTAATGGTGGGGTCAAATCTAACCTAATGTGCTCCAAAAATTAACTAGCTCACAGATGATGAAAACTAACCCATAATGCAAACCCTCAAACCTAAAATGAAAATCTCCTCAGCTCAACTCTCCATTATGAGATGGACATTTCAAGGCTTATGCTCTGATACCATGTTGGAAATATTGATGAAAAATGAACCCAATTGAAGTTGCACACTCTTCAATGGATCAACCATGAAAGACACCATCAACAAAAAAGTGTTACAACATGAGCATGAAGATTGATGATTGATCAAATGATGATGTATTAATGATCTATTGAATTGATCTAGATTATTTACAAATGTAGAAGCACCTTGTATATATAGGCAAGGTGTTATGAGGTAGGATAACTACCCTTGATACAAACATTAAATGCCTAATGCAAATAATAAATGCATTAGATAATGCATATGAAAAATATTAAATGCCTAGATGACTAAACGTAAATAATGAGACATGGCCCCATTATGACTAACTTCTAGAAATGACAACTAGGACTACCTTAGCTCCTAAGTAAAATTATCATGTGAATAGGTCCCCACTAATGATTAGTTAGGAAATAACCCCATTTACACCAACATCACCAACTAGTAAGTCACTAACATCTTCTTTCACACTATAATTTTAGTTTACCAACAATGTTGCCAAATATGAAGCTTTATTATTAGGATTAAATCTAGCTATAAAGCATGGTATCAAGAAACTTAGGTTCCCAAGGGACTTAGAGTTAGTTTCAAAATTCAAAGAAAAATATGCTTCCAAGAATAAAAGGTTGAAATAGTATAAATCTGATGTATAGCATGTTGTTGAATTATTTGATGCTTTTTCTATTGATTAGATTGATAGAAGTAAAAACTTCATGGCTAATTTTTTGCTAATATAGAAATAATATATCATGACATAACTTTAGCCTGAATTTATATAATTGAGGTGTTGACTAGGCCCTCCCTTCCTAATAATGTATTCCACTAGAAAGTCTTCCATGATGATCAAGACCTAGTTAAACTCTTACATTGTATACATGAATACCATAATCAAGAGATAGATTTCCAAGGTTTTTTGAGATTATTGATGGAAAAGAGGAAATCTTTGGAAATGGGGTCATCTAGCTCAAAACAAAAAATCCTAAAAGGACTAGCATCATTAGAAAGATATTTTAATGGTATTGAAAATCATATAGGAAAGCTAGCCTCTATGCATGAGAGAGACCTACAAGAAATTAATCTTGGAATAATTGCATCACCATAGAGGGTGTTTATTGAGAAGAAGATGAACCATATTGTAAGATATATGTGCATTTCTCTATTAAGAAAATACAAGAGTGTGCTTTCTTTCTCATATGATGACTTAAAAGCTTACAAAGAGGAATTTTTCCAACTTGAAACTCCTCTAAATCCTAATGCCAAGCCATTTAGACAAAAAAAAAACCCATAACCCCTACCTTGGCACCAAAAATACAAAAAAGAACTAGAAAACTTAGGTATGGTGGGATAATAAATCATATTAGACATTCCACTTGGCTTTCTACTTTAGTCCCTATAAGAAATAAGAATGAAGAAATTAGATTGTGTGGACTTTAGAAACCTAAATGTGTCAACCTTGAAAGACAATTATCCTTTACCTAAAATGGAATCCCTATTGTACAAGGTCACTAGTTGTGAATTACTACTGTCTAAGATTGATTGGCTTTCAAGATATAACTAGGTGAAGGTTAAAGAATCAAAGCAATATAAAAAAACCTTCACTACACCTTTGGGTGATTTTATTTATGTTAGGATGCCTTTTGTTTTGACTAATGTTGGTTGCCACTTTTTAGAGAGAAATATATTTTACATTCTCTAATTTGATTGATATCATCATGGTAATTTATTAGGATGATTTAACTCCTTTTTCCATGAAAGAGGGAGACTATTGCATGCATTTTAAGAAATTTTTGGTCAAGGCTTTAGAGTTTGGAGTTTCCTTGAATTGAAAAATTTCATGTTTGGGATAACAAAGGGGAACTTATTGGGTCATATCATTTCAAAAGAAGGTATCAAAAGTGACCCTCAAAGAGTGGCTACAGTTGAGAAAATTCCACAGCCAATGACTATTAAGGGTATGTAGTCTTTCTTTGGCCAAATAAATTTAGTTAGAAGGCTTATGCCTAATTTTTCAAAATAGAATAAAGTGATTTCAAAAATACTAAAGAAGGGAGAAACCATCTCTTGTAGTAAGGAGCCTAAAAAATATTTTTCAAAGCATAAAATAAGTAATCAAATAGGCTCCAATTTTAAAGTCACTTGATTTTTCAAAACCATTTCATTTTTTTTCTATTTCCTCTTTCCACATAGTTGTCATTTTGTTGCAAAATAATGATGAAGAGTATGAGAAACCTATTTCATTTTTCAGTAAATCCCCTTAAATATATAGAATCATTAAAGTATGATACTATGGAGAAGCATGCATATGTACTAGTAAAATTAGTAAAATAAATCAGGCCTTACTTGGTAGGAGCCAAATTTATTGCATATTTTCCTCATGCAACTATGAAAGACATTTTCACACAACAAGAGGTTACATGAAGAAGATGTAGGTAGATCAAAAAGTTCTAGGAGTTTAATATTTATATTCAAATCACTAAGTTGGTTAAAGTAAAAGGACTTTCTAAACTCATAGCTAAGGCTAACGAGGAAGATGCTTAGGTGAATTGTATGGAAGAACAAATTCCACAAAAGGAGTGTAATCTTAAGAATTCCCAATGGAACAAGGATATAATATAGCACCTGCAACATATGAATTGTTCAAATAATTTGATTTATAATCAAAAAAGGACTTTGAAGCTATGAACATCAAGTATGTTATGAAAATTGGTGACTTATATTGGAAAAAAATAGATGGTGTCCTTTTAAGATGTTTGGATGAGAGTCAAGATTCTAATTTTCTATCAAAAATGAACAATGGGAATTGTGGTGGGAACTCCATTGCTAAAAAACCTACTCATAAGATACTCAAAGTAGGCTACTTATGGCCAACACTATTTTTTGATACATAAAAGATAGTGAGAATCTTTGATAGATGCATGTCAAAAGTTCTATAGAAAATGAAATAATTTTGGGACCTTACCTTTGAGGCATGTTACTATAGAAACCCCATTCTAGTAGTGGAGAATTGATTTCATTATTAAAATTATAGAGAAATCTATTGGTGGGTTAAAAATGATTCCTCTCCCCATTAATTACTTCACTAAATAGATTAAGGATGTGTATATCAGAAAATCAATCAAAAAGGTGGTTGTAGACTTTGTAATGATGCACACTGTTACAAGATTTGGATTCCCTAGTAAATTGATCATAGATAATAGAATTTTTTTAAGTCTAAAGAGTTTAAATATTTTTTTGAAGATATGGGATAAACTTATTGTACTTATCTCCCTATCATCCACAAGGAAATTGAAGGGAATGCAATATTGAGAGGAGGGTGAATCAGTATATCAAATCCATTTAAAAATATTTAATTCAACATGAATTACTATGAATCAATTCTCCAAAAATGAATCTTAAGTCATCAAAAAAGCTAGTGTCAATCAAGTAAACATAGATGTACACATTCACACAATGAACACCATATATATGTGGAAATATGAAATGGGAAAAACCACGGTGAGAAGAGTTGCTTGGAGCTACTATCCAAATCCATCCTCACAAAAATAGTGAATAACTTACAATCATGAAGTAGGCACCAACCTACCAAAGACACCAATCCCCTACTATATTTGTAGGCACCAACCTACAAGAGACATCAATCCCCAATACAAATATTTGAGCACCAACTCAATAAGTAAGACACTAGTCCTACTTGATTAAAAAGATATGATATGCGGATCTTCAATATAGATTACACAACTTGCTCTTGATTTGAACTTCCTTTAGACACTCTCCTACAAAACATATGATCTTCTATTATAATGGTGCACAATGATTGGGATGTAACTCTCATTATATCACCTAAATAATATTCAAACTCATTCGCTCCTAAACTATGATGATTAGTCATTGAATGAATTCTAGCCATGAATATATACATCCCAGTATATGAAAAATGTTTCATGTCGGCTCTAAGGAATCTCTTAACACTATCTGCAATTAGCCAGGTCGACTAAGGCAGACTTAAATTCAAATTGATATGAAATGTGTAGTGAGTTATTCCTAGATTAAATTTATTGCCACAAATCATACATGATGTTGTATGCTTCCTTTAGAGATATTAACCTAGACCTATTTTATCTTCACACACTTCCTCTAGCTAGCACACACTTTCCTTCTTTATTGCAAACACTCAGACACTATCCATGGTTAGCCAACCAACATAGACAATACTTTGTTACATCCAATTTTCTGATTGCTAAGGATCCACCTCTAAAACTATGAAATCTAATACATGAGTAGCTTTACTTTAGGCTCAAGATGCAAGGCATAACATTCAACTATGGTAGAATGTGGAGCAAAAAACTATTACAATATATTATAGTGTATGAGTAGTAATCCATATAATACTTCCGCAAATACTTCCAAACTACTTCCAACAACATGAATGTATACAATCATGCTATTTCAAAGTCTTCTTCATAGTGTAGTTCACCCTAACACATTGTTCTCAAAATCTCTAACATGACATAATCATGACAAAAAAACCTCTTGATTTTTGAAGCTTGAACATGACAAAAATAATTAAAATTTAATTCTCACCGATCTTCTAACATCACTCCTTTGACATCAATGAGTACATTTGACATCAATGACAACACATGTTCAACAATCTCCCCCTTTTTCATTGATGGAAAACAATAAAATTTTGTCAACACATCAAAACCCTTAATCCGAAAATGTATTTAATCGAATATTGCATCCTAGAACCCTTTTTCTCATAGTATCACTACTACTACCAAAAATAATGTCATCAACATAAACAAAAACAATTAGTAATTACTCACCTTCTATTTTTATGTATAAGTTACTATCTACACTACCTCTCTTGAAACTTTGTTGTTGTAGATATCTATCCAATCTTGAATACCATGCTCTAAGAGCCTGTTTGAGTCCATAAAGTACTTTCTTTAGTCTGCATAAAAAAATCCCAATTTTCTAAACATTGGATCCTTTTGGTTGTTCAATATAGAATTCTTCTTCTAATTATCCATTCATAAATGTAGACTTGACATCCATCTGTTATACTTTGAAATTCTTGAATGTTGAGAAGGACAAAAACATTTTGATTGCTTTTAACCTTGTTATCAAAGAAAATATCTCTTCAAAATCAATTCAGTATGGCCTTGTTCTAGATCAAATTTTCATCTTCATTCAACTTATTTTTAAAGATCCATTTGGTTCCAATGAAATTTTTGTCTTTAAGTCACATAACCAATTCCCAAGTTTTATTTTTCTTAATTTGAGACAATTCTTCCTCCATGACATCTAACCAACATTTCTCTTTCCTTTACTCTGCATAGGAACTTGGTTCAATTTTTATAATAAGGAAAAGTGTACCTATTCATTTTCTTTCTCAATTATTCTCCAGGTATAAACTTCATTTTCCTTATCTCCTATAATTTAAATTTCAAAATGGTTCTTTTGAACATACCTATCTCGAGTCTTTGTAATTATATTCTATAAGTCTACTTTTGAGTCTTCCTCACTACTACTAATTAGATCTTCATTATCTTATTCATCTAGAGTATTAGTAGATTGTATTGTTTCATCAATACTTACATTGACACTTTCCACAATCCTTTTCAGTCTTTTGTTATAAAATCTTTATGCCATTCTTGTCATAGAATAACCAAGAAAAATACCTTCATTAGATTTAGAATAAAACTTACCCAAATTATCTTCATCCCTTTTGATGTAGAATTTTCTTTAAAATATTCTAAGATGTCTAACTGAAACCATTCTTCCTTTCCACAGTTCATATGGTGTTTTAGCAATCTTTGGTCTAATTTGAGCTCTATTAAAAATTTAAATTGCAGCCTGAACTACTTATCTCTAATACATGTCTAACAACTTTTCTTGACTTAACATTATTTTGGAAATCAAGTGTATAGTTTAGTTCTTCCTCTCAACTACTCCATTCTGCTACAAAATTCTACGAGTAGAAAATTATCTTTGGATCTTATGCAACTCACAAAATTCATCATACTTGTTAGAAGTGAACTTTCCACCTCTATCTAATCTTAGAAACTTGATTGTTATTCCAATTTTATTTTCAACCATAGCCTTAAATGCTTTAAACTTCTCAAAATCCTCTAATTTTTCTTTCAAAAATGTAATCCAAGTCATTCTAGAGTAGTCATCAATGATCATCATAAAATACCTATCACCTTGAATTCTCTCTGTCCCCATTGGTCAGCATAGATCAACGTGTTGAATCACACTGAGTGTGATTCGAAACGTCGAAGGAAAAAAATATACACAGTCAAATCCAAAAGCATTTTATCTATCTTCAATGGACTGTGGAAAACTCATACCAATGATAGATCAACGTGAATCAAGTCTAATGGCTTTGTTGTAGAATATTACTTAGTAGGAATTTTGGTCCTTGTTTGTTTTCCCTCGTGGCATGGTTTGCAACTTGTAGATGTAGGTTTATTGATCTGTGGCATGTCCCTTACCATTCCTTTTGAGATGATCCTTAAAAGATCATCAAAATTGATGTGTCTCAATCTTCTGTGCCAGATTCAACTCTCTTCTCTTTGTATTGCAAAGAAATCTTGTCCATTTACTTGAAATGTTGGGAAAGAAGATCCTTAATGTTGAAGGTGATTTCTATTTGTGTAGAACTTATAAGGATCTTAATATGTGTCTTTCCCTAAGGGAATTTCATTAGGAAAGAGATCACAAGGTGTAAATATTGACATTCAACCTCAATGGTGAGTCAATTAGACCTGGATCTCAGTCCTTAAGATAGTAGGTAAGATCTAAAACTAAATTGAAATGATATGCAATTCTCAAACTAAACAAAAAATAAGACCTAATACATGAAATTAAAATTCTCAAAATTATAGAAACAGAAATCACAATTTGAAGGTAGATTTGAGAAGGGTTTGGAAACATGCACATGTCACCAAAAGGTATTTTGAGACATGTTGAAGGATTGGTTCAACCTTGGGAAAATGGGTCTTGGTTAGGGATTCTAAAAAAAAAAAATGGCAGTCCTTGGAGGTTGGATATTAGCTTCTTTTTGTAACAGGTCCCACTATCCGATAGTCAAAAATAAAGTTTGCAACCTAGTTTTTATGGCTTGACAATAACGATGATAACTCATGCAACAATGCAAATTTTCTCAAGATCTTCAATTCTTCTTCAACATGTAATTTACACATACACAAAGAGGAAAAAATATTTTGTTTGAATGGGGGTTTGCCTTAGTCAAACCCCAAGTTTGGTAGTTAAACCTTGATAGAAAGATAATGATAATAGAGAAGGAAATGATGAATGAACACTTTCTTGTTACAACTCACCAATCCTTCAATGGCTTCCTTTAGAGGACTAAAGACATAAACATCTCTCCAAGGAATCTGATATTTCTTTTCTTGATGGCCTTGTATACTTAAATTTCTTGTATGCTTTAGGATCAACATTGTAAGTTAGCCTTCACAAGATGACATGAACACACATAAGCTTGAACATAATGTTAGGACCTTGATTGCTGCAACAAATGACTGCTAAATTTTCTCTTAAATTCTCTTGATAATAATATTTTATCTTGGATATATTTGATCATGTGTGATAGATTTCAAATGATAAAAATACTAGGTATTTATAGGTGTTTATCTAATTTCCTAAAAATTAGATTCCAAAAGTCGACAATTGCAAGTTTAATTTGAATCAATAAAATACCACCAAAATATATTTAAAAATGCATCTTAGGACTTAAAGGGGACTCATTCTCCCTTGGGTGAATGGGTCCTGACATATAAGTTGAGGACACACATGCTCAATTTTATTTAATTATTGATTTCATTTATTTAAATGTCAGTTCTCCCTTTGGAAAATGGGAAATATAAGGCTTTGGAATGCATAATTTGGAAAATTAGAAGCTTAATTAATTCCAATAAATTAAGGGACCCAAACATAGTATGAAATTGTAAAGTTATACAATTGCGTACACTACATTTATCCCCCAGTTTAGTGAGAGTATGAACTTACAATCAGAATAACACTAAAGTAGACAAATATATGTCAAGAGGGGTCCAAGTGTACAAATTTTGATGAGATAGAATGGCAAAGATCAAGGGAGATGGCCAAGTTCCTAGGATCTAATATCCCATGGAAAACCAACATAAACACAAAGGGACACACAAGATGTGTAATATATGTGCAACAATACAAGATACACAAGCATACAATGTCAAATCCAATGCAAAAAGGAAAAAAAGGAAAAAGGATAGACTAGCAAGTTGTATTATACCACATCCATAAAATAGGCTCACAAGAGCTAGTGCAGCCCAATATACAATAGGTGAGCTCTAAAGACAAAAATGAGAAACACACACTAGGTCTATAAGGTGGCTACCCATAAAAAAGGGGTGGTAGATGGGATGGACGCACCGGGTCTATAGGTGTGTTCCCATACGTCAACCATACCAAAATTTATACTCCCTGATAACTTTGATAAGGTACCACAAAATGATCAATGAGTTATGTGAATGCTACACAAATTCCAACTCTTGTGAAAAAAAGTGAAGCCAAAAAGACCAATATATCATGCCAAAATGAAATAATTCCAATGTATGCCCCCACTTTATAGAAATTTCTAAACACCATATTGTGAAAAATTACTTTAAAGTACTAGAAATGATAAATGCCAATTTGATAAAAAGGGAAATGAGAGATTATTTGGAAAGCCCTATGCAAATGATATGTTTCCAAATAAAGTTTCTTCATGAAAAAGGAGGTTTCCCCCACATGCAATCCAATAAGATAAAACATAAGGAATCCACAAATTCAAAGTCAGTGCATGTCTTTGCTACAGTGGTATAATAGAGCTTGGAACCATCATCATTCCCAAAATACTTTGTGGAACAACAAATACAGAGGGATGAGACAAAGAGCAAAAACAAAACAAAAAAATTGCTCAACATGGAAGAGACTTGGTTGTCTCAACACCTTGCATTGTTCCCAAAAGGAAAACACAAGACAAAAGAAAAGACAATTTTTATGACAAATAGAAGAATGTCATGATAGATTCACTTCCTTTGTATCCTTGCACCAATAGAGTAATAAGGTTCATACAAATAAATATCACAAACATATAGATATGTCAAACAACATAGTATGTGGGATCATATTACATACATGTAATCACAAAGAACATAGAAATAAAAAGAAAGAAAGTATACCACAT
Organism: Sequoia sempervirens; assembly: GCA_007258455.2. Classification (NCBI taxonomy): domain Eukaryota; kingdom Viridiplantae; phylum Streptophyta; class Pinopsida; order Cupressales; family Cupressaceae; genus Sequoia; species Sequoia sempervirens. The sequence continues at coordinate 41,060,817 of VDFB02105785.1, forward strand.
ACGAGCCAACCTATAATAGGTCGTTTGCATCCTAATCTTGTTCATCATATATGGAAGGTGGATAACTAGCTAAAGGGGAAACAACAAGTGCCATACTAGGACAAGGATACCTAACCCCTTGCCCCCAAAATGTAGGGCAAGGATGAGTTGAGTTAAATTATTATATGCTACTCCTTGCAATATAAAAGAATGATGCATAAAGTTCAATACATGTGGTAGTGAGAATGCTATAATTTTACAACTATCACATGGCAAGGAGAAACAACTAATGTTATTGATTATGATGAATAGGAAAAGTATCATTTTGAAACATATCCAATGAGGTACTCTCAAATGTATTATTTATCAACTCAGGATGCACCAAAGGTTAAAGTTGTCTTAGAAGAATCTTGTGTGATGGTATTGATATTAAGAGAAGGTTTCTTTGATGCTTTTGTTATCTATGAAGGATAATATCCAAGACCTCTTTTTGTTTCTTGTATGTCAAGCTCTATAGGAACTATAATTCCTTGTTCTTTGTAGTTCCCCTCAACTTTTTCTCTGATATACTAATAGTTGTTGTTTTGGATTGGGACATTATGATACTTTCTTGATGATTGGATTCACTATTATGATGATAGTTTATGACACTTTTATCACTATGTTTCATGCTTATGCTATGACTAGTATATGGATTTAATTGATTATGTGGATTAATCTTACTATGAGTATCATGTGATCATCTGATGATTGTTTATATCATGTTGTTAGCATCTAATTATTGTGCATTGATGTATTCTGGTGAAGGGAAACGGTATCACATCACTCACTTGTGAGTGCCCTACAATGTTGTGACTTTCCTTTCACGATGTGCCTGATTGTATGACTATGTATATGCTCAACTATTTTGGTTTGTTGCAGGTTGCAGGTACCAGGCATTGACTCCACCTGAATTTTTAGGTCTGAGTGTGCCTTAAACCCAATGGAAATTGTTGAATGGAGATAGAACATGGTCCCTTATTTCAGCCATCATTCTTGACGAGGATGACTATCTATTTGTCACACCTAGCAGTGTTGTCTATATGTGGTTTGGTCTATCTTGTTGTTGTGATCTTGTTTTCAACTTCATTTTGAGATCAAGTATTGATTGGTATTTTGTCCTTTTGATTTAAATTCAGTCGATTAGTGTTTTGATTAATTATTACATTAAAATAAAGTTATTTAAGTTAAAAGGCATTTTGTTAATTAAAATAAATGCTCTTATATAATTGTGGTTTTGATAAAATAAAATATTAGTAATGCCTTTATTGAGTTTAAATAAATTAAGATTATGTTTTAATAAAGAAATATAAAATAATTATATGAATGATTGTGGTTAATTATAAAAAATAAATAAATAAGGATATGTTTTTATAAATAAATATATTTGAATAGTGGTAGTGAGCAATAGATATAAAATAAAATAAAATAATTAAATTAAAGAAAAGAGTTGCATGCAACAGGTGATGAGGAGTGGTTAATAAATTAGTTATTTGGCATAAAGAAAGGGGGCTTTCTAACAATATCTGGAAAAAAAACTAATCTTGTTTTTCTTCTTCCCGTGAATGTTTCTTGTTGTGGAGGCTTTCTTCTGGTTTTGGAGGGTTTGGAATTGGATTCTTGCAATGTTGGTTGAGTTTTTGAAGTGTGTTGAACCTACAAATTGGGAGGGGTGAGCTCAACATCAAATATTTTCTCTGGCAAGCGGGAGAAACCAGGTTCCACTATTTTTCCCAATTTTAATTATGTTTAGGAAATGAATGTTGATGTTAAGTTGTTTGAAGTGAACATTTCTTTGTTTACTTAAATTCTAAATTGAATCAATTAGGAATTGCACCTTCTAAAATATTCTACCAAAGCATCTTGTTGGGAACTATTTTGTGCTTGCTCTGCAACCATTGCATTCCAGGAGATAGCACCTACTAGTTACTATTGTTAGAAATATCCTTAAGCTTTTCTGCATATTCATCATTGTTTACCTTTTTGGTTTATTGCTGGCAACCTGAAACCGGCACGTTACCCTTGTCATTGGCTTATTTCTACAAACTAGATCTTTTAATAGTGTTGAATTGTTTCTTCCTAATGTATGTCATTTGTTTGAGAGTATTTGAAGCCCATTCTATAAACCCATTTTAGACTCCTCCATTATGCATGTTGATTGCATTGCTTGAAAGCTTTTAAATTCTTTGTAATAAAAATATCTCTCTTTGCATAACTAGTTGTGTTCAATTCACCTCTGCCAGCATAAGGCATCACACGCCTATGGCCTCTAGCTTTTCCTTGACTAGAGCCACAAGATAAAGGCCAACGACCCAGATAATTTCACACAAAATTATAATATGATTGAGTTTTCATGTGAGGGTGGTCGTCAAAACTAGAGTCTTTTTAGCCGTATGCCTCTTTCTTCCACCAAACTTGCTACCTAGAAGCTCATAAGAGTTGTTCTTTTTTTCTTTAACTCTATGCTAGATACGTTGTGAGACTTTTTCTACACCCTCATAACAATGTAGACTTAAATTCTTTTACCTGTGATTTGTGCTTGACATATGGTGAAGTGTTAATCATTGTTTACATCATGAAGAATTTGATATAATGCTCTATCCCTGATATTCAATTTGATTTAACCCTTGAAATTATTTTTAATTTACACTTCACTCTTTAGATATTCGATATACTTGTTATGTGGCAGTTGGTCATTTATAAATTGGTGAATGTATACTATGTGATGGCAATCAATATTTATACTTGTAATTTAGGAATTTGATGCATATACTTTGAATGGTTAATTCGATATATGGTCTATGTGATATTTGAAGGAATTATGTATGTTCATATTGGTTTTAGATTATATATATATATATATATATATATATATATATATATATATATATATATATATATTGTTTATATATATATGAAAATATATGTGTTACTATTTTACATTCAATATTTGGTGTTTTAAAAAACAAAATAGCATACTAGCAATATTATTATTATTATGTGTATAAATGTATATATCTATATGTATATATATATAGTAATTTGTATATATATATATGTATGTATGTATGTATTTATATTATGATTTGAGTAAAAGAATACTTCTGCCTTGTATTATTAATTGTTTATGTTAGATATTAATTGGGGAAAACTGATTAGATGAGAAAAGAAGATTGATTACATTATATTCAACTAATTGATGGATTTATTTAAAGGAATGAGTTAGATGATCCTTCCAAGTGTTGAATTCTTTCATAACATCCAATGGATGAATTGTTAATGTATGTTGATTTCACATTGGTATTGGTAAAGTGGGTGTTGTTAAATTAATGTGTTTGATTATTGTAAATCTGTCATGCAATCATTCATTGATCATACTTATAAATTAGAGTCCAAGTTAATGTGTTATATGAGATGGGAAAATAATACTTTTCATGGGTGTAAAGGTCATTTTCCTATTTGGATCTTGTGGTTGATTTTGGACTTTGGAGTGATTTTGGTTGTTGTTTAAGTGGGAGTTATTGTGCAAGTTGTTAAGTTGGCTTCCAGAGGCTTGGGGAGAGGAATATTTTGTATATGTAGTACTTTTGATTCTTTCACCTTGGGTGAAGTTTGGCAATGTTGGTATGGGAGCAAGATGTTTCATGCCTTTTGTTGTTCAATGATTCTTGTGATTATGTGTAGTGTGCAGGATAGTATACCCTAATTGTTGTTTTGGGTCTTTAGTTACATGTAAGGGGGAGTAGCTCTCAATGGGGGCCAGAACCCAAAGTGGTGTCTAGGGTAACCCATGTGAGAGTTCTGTAATCGAGTGATAACCTAATTAATGAACTAGGGGTTGGGTAGATTACATATTAATCAAGATAAGTGAATGCCTCACCCATTCCTATAGTGCTCATTTAGGCTAAGGATAGGTTGAGAAGGTTTGGTTGGAAAGACCAACTTCCTTATCCTCCCAAAAGGAAGATTGGTTCTACATGTGTCACCCTATGCGGTCGATGTCTAGTGGGAGACTGTCAAGGTAACCATAGATGGAGGCTGTCGTCTAGTGAGAGACTGTCAGGGTAACCCATGTCAAGATCATGCGATGACACTCTTCCCTTTGCAGACTAATATTCCATCTGTAGACACCCAAATTTGATCACGCCCATATGATCAAATTTACCTCTTTATTCATCAATTCGGTTAATATTAATTTATTTAATTAATATTACACTCCCACATAAGATTCTTAAAGTATTTAATTTAATAATTAAACCCTTTATCTGGTACCTTTCTCCTCTCTAAATTAAATAAATACACCAATTTATTTAATATAGTCATTTTAATCATTTTGAATTAAAATTAATTTAAAATTCTTCTTTTCTCTCTCCTTGTCACATCCTCCATAATCCATCTCTAATTTGGATTAATTCAATTAATTCATAATTAGGGTGTGCATCCTCTTAATCAAGGATCAATGTCACATCCTCCTACATTTTCCACTTGTCACTAATCTTCCATTGATTATCATAATCAAGTATTTGCACAACTTTAATCAAAGTCATTAACCACTTTTAGTACCACTTTTTAGTCAATCTTTCCATTTTTCCTTTCTGGGCATTGACCCTCTTTCCTATGAGAATTTTTAATTCTCATTTATTCATCCTATGTCTCTCTCCTCCCCATGTGAATTTTTAATTCATATTTTATCTTTCCAAGGCTTCTAGAATGTTTGACATGTCACCTCATGTACATGTGACCAATTCCCACCTTTTTGGAGACCCTCTCTTATCCATTAGATTCTCCTATGAATGTGAATTTTTAATTCACATTTATTTCTCCAACCTCTTTCTCTTTTCCCATGGAGATTTTTGAAAAATTCCAAAATTCCTCAAGTGTCATTTTCACTCCTACTTGGGGATAAGAAGTTCCTTTTTAAAGAAATCTTCTCACTCCCCAAGGTACTTGGAAGGTACTTGTCCTTCCTCCACATCACCTACACATCATCTCACTCTTAGCCCTCTCACATTCCACATGTCAAAGTGTGAGGGCTTGTGAGTCCTCAACTCACCTTAGCCCTTCATCTTGACTTTGTTGGATAAATCCCAACCATTGAATTCTCTAGAGAATTCAAGTTTCTATATAAATACCCCATCCTCTAAGGCATTTGGAGGGACTTAGCCATTTTGCAACTAAATGCTGCCATTTTGTGCACTCATCTAGCCTTCAATTACATTCACTTACATTTACATCCAAGCATATAGTCAAATCCTTCATTTAGCCACATCAAGAGCCATCAAGGAGCATACAAAAAAATCAAAGTCAAGGGCCAACCAAGGAGTTTCAGCTGCAAGAAGGGAGGTATATCTATTTGTCATCATTTAACACTTTCCTATTTGCATTTACAATTTTTTTAGGCTAATCTTGAGGTGTTTCCTTATGTTTTTCCATTGCATTTTAGTTGCTTAGAAAGGGTTAGACATTTTGGATATCACATTTCTGGCACACCTGGTGGGACCCACAAGCGGGTTCCTCAATTTAACGTTCGTTGTTGTTGATTTTTTGAAGGAATACATCGTGGAAGGGAAATTGTGCCCCTGATTTTCCGCAGAAGGGCGACTATGCCCCTATTTTTCCGCAGAAGGGCGAATGCACCCTTATTTTTCTGCAAAAGGGTGACTACACCCCTATTTTTCTGCAAAAGGGCGACTACACCCCCTCCTTGACCAAAATTTTTGGTTAACACTTTTTCTGTAGAAGGGTGACTATGCCCCCTCCTTGACCAAAATTTTTGGCTAACACTTTTCTTGCAGAAGGGTGACTACGCCCCCTCCTTGACCAAAATTTTTGGCTAACACTTTTTCTACAGAAGGGCGACTACACCCCCTCCTTGACCAAAATTTTTGGCTAACACTTTTCTTGTAAAAGGGCGACTACGCCCCCTCCTTGACCAAAATTTTTGGCTAACACTTTTTTTGCAAAAGGGTGACTACGGCCCCTCCTTGACCAAAATTTTTGGCTAACACTTTTCTTGCAGAAGGACGACTGCGCCCCTAGTTTTCCACAGAAGGGTGACTGCGCCTCTGATTTTTCGTAGAAGGGCAACTACGCCCCTGATTTTCCACAGAAGGGCGACTGCGCCCCTGATTTTCCGCAGAAGGGCGACTGTGCCCCTGATTTTCTGTAGAAGGGTGACTGCACCCCTGATTTTCCGTAGAAGGGTGACTGCGCCCCTGATTTACCGCAGAAGGGCGACTGCGCCCCCTGGTCACCGCAAAGCAACACATTTTGGAAGGTAAAACTATCATTTTGGCTTCAGTTTTTTGCTATTTTCAAGTACTAACCCCCACAACACTGTTCCTTGCAAGAATATTGGTGTTTTTGCTAACTTTTTGCAGTATATTCTTGTGAATTTGATGAAGAAAGCGAGATAAAACATCTAAAATTTTCTTGCAAGGCTATCCGTTTGCTCAGACTTTTTAAACTATCCTTACTATTTGCATTAATCTAAGAACATAGTTTAATTAGGGGGAGTAATATTCATTGCTTGTTGTGTTTATCTTTTTGTGTTACCCAAAGAGGGCATTGGTTTGTTTTCACTTTCCCCTTACACTTCATGTGAGCCTGGGGAGTAGTTGGAAATGATTAGTGCTTTCTTTTCTAGTGGGACCTGCTTGGGGATTTCATCACCCCAAGGGATGATTCCAACCATGCATATCGGCAGGGTATATAAAGGGGCGAGAGCGAAAGCTGTACCAAAATCCAGTCACATCATAATTGGTAGAGCGTCGAAGCTAGGGTGATACCTAGATAGACATGAAGAGTTGGTCTGAACCCTTCAATATCTCGTTGGGGTTCTCAACTCATGCTTGTGATGGGCTGGTGTTCACGGTTGTGCCTCACGTACCGAGAGTATATCGAGGACTCCCTAGACACCTTGTGCATCCTAGATTAAGACCACGTTGGCCATACCCTTAACACTAATCATAGGATTGTATTTGCTTGAAAGTGTCTTCTTGTGAAAAACCAATAAATTTTTTGATGAATTGGCCTTGTTATTGTCATTTTAAAGTCCTTGCCATAGTCATTTTCATCAAACCAAGTCCCTGATTTTCCACAGAAGGGTGATTACGCCCCTAATTTTTCACAGAAGGGCGACTGCGCCTCTGATTTTCTACAGAAGGGAAATTACGCCCCTAATTTTTTGCAAAAGGGCGACTGCGCCCTTAATTTTCTGCAAAAGGGTGACTGCGCCCCCTGATTTATTGCAGAAAGGTGAATTTTCCCTTTAAACACCTGAAATCACCCCATTTCGATCCATTTAATCATCCCCAACCGCTATTTCATTATCCCAAGCCTCTGTTTTGTCCTCCTAAAACTTCAAAAACCTCCATTTGATCTTTTTAAAATTCCATCTTATCATTCCAAACCTCTGTTTAACTGTTCTAAATCCCCATTCATTCTCCACAAACATCCCCAATCCATTCACTCATTTTAAATTTTCCCATAATCCATTCGAAAGCCTATATCATCACCTAGTGAACATCAAAATTTTACCATTTACGTCACCAAACCCATATCTCATAAACACCACCCACAATCAAACCACCTTAACCTTGTGTTACAAAGTGGTTACCCAAATTGACCCTAGCGCTTAAATTTGATTATTAGTCGTTAACTTCGACCCCAAATCAATTTGCGTCCATCTTGAGGTAAATTCGGTGTCATAAGTTATCATCCTCGACCCAAATCAATCCATTTCTATTTTGAGGTGGATTCGGTGTCATGATCATCCACTTAATCAATCAACATGCTAGGTTACTAAAGGTAACTTTCTTTGATTAAACTTAGGCACTCTCAAATCTTTCATCACCCAATCATACCCATCTAATCATCCAAATCTATCAAACCCAATCATTTAATCAAATCATCCAATTACCCAATCAATCAAATCATACTCGTTCAATCACCACAATCCTATCCAATTCAATCTATCCAATCAAAATCCAATCCAATCTAATCTATCCAATCAAAATCTGATCCAATCAAAGTCCAATCCAATTCAATCTATCCACATAAGATCTGATCTAAATCCAAACCCCCCTCTCATCTCATCAAAATCGGATCTCATCCAATCACAATCAAATCATTCGCCAAAGGCATCTTTATAATCCACCCATAGCACACTTGCATGCCCATTGAAACTAGGTCACAAGTTAAGAAAGAAATGGCACAACAAGGTCAAAATTCCCAAGCAAACATGACTCAAGACCTTAACAACAATACAAACCCCACCAATGGTGCCAATATTGTTCAAGATCCTAATAACATCCCCCAAGATCCTCATAATGGTACTTCATCGCACTCCAACACCGAAAATCAGAACAACTCCCCACATGGTGAAGAGAGTATGGCTAATCAACCCAAACTCACGCTTGAGGAACATTTTAGTAATCCCGCCAATGTACAAATGACTGACCGTTTATTTGAAGAGCATGGGGAGCAAATTTTGGCCCACCTAATCAAGAAGGGTGTCAAAACTCCCTCAGGTGTTGACTTATCCAAATATAGGGGTTCCACATCTAACGCACCCCAACATTCACAAAATGCACTGGAGAGTTCATACATCCCCAATGTTCCTCTAGTTGAGGGGTGGCATCAACCTGAATTTGGAAATGATGTTCTTTATCATGTTAACCACCCCCCACATGCTCCAATCTCAGTTATGAGGAATCCTCAAGTGCCTGATCTCGATAGTCCTCTCGTCTATGGTATGCCACTAAATGTTCCACAACCTGCGCCATTAACGCTAACAACACCACCTCTTTCGAATCAACCTATTGTCAACATTGGGGGGGGGGGCCTTTACTGCATTGCTTCCCCCTCCTGGGGCTGTAAATCCACCATCACTTTCATATACATCTCAACAGCTTCATCAATCCAACCTTCCACCTCAATTACCTCCACCAGTCACATCCCAACCAAATGTTCTAGTTGGTACCCAACAACCTCCTTTACAGAACACCTCTACATTATCTCAGCCACCTCACCAGCAACAACCCCTCCATAATGCTTTGGTTTCTTCTCAACAACCACCATACCAATCGTAAGGAAATCCATCCCAACCTGTCACTCAGACCATATCCCCATTCCTCGCATCCATCTTACGTCCGCAAACTCAACCACAACACAACACCCCATCTCAGCCCACACAACAGTTGACATCACAACAACCCCCTCAGCACTATTACTATCATAATCAGCAGCAATTTCATCAACAACTACCTTATGTGGCCTCCCAACAATCACAATAGCATTTTCAACATCCACAAATCAATCCACAACATCCCATCCATGCTCCTCAGCAGCCTACCTCACACTTCTATCAAACAAATCCTTATTATACCCCGCAATAGTAGCCCTCGTACCAACAAAATTCCCCGGCCTATCAACAAGGCATGCCATCATCCAACTATCAAAATTCATACTTCAACAATTTGGCACTCTCTCAGCAAGATCCTTTATCATCCCATCATCAATATCCCCCCAACCCGCCACTGGTCCACTCGGATCTATTGGAAATCAAAGCCACTCTGAAAGACCTTCAAGCCGGGGCTGGCAAACAATCGTTCAAATTTGAAGACATATGCCCATATCCATTTGATCCCTCCATCTCATTAATCTCGTTTCCTAAACATTTTGAAATACCAAAGTTTGACAAATACAAGGGAAACAAAGACCCTAAGGTTCACTTACAAGAATTTTACTCTCAGTGTCAAGAGGTCATGCACAATGACAACTATCTATTGCACCTATTCCCATGAAGCCTGACAAGCCATGCCCTGGATTGGTTCATGACCCTCGAAAAAGGGTCCATAAAAACTTTTGCAGACCTGTCAGAAAAATTTGTATCCTATTTCTCTTTCAATTTGGAGAAGGACACAGACACCTTAGATCTCCTCAAAGAGAAACAACGTGAGGGGGAAACCTTTACTAGCTACCTCCAAAGGTGGTGTGCATTAGCAAGCCAAATGAAGACCCCTCTGAAAGAAAAAGACATGGTCACTCTTTTCATGGAAAACTCTCATCTCGACATGGCCCATAATTTTAGGTTACATTGTGTCACCACTTTCACAGAGATAGTGGAAAAGGGACCCATCCTTGAACGTGCCCTTGTTGCCAAGGGACACATCAAAATACATAATCATGACAAAGAGAGGTCATTTGGGGATAAACCACGATTCTGGAAAAAGAACAGGAATGCAGTGAATGATGGCGTGACGAACACTAAACATGTCCAAGTGGTTAATACATCCCAAAAACAACAACCGTCTGTACCTAACGCCATCTCTGTACCGCAGGGGACATCTCGTCCTCCTCAACAGTCGAACTAGAACAATTAGGGGAACACCAAATGTTAGTATGCTCAATTAGGAGAACCTCTGAGTGTTGTCTTTAATAAGTTGTTGCAAATCAACTATCCCATCATGTACCCTGTCACCAAGCCATTTGATGAGTCCAAACCCAAGCCCGCATGGTTTAAGGAAAATGAGTATTGTGAGTTCCATAAAATCAAAGGACACTCTTTTTATAAGTGTCAGGGTCTGAAAAACTACGTCCAAGATCTCATTGATCGAGGTGATATCAAGGTTGACCCCAGTCAAGCTTCGTCGTCCAATGCTCAATTGGAAATATATCAAAACACCTTTCCAAACCATAATCAAGGCCCAAGCACATCTAGCAGTAATCCCCAAGAAAACAACACAAATAATGTGAGCTACAAGAATGTACCCTTCAATTACGAGGGTGTCATTCATTACATTGAGCAGGTAGAACCCCGTCTATCCATGATACATGTTAAAGCCAAAGACCCTCAGTGTGTTGTTACTACACGACGAGCCCGCATCACTATCTCTGCAGCCTCTGCACCTGCCCAATCAACTCCTGTAAGCTCTCAGTACAACATCCTTGATCACTTAGGAAAGACCCCTGCTCATATCTTTGTTTTGGATTTGCTTAAGTCTTCCCCTGTACATCAAGAAATCCTCAACAGAGCCCTGCAAAAAACCCATGTGCCTAATTACATTGACCCCACACAATTCCAAGCTTTGGTGGGACACTTGGCTTTATCTCATCAACTCCATTTCAGCCAAAATGACATGTCGAATATCGATATCAATCATAATCGCCCCTTGCATATCAAAGTCGTGATTGCCCGCCATAAAATAAAAAGGGTCTTGGTAGATAATGGCTCTGCCCTCAATTTGTGTACTCTGAAATTCATAAAATAGGTGGGGTATACTCAAGCAGATTTAAGTAATCAGATCATCACAATCAAAGCCTATGATAATGCAGAAAGGAATTCAGAGGGAATTATCAGTCTTCCTATCCAAGTGGGACTTGTGCTTCAATACACTACCTGTCATGTCCTTGATCTGGACTTGCCATATAATCTCCTCCTTGGGCACCCGTGGCTCCATGCTATGCAAGTCATCCCCTCCACATACCATCAGTGCCTCAAATTCCCCGTCAACGGACCAAAAGTCACCATCCATGCTGACCCCCAACCATTTGAATATTTTCATGCTTTAGAAGCGTCCTTCCCCCATTTACATTATTGTCCTGGGGTTGAAATGGGGGCATCTCAGTAAACATCTGCTAATCCTCCCTCCATCACGACGACCACTCCATCTCCTAGCACTAATCCTACGGTCATGAAAGTCTAGATCATCGACAAAGGGTGTGGTGAATATGAAATGCATACTGCTCTCAATGTAGCAACCATGCCACCATCACCACATGAGTATGGTCAACCTTCACACGCTACTCCAAAGGAAGACAAGACTATCACCTTCAGTGGTAAGAACATCCCTACCACCATTTTCAGATCCCCCAGTGTCAAAATAGATGCACCAGAAGAGGATATAAGCCAATGGGTCTACCGAGAAGAACCTCAACTGGATCCTCCTCTAAAGGAATATTTTTCAGGAAGCATACCTATGCTCGGCTAAGTTTTTAGAAAAGTACAACTACCAAGGAAGGGGCCTAGGTAAAGAAGAATAGGGTCAGTTGCAACCTATTGATACATCAAAGCTGTCGAAGAACATAGGCATTGGATATGATAAAAAATAGAAAGGCCCTGCAACATCATCTAATACCTCCAATAGTGTCGTCGTGGACAATGGCTCATTAGAAGATATACCCAAGGAAGAATCCATCATATGTGCATACAATGATGTCAATCACACCGACCTATCATCCATGTTTGAATGCCTATCTATCTGCACCATTAGCCTATCCCTTCATCACCCTGAGCTCATTGATTGGGACCTAAGTAATAGCGCACCTGTCAATATGTCTATGGATACATATTTCAATCTCATGGGATTGGGGGAGGATGAACACTCTAGTCGCAAAAATAAGAATAAGAAAAATAAAAAATGGTCATCTAGTGAAAACCTCCCTGAAGCACTTCCTAACCTTGAAAAAGTAAAAATAAAGGACGCATCTGATGGAAAAAACCTCGAGGAGGTGCTAGAAGATGGAGATGTTCATCTTCCCCTTGTAGGAACTCAGTTATCTACTCGATCATCTATTCTAATCGAAGAGACCCAAGAAGTTAATTTGGGTACTGCTGAAAATCCTAAGATCGCCTATGTAGCTAAGTCACTCTCAGAGCAAGAGTATCTAGTCATTGTGAAACTACTCCAAGAGGGAATCATTAACTTTGCTCGGTCATATTCAAACATGCCAAGCTTAGACCCCGCCTTAGTGGTTCATCATCTAGACGTTCACCCCAACACCAAGCCTGTCAAATAGAAGCTCTACAAGATGCATCCACAAGTCGCATTATTAGTCAAGAAAAAATTGGAGAAGTTACTAGCTACAGGTTTTATCAGACCAATTGACTACTCTGAGTGGATCTCCAATATAGTACTAGTTGCCAAACCAAATGGTGACATTCAGATTTGTACAGACTTCAGGGATCTCAACAAGGCCTGCCTAAAAGATGACTTCCCTCTGCCTAACATTGACATGTTGGTCGACCTCACAGTAGGACATGAGATGCTATCCCTTATGGATGAATTCTATGGTTATAACCATATTCGAATTGCACCTGAGGACCAACACAAGACCACTTTCACAACACCTTGGGGTACTTTCTATTACAATGTTATGCCCTTTGGTCTCAAAAATGCAGGGGCAACATATTAGAGGGCAATGACGGTCATCTTCCATGACCTTATCCATATCATCATGGAGGATTATGTTGACGACTTGTTAGGGAAATCTACAACACGAGTGGAACATCCTACTGTCCTGAAGATCTTTGAATGGTTAGAACATTACAAGTTGCGGCTAAATCCAAAAAAGTGCATCTTCGGGGTTACGTCAGGAAAATTGTTGGGTTTTATAGTCTCCCAAAGGGGTATTAAAGTTGATCCCACCAAGGTAAAGGCTATTCTGGACATGCCACCTCCACGCAATCTGAAGCAGTTAAGAAGCCTCCAAGGGAAGATGCAGTCCATCCGTCGGTTCATAGCCCAGCTAGCGAATAAGTGTCAGCCATTCACTCATCTTTTGAAGAAAGATTCCACCTTCCGATGGAACCAGCAATGTCAAATGGGTTTCGATAAAATTAAGGAATATTTAGCTCATCCACTGATCTTGATGCCACCTATTCCAGGAAAACCCCTCCTGCTTTACATCTCTGCTACTTCAGTCGTGCTGGGGGCATTGTTGGCACAACATGATGAGTCGTTCAAAGAGAGGGCAATCTACTACATCAGTCAAACATTGGTCAGCTATGAGTTAAATTACTCCCCCATGGAAAAATCCTTCCTTGTACTAGTCTTCAACACACAGAAACTTCATCATTACATGCTCAACCATCCAGTCAAATTAGTCACTAAAATTGATCCCCTGAAGTATTTGTTATATAGAACCCCTTTGACTGGCCGCATGGCCAAATGGGTCATGCTCCTAAGTGAATTTGACATAGAGTATGTAGAGAGAAAAGCCATAAAAGGACAGGTCATAGCTGATCAATTGGCTGAGGTGCCATTAGTAGATGCCTACCTGCTAGACACTGAATTCCCAGATGAAGAAGTCTACATAGTTAGAGAAGCACCAGCTTGGATGCTATATTTGGATGGCTCATACACTCATAATGGATCTGGAGCAGGAATTTTATTAATTACCCCTCAAGGTGACTACATCCCAAAATCATTTAGGATAGCATTCCCATGTACCAACAACATCGCAGAGTATGAAGCCCTCCTCACCGGCCTCCAAATTGTAAAACAGTGGCATATAACTCACCTAAAAGTCTTTGGTGATTCATTATTAGTCTTCAAACAAGTTAATGATGAATTCCTCACAAAAGATGATAAACTGTTACCCTATAAGCGCATGGTGGATGATTTCAAGAAATATTTCACCTTCATACAGTTTGACCAAATTCTTCAGGTAAAGAATAAAGCGGCAGATGCAATGGCCACTATTGGTTCCCTGACTGACATGCCTAAAGACCGAACAAAATGTGAGTTTCTTGTTGAACAACTTTTAATCCCTGCATATGATATTCCTGAGACTGATATGGTGTGTGATATCATAGGTCCCACCTCCCCATGGTACCAGGACATATACACCTATCTCTGTGATAATATCATACCCCCAGAACTTACACGCAATCAACACAAATCCTTCGTTCATCGCTCTTCCCGATACATCATCGTTGGTGATACGCTTTATCGACGCGGGTATGATGGCATCCTCCTTAGGTGTCTGGATGAGACCAAAGCCTGCACGACACTAATGGAGGTACATGGTGGTGTTTGTGGGGCTCACACAAATGGTATGGCTCTGGCCAAAAGAATTCTCTGAGCAGGGTATTACTGGCCTACACTAGAGCATGATGCTTGTGAATTTATGAAGAAGTGTCTTCCATGCCAACAACATGCAGATTTGATTCACGCTCCAGCACAAGATCTTCAGCCTCTCCTAACACTATGGCCCTTCTCTCAATGGGGTTTCGACTAGATTGACAAGATTTACCCACCATCATCCGATGGACATACATTCATAATCACTACCACTAAATACTTCACTAAGTGGTTGGAAGCCATGCCACTTTCATAGATAACTGGTATTCAGATCTCAAAGTTCATCCTATACCATATTCTCTGCAGATATGGTATCCCATCCACTATCCTTTATGATAATGGGAAGCTCTTTAAAAACCAAGACATGAAACACCTCTGTGACACCTTTCACATCCAACATCGTTGTTCAATGCCTTATTACCCCCAAGGTAATGGTTAGGCAGAAGCAACCAACAAGACCCTCATCCGCATTCTTAAAAAGGTTGTCAATAACACTGGTCGAGATTGGCATCTCCACATCCATCCCGCCCTCTGGGCATATCGCACCTCCATCCGTACCCCTACAGGGGCCACTCCCTACTCTCTAGTCTATAGTACTGAAGCCATCTTGCCAATTGAAGTTGAGATCCCATCACTAAGAATTTCCTTAAAAAATCTTATCAATGAGGAGGATGCTCGTGTTGCATGACTTGCATAATTGGAGCTGCTTGATGAAAAAAGGATCAAAGCCTATGATCACCTCCAAGCATATTAGAATCACCTCAAGCACCACTACAACAAGAAGGTTCACCCTCGACAGTTTCAGGTAGGTGATCTTGTCCTCAAAGAGAATCAGCATACCCAGCAAGACCAAAACAAGAAAGGAAAATTTGAGCCAAATTGGTTGGGGCCTTATATCATAGTCGCCAAATATGGATCTAGGGCATACAGGTTAACTACCCTTGAAGGAGAGCCCCTTGACAAACCCATCAACATAATACATCTCAAGAAGTTCTATGCCTAAGTCCGCTTGGTAACCCCACCTATCAAAAAAAATAAAAAAATAAAAAAAAATCATCCTATGGTGAAAACCACTCTTTGGTGGCGCCTCAGATAAGTATGGATGGTGAAAACCTAGTAGCTGGCATCATCCATAGAGGGCCTAACTGTTATCTACCTAGTATCCTAATTATTTTATGCTTTCATTTGTGCTATTGTCCTCGCCCATCCCATTCTTGGTCGTTTGTTATAGTTTGATTGAGCATTGGACGAATTGTCTAGCCTCTTCCCCCCATCCTAAGTTTTTCAGTATCCCACTCTGAGCTTATGTCATTCATCTCCTCATCGTTCGGTCTGTGTCATCACATAGGATCATCCATCATATCGATCTCCATCTAGATCTCGTCTTGTCGCATCTCCAGTCGAACTACGTTGCCCCTGCATTGTCACGTAGGCAAGGCTGATCATTTGATCTACCCCCGAGGTATTCTTACCAGCGTATCTTGATCATCCATCATTCGCCTTCATCATCCTCTTTTCGCTTTATCCATGGTCTTTTCATGAACTACGAGGGCTCTGCGCTTTCACGTAGGCAAGGTTAATCTCTTATTGGCCCCCGAGCCCTTAGGTCTGTAGGATGTGTTAGTCTATGTCCCCGTCTGGCTCGTTATTCTCAAATAAAATCCTAATATTATCAAAAGATCTAGTTAATGAAAATCATCTAGTGTCAAACTGGGTCATTCTAGTTTAGTATCCATCATCGGTCTCAACAGGATGCATCCTTCCTAGAAGACCTCATCGATCCATCACCCTAATCCTATGGCAAAGGACGTTTTGATTTTAATTGTGATCTTTTGATGTTTTGGAATTTATTTGTCATTTGAGCTCACTATCAACCCTTGTCATGGTCATCTTGATCCATCATATCATGGTGTGCTTTGACTAGTCGACATATGGGTTCATCTTGGTCTTTTCTTTGTTGCTGCCTCTTCGGTTGTCCCACGTAGTACCCACCAAGATCCCTGAGGTCTTGTGTTACGTTGGGGCATCCTTGTGTGTTTGTGGTTATCCCAATGCCTGGCCCGGCCAAGGTCATCGTGACCTTGGGGTGTTGGGGTAGCCCCCTTTTTGCTTGTTGTGTTTGTTTCATGCATTGGCTGCCTACTGGCCCTGGTCTTATATATCAGGGTATCCGGTATCTTATGCTATAGCAAATATCAATGCTACAAAGATGGCAACTCATATTAGGATTGCATTTCATCATTTGTTGCATTGCATTCACCCTATGATTTTGGTTGTGCAAATACTTTATCCCACTCTTTCCCATTCTTCTTAGGATACTAATAATTTTTGACAAATTCCAAATGACACCCATTTTCACAATCACTACATACCCATCTTCCATTATCATGACAGTTCTTATTGACACTTATGACTATGAGTTATTTCCATTCATAAATCACAAGAGCATTATCATGTATTAGGTTCATACATCACCACCTGCATCACCACATGTTAGATCCATGCATACATCACCACTTGCATCACAACGTGTTAGATCCATGCATACACGGCCACCTGCATATATAAAATGTTCATACATAATCCATCATACACATATACATACATGACAATAAGTTAACTAGGCATCCATACATATAAATCATCATAGATACATGTGTGCACATCATATCACCATGCGAATATCTGCATTAATAAAATCATCCATATTTCACAAGTACACAAACCCAATCATCCACATAAGCATCTAGTATCATAAACATGTGCATAAATAAACCAAAATATCCATCCACATAAGCAGGAAATATCATATACACGTGCATACAACCACCCATCACAAAAGGAAACACACTACATAGTGCCAATAAGAACTATCCCATGTCATAATCAAAGTAATATAATGTGTGTCACATGTCCATCATACATCAAAATCTATCATATATCCATCAAATAATAAACTACAAAATCCAGAGATATAGAACATCTTTGATCTCTGTTGATAAATCCTACATGCTCCACCCTGCATTTGTCAAAAACTCAGTAACCTGTCACCTCTCGAATGAGCTACCCACATCTGATCTCTGTGGTGAATCTGGTACTGATCTCCTGCCTGGTGTAACACCTGGTGAATCACTGTAACCTCGAGTCCATGTCCCTAGCGACTGAGATGGCACTGGCATCTGGGGTGCCTATCGGGTATACTAAAATATCTACTAGGTTGGGTCTGGAACTGCATGGTAGTACGCGGCCATCCAAAATCCTGCCTCTCTCACATTCTCCTCTCGCTCCGCAACCTGAACCCGAGCGGAATTTTGCTCCTAATGATACCTATCCCAATATCTCGTAATCACTCTCCTCTCCTACTCCTAGGCCTCCTGGGATAGGCGTAACTGCGCCATCTCCGCCTGAATTCGATCTCTCATCTCCTCGGTAGCCACTACCCTGGCTACTGCTGCATCCCTCTCCCCCTGTAATCCATGCGTATCTCTCCCTATCACATCACTGGCCTGCATCGACTGCCACTGTGCCACTACTGCATCCCACTCTCCTTCTAGTGTCTGCATCTATATCTTCACAACATCTTTCTCCCTCTGAGTGGCCTGCCACTGAAACACTGCTGCATCCCGCTCCCCCTGCAACGTCTGCATTTGTATCTCTACATCATCTCTCTCTCTGTGCAGCCTGCGACCAAACCACTGCTCCATCCCTCTCCCCTTGCAGCTCCTGAACTCTCAACATTGCTACATCTTGCTATCCCTGCAGTACTAATACCTTTGAAACTGCCTCCTCTCTCCTCCTTTGAAGAGAATGAATCTATGCCTCTGCCAACTCTCTCTCATCCTGCAACACCTGAACTCGCACCTGCACCGTGTCCATCTCTGCCTCCACCACCTGTACCTGCGCCTGCACTGCCTCCCTATCTGCCTACATAATACGAACCTGCTCCCTTGCCTATCTCTCTCTCTCTCCTGCATCACCCCCATCTCTCCCACTATCTGCTCTAAGCAATACACTCTATCCCGTAGCTCATCTCGCTCCTGCTGGAGATCACCTCCCTGCTGCCTACTATCTACTGACACATGATTGACCATCCTCTCTACTTCCCTAGCCTGCAATATAATAGTCTCTGCCTGTAGTCTATCATGATCCCAACTGACAGCAACCAACTTATCTCGTATCCCCTATATGACAGCTTGCAGTCCCTCTCTCTCTCTCCCCATCACCTCCACCTATGCAAATAAAAGGTCCACCATAAATCCATAATCCCTTTGATATACTACTAGTACTCTAGATAGCTTGACTCGGCGTCTGGTCACCTCCGCCTCTGATACCCTCAACCTCTAATCTATACTCTAAAGCCTCCCCACATTGTATCTCGGCTGAACAATCAAATCTCCTGAGGTAATGACAGGAACCACCACCAATGGCTCTGTATCCCAAATATCCATATCCGGCACATCTCCGTCTATCTCCATAGCATCATCACCCTCCCTACCCTCCTACTCCTGCTGATCCTCCAATTTCTTCACGGAAGGATGGACTCGCACTCTCCGCGGCTGACCATGCCTCCCTACTCTCATCCATCTCCTCGGCTCTCCTATCTTTGGCTACTCCTCATCCTCACTCTCCCCTATCTCTACAACGGGAGGCTCCTGCTCTGATGCCATCTGCCCCCCCTCTGTCATCCCCTACTCCCCATCCTCCTTGACTGACTCTTGGCCTCAGTCTCCTCTCGGGCCCCATCCTGCTGACCACCCCAACCCATCCCCTCCTGCTATGTCATCGTCGGTATCCTCATCAGTCACCTCCTACCTGCTATCCTCTATGGCTGACTCTTGGCCTTAGTCTCCTCTCGGGCTCCCTCCTACTATCCTCCCCCTCCCATTCCCTCCTGCTATGTCATGGTCTGTACCTTCATCAGTCGCCTCCTGCCTACTACCATCTCTGGCTGACTCTTGGCCTCAGTCTCCTCCTGACCTCCATCCTACTGTCTCTCCCCTCCCTGCTCAGCCCATACCAACACTCTCCTCTGTCATACCCTACCCCCTATACTAGTTTGCTGGCTAACTCTACCCTCCACTAAGTGTATCATCTCCACCTCTGACTCCTCCTGTCCTCCCACATCTAGCTCGGGATCTCTCCCACCCTCCTATCTTACCACCTCTCTAACCCTCCTCCACTGCCCCCTCCTCCTCCTCTTCCTCCTCGTCGCCTGTCCCACTACCTCCATCATCTCTCCTTCCACATCTGGCTTGGGACCTCTCCCACCCTCATGTCGTACTCTCTCTCTAGCCCCACGGTGCTCATCCTCTGATCCAAGTCCTATGGCTCCTACAATCGACACCAATGGTGTAATCCTCTCCCATTAGTGGTTGCGCAACCACCGGTCATATGGTACTGTCACCCCTGCATCCTCTACTCCCACACATCTCCTAGGATAGGCTACATGCACTGTCGCCACCCATGTTGTTCTAGCCTCCATCGGACTAAACACGCGCCCCTATGGTCACTCTCTAGTGAGCTGCCGAAACATCATCGACACACCAGGAATATCCTGTGTCAGCCTAAACTGTCTCACCACCCTATCTGGTCGATGCATCTCCACTATCCGCGGAAGACTCCTAATCAGGACACATTGAGTCATAAAGTACCATCTCTGTCTCTCAGTCTACTCTCTCCATCCCCTGAAGCATCGCTGCATATAAGGTTGCCACACTATGTCTCCCTCCTCCAAATCATCCACCGTCCTCCTCCATCCCTCCATATCTCCCGACCCCCTATGATGCACAACCTAGCCCCTCGCCTCTCCATACCCCCATGCCACTAGCTCTCTATCATCCACATCTCCCTCCCTAACAACAATCAGTCTCGTCACCATAATATGCTCCCATGCCCACACCTGTAGCAAGGTCATGTGTGTCAAACTCACTGTCTTCCGATAGCAAATCAGATGCATATCCCTATACAACTGGGCTAGGACACAAGTACCCCACGCTATCTATCCCTCACGCCACTCAACAATGTGTCAAATTTTCTCCATAAACCTTAGACTGCAATACCACCTACTACGATTGGGAAACAATATCCCACTAATCAACCCAACTAGGAATAAAGGCAAAGGTGGTACTCCCACTGTCAAGCATCTATTTAGATCCAACTATGGACCTTGAAGAGGTAGGGTGACATGTCCAAATAACACTGTCATAGTTTTCTCTAACTCGGCCCCTCTCGAAACCACATCACTTAGTAATATCCCTGCTATCAGTAGCTTCAAGCTACACCATACATCCTTCTGTGTCACCATCATCTCCCCCATCGGTAGACGAAATGTCGATGTCTCTGAACTCCATCTCTCTATCAAGGCCGTCAGCATCGCTCGATGCGTCCTCATCACTGGCACTTCTAAAAAGTGCAATAACCCCACATGATCTAAAGTCGCATGATCCACCCCCGTCATCACTGCTACGGTCGCTATCAGTACCTCCGACCGTCGCTCATGTGTCCGTATTTGCCCCAAACCCTACATCCACACCAACTGTTTATCAGTACACAATCTTCTTGGTTTTGTGACATCTTTTTCTTACCTCTTCACTTTTCATTTCTCTTAGTGTTTTTGCGGTCTCATCTTTCTGGCCTTAATTGTCAAACCTCTCTCCCCCCTTTTCCAGGGCGACTCTGCCCCAGCTCGGGGCGGCTTCGCCCCTGCTCTCGGGGCGACTCCGCCCCTACCCAGGGTGTGTCTGCCCCATCTCAGGGTGGCTCTACCCCATCTCTCAGGGTGACTCCCCCCTACCCGAGGCATGTCCACCCCTACCTGGGGCGGCTCTGCCCCAGCTCAGGGTGGCTCTACCCTAGCTCCCAGGGCAACTCCGCCCCTCCCCGGGGTGTGTCCGCCCCAGCTCGGGGCGGTTCCACCCCTGCTCTCGAGCTGACTCCACCCCTACCTAGGGCATGTCCGCAGCTACCCGGTGAGTCCATTCTGCCCCCAACCGGGGCGGCCTGCCCTTCTCCCACCCCAACTCGAGGTGGCTCTCGCCTTCTGGGGCGTGTCCGCCCCCTGCCAAGGTTCCTCCACCCGCCTAGCTCGGGGGAGCGCCCTTCCGAGGTGTGTCCGCCCCAGCTTAGGGCTGCTCCGCCCCCTTCCAGGGCATGTCCGCCCTGTGCGTGCCCTATTCCCCCCCTAAAATCTCCCCTTTCCCTTTTTTTTCCAATTCCCCAAACTACCCATTTTCCTATTCCACCCCGCCCACCAAACCCACATTTTATATTTTCTTTCACTATCTTAAAAACATGCTAAATGTTTAAAATACATAGCACAGGTTTTCTTACTCACCTTGCAGGGCACCACGAAGTGGGTCCAGTGTCTCTGCAGATCATCTGTTTGATGAATGATCTCTGTATCATAATCTTGCGGCATTGTTGCTCCTTCTCCCCTTCCCCTTCTTTACCTTTTCCTCAATTGCTATAGTAACAATGAGGCAAGGTAATTCTTCAAATTACCTTTTAACCCTCCTTTTTTCCCCCTCTTTTTTAAAAAAAGGTATTTTTTTACCTTTCATTTAACTTTTTTTTCTCCCAACTAATCCCTTCTTTCCCAGCGCCGCCATTTGTAAATTGTACCTCCAATCAACTTTGTTCAAAAGTCAAACTTGCTTATTTTTTTGAGCTCTATCCAATGGTTTCTTTCATTTCTTTCTATCGAGAAGTCATCTGGGGCCCCCTTATTTCTTCCCCAATCGCCCTCTCAAGGGGGCATACCCTATCATTTCCTTCTATCCATTTGAGATAGGCACTGGGGCATCCCTCTCCCTTTTCCCTCCACTTGGACAGGCTAGGACATCTATCCCTATCACTTTCTTCATCACTGACATTTTATTTTTCTTTGAAACATTGTTATTCTAACAATATTTCAAAGAGGGGCAAAATGTAGACACCCAAATTTGATCACGCTGATATGATCAAATTTACCTCTTTATTCATCAATCCGGTTAATATTAATTTATTTAATTAATATTACACTCCCACATAAGATTCTTAAAGTATTTAATTTAACAATTAAACACTTTATCTAGTACCTTTCTCCTCTCTAAATTAAATAAATACACCAATTTATTTAATATAGTCATTTTAATCATTTTGAATTAAAATCAATTTAAAATTCTTCTTTTCTCTCTCCTTGTCACATCCTCCATAATCCATCTCTAATTTGGATTAATTCAATTAATTCATAATTAGGGTGTGCATCCTCTTAATCAAGGATCAATGTCACATCCTCCTACATTTTCCACTTGTCACTAATCTTCCATTGAGATCAAGTATTTGCACAACTTTAATCAAAGTCACTAACCACTTTTAGCACCACTTTTTAGTCAATCTTTCCATTTTTTCTTTCTGGGCATTGACCCTCTTTCCTATGAGAATTTTTAATTCTCATTTATTCATCCTATGTTTCTCTCCTCCCCATGTGAATTTTTAATTCACATTTTATCTTTCCAAGGCTTCTAGAATGTTTGACATGTCACCTCATGCACATGAGACCAATTCTCACCTTTTTGGAGACCTCTCTTATCCATTAGATTCTCCTATGAATGTGAATTTTTAATTCACATTTATTTCTCCAACCTCTTTCTCTTTTCCCATGGAGATTTTTGAGAAATTCCAAAATTCCTCAAGTGTCATTTTCACTCCCACTTGGGGATAAAAAGTTTCTTATTAAAAAAAAATTATCTCCCCAAGGTACTTGGAAGGTTCTTGTCCTTCCCCCACATCATGTACCTCTCTTCCACATCACCTACACATCATCTCACCCTTAGCCCTCTCACATTCCACATGTCAAAGTGTGAGGGCTTGTGAGTCCTCAACTCACCTTAGCCCTTCATCTTGACTTTGTTGGATAAATCCCAACCATTGAATTCTCTAGAGAATTCAAGTTTCTCTATAAATACTCCATCCTCTAAGGCATTTGGAGGGACTTAGCCATTTTTCAACTAAATGCTGCCATTTTGTGCACTCATCTAGCCTTCAATTACATTCACTTGCATTTACATCCAAACATATAGTCAAATCCTTCATTTAGCCACATCAAGAGCCATCAAGGAGCATACAAAGCACATCAAAGTCAAGGGCCAACCAAGGAGTTTCAGCTGCAAGAAGGGAGGTATATCCATTTGTCATCATTTAACACTTTTCTCTTTGCACTTACAAATTTCTTAGGCTAATCTTGAGGTGTTTCCTTATGTTTTTCCATTGCATTTTAGTTGCTTAGAAAGGGTTAGACATTTTTGGATATCACACCATCATTGTGGTTTCTCCCTTTGGTGTGTGATGTCCTCTAGAAGCAATGTATGTTCTTATGTGTTGTTAATGTTATTGTAGTGTTAGATTGGAGTCCTGATTAGCCTTGTTATGTGAGTTTGTGGTCACCTTGTTTGTTTGTTGTTGTGGGGCCCATTGTTATCTCCTAGCACAGGGGTGGACCTTTGGGATCCACATGGTCGGGTGGATTGTGATTTTTTGTCCATTGGATTTCCCTTGCTATTGATCGTATGCATGGCAACTACTCATGGTGATGTGGACTTCTACACTTGTTCCTGCTCAAGTGGACTATCTTTCATGTACTTGTATTGAACTGAAATTAGTTGTATCATGTATTGTAACTTAGATGTATATTCTTCCCTATTGATCTCGAGGAATCATTGTTGTAATGATGTAATGTTGTAATTGATTATTGAACTCTCTCTTGTAATGGGTAATGTAAGTGATGTATCTTGAATATGTTAGTTAATTGTAATGATCATAGATTTTATTATATTGATAACATGATATGGATAATTCATATAAGTTGATCATGTAACGTGATGTATTAAACAAACTCTTTATTATAGACTAAATGCTTAATAGATTGATTCTTGTTAGCTTGGTTAATGGATTGATAGTAGTGTAGTCATGGAACCTTACAGGATGTAGTTGTAGATTACATGTTAGCTTATGTTGTCCAATCTTTAGTATGTTGCACTTTAAAAAAAAAAATGTTCTATTTTTTAAGTCTTGTAGCATGTTGTCCTCTAAGGTTCTGTGGTGAGGCGCTATACATGGTATCAGAGCCTAAGTTCTAACACTAGGTACTCTGGGTGTCATAGGAGCTCATTATGTTGTCTTAGTTGCATATATTTTGAAGATTATATTCCCTTTGTTATCCCCATCTAACACCCTGAAACTTGTCCTTGGTGATGTTTGTGTAGGAAAATGCCTAGAGATCGAAGTCAAGGTCAGGGAATTACATTCTTTCACTCCACATCCTTTTTCCATTATAGCCTAGTTGCTTCAAGAGTTGATATTATTTTCAATAAAGAGATTACATTTATTTCAATGATGGTCGCTTCTCACGATTAATCTCATCATAATTGGTTGTGTAAGTTGTGTCTTCTTCTTTACTAGAAGGTGTTTTCCTAGATGCTTGCGATGACTCCACTTCATGTTGTGTTGATACTACCATTGTTTCTTTTTCCTTTCCTGATTCTTTTGTTGTGCTTTTGTATTCTCCCATGAATTTAGGTGTGAAATCTAATGAACCCCAATCATCATCCAATAGCTTTGTTATTGTTGAAAAACACCTCTTTTTCTTCTTCTTACACTAGTTCCACTTTTGAAGTTGGTATCAATGTTCTCAAAGGGCCTTTCATTCATGTTTCAATTTGCAAACAAATTTTTATTATAAGTCCTCTTTAATTATGTACACCTCTTTTTTATAAGTTTATTTCATTAGATGATGAAGCATTGAAGAGACTCTATTCATTTCATGAATTTATGGCCTACCCAAGATGATATTATATGAGAGTTCTTGGGGCATGACATGGATAGTAGTTTGCATTGTAACCCTACCAACTTTTACAAGCAATGTTATCACACCAAGAAGTTGCTTTCCCACATTATCAAAACCATGGATAGATAAAGAATCTAGTTGAATTTTGTCTTGTCCACTCCAAGTTTATCCAAAAGGTTTACACTACAAATATTGAGTGTCAAACCATTATCAATGAGAGTACACTTAATGCAAATCTTTTCAATTCTAGCCAATATCACCAAAGC
The DNA here is from genome assembly GCA_007258455.2 of Sequoia sempervirens. Lineage (NCBI taxonomy): Eukaryota > Viridiplantae > Streptophyta > Pinopsida > Cupressales > Cupressaceae > Sequoia > Sequoia sempervirens. The sequence continues at coordinate 41,086,790 of VDFB02105785.1, forward strand.
CTCATTTTTTTGTTGTATTTCCAATGGAGGTAACTCATCTTGATGAAAAATAATATCTATATTGACTGATTTTATGCCTTGAATTAAGGTTGCTACATCATTTGGTTTTGTACTAGGAGGGACCACAACTTGTTGTAAAGCATTTTGAAGCATGCTATGATAATTAGGTGATGCTTGAATGAGATCCCATAAAGAAATCTTAGGAGTGTTGTGAAGTTGTTCCACAAGATCATACTCCTTTCCACTATGTGAAGGTAAACAAGGAGCACTAGGAAAAATGGGTTGAGGAAGTGGTGTCGATGTAGAAATGGTTTGTGGTTGCCTATTATTCCTTATGTTATATGTATGAGCAATGGTGTGATAGCTTCGTTGATGTGAAACATTGTTACTAGTTAGTTGCCTTGTAAAATTTAAGATATGTCTTGGAGGTTTTGGTTTTTTTGAGGTGGTCCTATGATACTTGCACAAGTTTGGTTTGGTTTTGTAGTTTTTGTGAAGGTGGGTAGAGGATAAGTCGAGGTGTGATTGCATTGACTACTCTTTGTTGTGTTTTGGTATTACAAGCCTTAATGGATGATCTTGGTGAGATGAAATCCTCAAGGGCTTCATCTAAGATGTGAAAGTCATCACTACTAAAGGGATTGAGGGATAGGTGTACTTGTTGAAAGAGATCTGACATGATCAGATGACTATTCTTTCTTGAAAGTTAATCATTTAATGTACTCTTATTATTAAATATTTTAGGATGGTCTATGGTTTCAACTATTTTCAAAAAATGAAAACTTAATCTATCTAGGCTATGTAATGAAAAATGAAAATGAATCTCTATAGATCTAAAGCTATTAAATACTGAAAGTAACAAAACAAAAATCAAAATTTTCCAAAATGCAAGTAAAAGGTCAATTTTTTTAAATATACAAAAACACTGTTCCAGAATTTCAAAACACAAATCTACCAACAAAAATAAAAAGAAGAAACAGATACAAAAATGCATGCAAAATTTTGTCACGACACCTGTACTAGGACACATTTTCCCTTGGGTAAGTGAGTCTTTTCTCAAGGTTCTAGAAAATAAAAAGTTGAGTGTCTATGTTACTACATATGTTTACTATGTCTGGTTGCAAAGTTTTACTACAATGAAATTTTTTCCTAGAATTATGATGAAATGTGAAAGCAATTTTATAAAAATGGAGAAACAAAATGACAACTTTTTTGAATGAAATGTTGAGCTAAATGACTTAAACACACCTTAATGTAAGCTATTATGCAGAATGTATGAAATATTTTTGGATTTTTATGAGTTTAAATGATGTAAACATGCAATATGTAACCCTAAATGAAATGCAAAACAAGATGATGCAAAACCTAGATCTAGGGTTTTAATGATCTCCAAATCAAAAAAGTATGATGTAAGAATTCCAGGTTCACCAAAATGAAATGTTGGGAAAGAAGATCCTTAATGTTGAAGGTGGTTTATACTTGTGTATAACTTATAAGGATCTTAATATTTGTTTTTTACTAAGGGAATTTCATTAGGAAAGAGATCACAAGGTGTAAAGATTGAATTTCAACCTCAATGGTGAGTCAATCAAACTTGGATCTCAGTCCTTAAGACAATAGGTAAGATCTAAAACTAAATTGAAATGATATGCAATGCTCAAAATAAATGAACAAGACCTAATACATGAAATTAAAATTCTCGAAAGTATAGAAACTAAAATCATAGTTTGAAGGAAGATCTGAGAAGGGTTTGGACACATGCACCTATCACCAAAAGTTGGTTTTGAGACCTGCTAAAGGATTGGTTCACCCATGGGTGAACGGGTCCTAGTTAGGGCTTCTGAAAACACTTTCGACAATCCTCAAAGGCCAAGTTTTAGCTTCTATTTGGAACAGGTCCCATTATGGAACATTTGAAAATAAAGTTTGCAACCTAGTTTACATGGCTTGACAACAATGATGAAAACTCATGCAACAATACAAATTTTCTCTTCAAGATCTTAATTCTTCTTTAACTATAATCTGTACATACACAAAGAGGAAAATTTGTTTTATTTGAGTGGGGGTTTGCCTTAGTCAAACCCAAATTTTGGTAATTAAACCTTGATAGAAAGATAATGATAATGGAGATGGAAATGATGAATGAATACTTTCTTGTTACAACTCACCAATCTTTCAATGGCTTCCCTTCTAGAGGACTGAAGAAAAACACATATCTCCAAGAAATCCAATCTTGCTTCACTTGATGGATTTGGATACTTGAAATTCTTGGATGTTTTAGGATCGACAATGCATGTTATCCTTCACATGATGACGTGAACATACATATGATTGAACATGATGTTAGTACCTTAATTGATGCAACAAATGACTGATAAATTTGTTCGTGAATGCTCTCAACAATTATATTTTCTCTTAGATATATTCAATCATGTGTGTTAGATTTCAAATGATAAAAAGACTAGGTATTTATATTTTTTTATCTAATTTCCCAAAAATTAGATTCCAAAAGCCAACAACTAAAAGTTGAATTTAAATCAGTATCAACATTGATCTCATCATTCTTAACATCACAAGCTTGATCAAAGTGGAATGAATGATTAGGCATTGGGTTGGTAAAAATTTACAAATTTTGGTTAGGTGTGGCAACAGACTTATTCCCTTGATCATTAACACCACCCAACTGGATGTGATTAGTGTATACACCTAAAATCGGTCAAGAAAATTAATTAATTAAATACTAGCTATTTAATTAATGAACTCCTTTAATTCATCTACTTATAAATAAATTCTCAATTTATTTATATAGTTCACACTTTTTCTAGATTATTCATCCTAAACCACATTCTTCTAAATTTAATTAAATAAACAAATGTCTATAGTTTGTTTTTATTTAATTAAACATCTTCTCACTAAGTTTGAATAATTTCAAATTCAAATTTAGTCACATGTCTACAACACTTTTTGGCCATGTTATCAAATGTCACATGTATTTAAATATGACTAATATTTAAATTACATTATTTTCAACCAATTATCTTTAACAAACTTTTAACACATGGCTTTTTCTCATGCACTTTATTCCTTCATCCATTTGGCATGTTGCCCTTGGTCAAGGGAACATCCTCCTTGATTCTTCCATCTCCACCGTTCATCTCTCATGTCAAAATCTAGACCGTCAATCACTGCCACATCACAAGATTCTTTAGAAATCCTATAAATACAACCCTTTGCTACAACATTTATCATCACATATTTTAGCAAACTTATTATGCGAGAATAGCATTGGAGCATTTGGAGCATTCATAGTTGGAGCTTTTAGCATTTATATTTTCTTTATCATTCTAACTTAGAATCATGTCTTAATTTACATTTGCATTTCCATTATCAATCTTAGATTTCATATAGCATTTAATATAATTATCATTGTATAATCTCCATTTTATCACTGCAACATTAACATCATAGCATCATGGATTTAATCACATAGTTTCATGTAGGAATTAGATTCTTACATTTTGAATAGCATCTCATTTCTCAAGTTTTCATTCTAACAATCATAGTGCATACACAAATTTGAGAGCCAAAATGGTTTAATGAATCCCTGAGAATAGAGAACAATGGAACGTCTTTAGAGATTTGTTTTGCTACAATTATAGTAGTTTTATGATTCAAATATTTAATGTAATACATCTCATTGAGTTTGTGTGTTTATTACTAACCCCCACAATTCACACATACAATTAGAACCAATGAACTCTTGCACTTGATGTTTAAGATGCATGCATCGTTCTGTATCATGTCCATTTGTGCAGTGATACTAACAAAAGGAATTTGGATTAAAAATTGGAGGTAAAGGATTGGTTGTGTCCATAGGTCTAATAGAAGGCAAGCAAATTAAGTTCTTACTCAATAGACATGATTGAATGGTGGAAGTCGAGTAATAGGGTAAATTGTCTCTTTCGATTTAAATTGGTAATGGGGTTGAACTTATGGTAGCAACTTGAGGTTCAATATGGTTGGTTTTTTGAGATGGATTTATCTTGATAAAGTTCTTGTTTTTCTTCATGAATGGTTGGTAGTTGTTTTGAGGTATGGATTCAAACTTTTCAGCATGACTCAATGAATATGCCTCTTCATACTGACTAGCTGAATTATGATAATCATGAAGAGCCGTACACAAGTGTATAAAGGATGGGTATTTCATCAACAATATTTTCTCTCTTATGTCTAATTGTAGATTTTCAATGAATATTCTTTAGACATTTGCATCAGGAAGAGTAAGATTGATTTGTGAGTAAAGCATTCGATAGCATTCTATAAAGTCTGTGAACTTTTCACCTTTATTTTGTTTGCACCACATTAAGTCAAGTAGGGTAACCTTAATGGTCACTTGAAAATAATTGAGGAAAGCATCAAAAATCTCATGAAATGAGTGGACTGAGTTATTCGGCAATGGACAAAACCATTCCAAAGCCATGTCTTTCAATGACCTAGGAAAAATTTTAGCCCAAAGTTTGTCTTCAAAAATGAAGTCACTATACAAGGTGGTATATGTTGATATATGGTTACTAGGGTCTCCTTTACCATTGTATTTCTTAAATTGGGGTATCTGTATGTTTTGTGGCATTGGTGTTTTCAAGATTTCAAGTGATAATGAGCTCCTTTTAACATATTATGATGGTTGTCCATTTTGGTTTTGGTTCAATGTTGAGATTTGTTGTTGAAGCAATGCCACATTTTGAAAAAGATAGTTTATGAAAAAATCATTGCTTGACATGTTTTGGGAATGAGGTGAATATGGTGGAAGTGTATATGTGCTAGGTGGACTACTATGTTGCAAGTTTGTGAGAGGTGATGGATTTGGCGATATGATGTTTGAGTTCATAAAACTATAAAGGTTTCTTGTGGAAATACCCAAGGTTGGAGCTATACTATTGTTTTGTTGTTTCATTATGGTAACAATTGGATTTGTGTATGTGAAAATAGAGGTTATAGTTGTAGGGAGGGATACTTGGTTTCCTCCTTGAATTTGAGCATTATTGAAAGCTTGAGCACAACTATCCATTGTAGGTACATGAGCATCGACTATATGGGATAGACTACTCAAAACCTCTAATCCTTGAGCATCATCAATTAATTTCCTCATGTTATCTATTATAGGGACTGTTGTGCCTACTAGATATAAAGTACTCACATAGTATTGCAGTTTTTCTAAATCTTTATCCAATTGTTTAAGTTTGTCTTCAGGAACATGGGGAATAATAGTTCCAATATCCAGAAAAATGGTTTATGGTATGGTTGTCATAGGGATTTTGGTATGAGGGATAGAGTCTAAAATGGGCTAAGTATTGACAACACTTTGCATGAAAGAGTTGGAAAACTTAGTATCCATAGTGGATGTAACAACATCATGAGATGCCATGAGTCTCAAAATATGTCTCACTAAAGTATTGGCAATAGAACACCAGGTTGTGAAACTCATGCAAGTTTCACAACACCAAGTGTGCCCAAGATGAACACCAAACTACAAAATAAGCACAACAAGAACTTAGAAATAGAAATCAAACAATAAAGGTTTGAGAAAAAAATTATCTAGCCAAGAATAGCAGGATAGAGGCACCTAATGGCATCTAAGTCCTAGTCAAGGGTTCTAGAAATTCAGAGTCTAACTATGTATTACACTGCTTAAGGATTCTAATTCTACTTGCAAACAGTTGTAATAGTAAATAATTTTCTAGAATTTGCTTAGTCTATGCCAATTTGATGCAAAATGCAAGTATACAACAATGTTGAAGATGTTTGAACAAATTTGAATACAATTTTTTATAACTGAAATGCAATAATTGACTAATTCTAAGATGCAAAGACCTGGAAATGATTATTATGATGCAATTTTGAAAAGAAAAAAATGCACTTTCTTTCACCTTTATGAGCTATATGTAAAATTCCTAAAAACATGAAATTATTGATTCCAAAACAGATATTTTCAAGTACATACAAATTGAGTGAAAAATACAAACAACTATGAAAAAGTTTATTGTTTTGACTATACAATGGCAGAGTCACCTAGGGGTGTTTGAGTCCTTGATAGGGGGTTTGAAAACTGAAAAAGCTAAATGTTTAGGTTGTTGTTTAAGGTTGCTATTTCTATTTGCAAAAAGGTTTGACAATGGTTATTTTTCCATAATTTTTCAATGTAAATGAGATGCAAATATGTGATAATGTGTAAAAACAATGACAATTATGAGTACAATTTTGGATGAAAATCTAGTATAAATGACTAAAAATACACAAAAATTGTAATACCCCTCATGTTGTTGTTACTCTTATGGATGGATTTTGTACTTGGTTGTGTGGGTGATCAGTTCACCATTTTGGTTGTGCATGGATTTATGGTTTGGTTGATTAGTTGCATTGGATTTTACATATGTTGTTAGATGATACATTTCATGGTGATTATGTTACATGACTATTTTGTGGTGTTCTTTAATAATATATATATGGTGATGTTGTGATTTTTATGTTGTTATGATGTTTGGTTTGTTTGCTACTGCATCTTGGTGAAAGGACATAGTGACATCACTTGCTTGCAAGTGCCTTGCTACCTTGCGATTACCTTTCACGGTGTGTATGCAATGGTGATTTATATGCTACATGAAATTTGTTTCTATGCAGGATGTAGGTACTGGACATCGACTCCACCTGCTTGTCAGGTTTGAGCGTGTCTCATAAACTCAACAAGATTGATGTTGAAAAATGAGTGGTTAGGAAAGTGTTCCCGTCCCAAGTTCGTCTTCTGTGAGTCCATTGTTGTCCTTGTTTCTATTTGTCCTTGTGTGTAACTATGTAGTGTTGATTAATATTTTAGTTTGTGATTTAATTAATTTTAGTTATGTGTGATCAATTAATATATTTAATTGATAGAGTTATTAAAGTTAATTATAGTTAAGTTGATTAAGTAATATTCTTGTTTAAAAGGATAATTTAAATAAACTATATGTTGTTTTGTTATTATCTAGAATGATGAATTTGCTATTGCATTTTTGAGTTAATTAAATAGCTTATAAAGCTGTATTATTATTAGTAGAAAAAATAAATAAAATAAAATATAAATAAATAAATAAAATTGATTTTAAAATTATTAAATTTTTTTATTGGTGGTTTACGGGAAGTAGTGGGGAATTAATGAATTTCTAGTGGGGAAAATATTCCCAGAAAGAATATGGGCATGGGGTAACAGAAATTTCTTCACAGGAATTTTTGGCTGAGAACTGGGTGTGGTTTCTTGTGTGTGAGTTTTTCTGGTTAAATTTTTGTGAAGGAGGTTATGAAAAGGCTGCAGGAGTTTTTCTGGAGCTGAATTTTGGATGGAGGTGAAACCTTAGAGAAAAGATTCATAGCTAGAGGTTTCCATGACAAAGCTTGGCACAATTTTTACTTCTACAGCCTATAGGAAACAGGTTCCTTTCTGTTTTGTTTCCTTTTTGTTTTTGGTTTAAATGCTTTCATGTTGGAAAAGTTTATTTGTTTTGAGAAGAGAGGAAATTGTCTATACCCTCTGTGGAAATTTAGAAGATTCTCTGTAGAAACAATGTTCCTGGCTGCAAAAATTTGTCGTTAAAATTTTGTTACCCCTGTAGGGAAATTAGGGAAATTACACAGTATTATGAACCCCGTTGAATGAAATCTTTAAAAATAGTAGCTCTATAAGAAGCTATAGAAAATTTATGTCCAAAATTGAGGAGATTGAAAAGAAAACTTCTGTGGATTTTTAAATAAGAACCTCTCTGGTAAAACTCAAGAAATTAGAAAACTTTTGTGCAATTTTCCTAAATACTTCCTGTAGTTATGATGTTTTGTTTTCCCAATTTATTCCATGTTTTAAAAAAGAATTCTCTGCAGGAAAATATTACTGTTTCTATGAATATAATTTGTCTATGAAATTATGATTTAAATATATATATATATTTATTTACACAATATATATATATACTTTTTTTAAAAAATACATATATACATAAACTCTGTTTAAAAAAAAAAAATCAGAGAATTCGTATTTTATTTTTCCGTATGAAATTTTATAATTTTTTTTTATGAAATTCCAATTCATGGAATTCGTCATAAATTATAAAAAAAAAATTGATTGGGTGTTTGGGGGGGGATGGTACCACCGTACCCCCCTGCACAACCCACAATGCTACACACAACAGTCCAAGGACTGTTGTATGCAACCCTTGGGAGTCACGTCCTCCCCTATGGGGAGGTACGTAGCCCCAAGTTGCATTTGGTTTTTTTTTATTTATTACATGAAATTATTAATAATATTTAGTTTCAAAATTTATATTCATTATTTTAAATCTTTTAAAATATTGAATTTTATTATATATATTAATAAATATATGTGTGTGTGTGTGTGTATTTATTTATTGTTTTTTTTAATATGAATATGTGAAATATTTTTTATGAAATTAAAATGAATATTGTGATTTTAAGTATATATACTGAGTGATATACACATACATATGCATACATTAGTTTAATTATGGGAAAACATTATGTAAATCATATATAATGATTTTATGTTCTTATTGGACAAACTTGATGTAAGTAATTCATTAAATTTATTTGAGTGTTTTCTATTAGTGAAATAAATCGAGAAAATTAGTAGTCTGACTTTTGAAATGGATTTCTTGTAGAGCGATGATTTAATCTGATTTATGTATTGTGTTATCAATCTATTTCTTGATAGTGGATAATTAGTTAATCTATTTTCTGAGTTCTTTATTGGGACTCTTGATTTGGGTTATCAACATGTTGGTTCCTTAAGTTAGAACCTATTATAGGAGATAGGGTTGTTAAAACTTCCAGAGGTTAGGGAAATTGGTGTATAAAGTTAGGAGGCTTTTATATTGAATATTTGATTTCTTTTTGTTTAAGATTGTGATCTTGTGTATACTTTGAGTTGCATCATTTTTCTTAAGGAATTGATTCATATGATCATAGCGAGATGGTTTTTCCTCGCGATTGTTTATTTGGTGTTTTGTGTACGTGAGAGTACAATCCCCTTGTTTTTTGGATGTATGTTGGGGGTTCTAGGGAGAGTGGCTCTACGTGGGCACCGACGCACAAAGGGGCTATCAGGATAACCCACGTTAGAGTTAGTGTAAAAGTGAAAACCTAACTAATTAATTAGGGGATGGGTAGTTAAATATAAATAAGATAATTATAGATTCCTCGTCTACCTATTAGGGTTACCATAGACTATAGGTGGTCGAGAAGGTCATGGTTGGCATAATCATGATCTCGTCTTTACGAGAAATGCACGATTCTGCATGAGTCACCCTATGGGGCGGCACCTTGAGATAGGCAGTCAGGATAACCATAGATGGAGGTGACACCTTGTGATAGGATGTCTGGATAATCCATGCAAGGCCACACAATGACACTCTCTTCTAGCTTTCCCCTTAGTTGTTTTTACTAGAGTCCTCTAGAAGTGGTTTATTGTTATGACCTGGTGTATTTTTTTGTCATGTTTAGCTATTGGACTTTTGTTGTTATGGTTTCTTATATGTTTGATTTCTCTTTCCATGTTTGGAGTTGAGTCTTATGTGTTACCTTAGACGTCCTTGGTTGGGAATCCTTTCTTAACTACTCCTAGCATGGGGGTGGTTAGGTGGAATGTGCTCTGCACCCCGTTGGGTTTCCCATTTGGCAGTTGTTCCTTTAGTGTAGAGATTGTTGAGATAGATTGATCCAGAGTTATGTTCGTTTAGATGTATATTTGTACTTTTGTCATACCTTGTAAATTGAAATGTAACTCTCCCATGTGTTGGGGAGATGTATGTTGTAACTTGGATAATTGTTTATTGAGATTTAATTAGTAGAATGATGTATTGTATAATCACACTTTGTAATTCAAACATTATTCATGGAAGTAATTATACTTGATGTTGTATTATATTTAAGCAAATGAGTTCGATTTATTTCTAAGTTGAATAGCTTAGGAAATATTGTATAGCATCTTTATGGTTCATTCTTGTCATCATGCTTATCGTTTATAAATGTTTATTTGAAAATTTTTATTAGTAGAAATGAATGTTCGATTAATCAAATTTGATTATGGGTAGATTATGTAATGTCTCTTCGTGTACCCCAAGGGACTTAGGTGTTTAGTTTGTATTCGTAAATATGTTAGTTTCAATAGTTAACATAGTACTTTTACTTTGTGTTTCAAAAAAAAAGTTGTTGTGTACTTAGTTGTCCTTTGGGGTTTGCATGACGAGGTGTTAGAACTTAGTATCAAAGCCAGGTTAGCAAACACTGGGTACTCTAGGTAGTTGAGTCCATTAGGAACCTTGCGTAACTCTTGATCTCACATAACTCCAATTGTTGTGCAGGATCATGCCTAGGGGTAGAGGTTGTGGCCGAAGAAGAGGTCGAGGTGGTGGCCATGGAGCCAACCGCCAAAGTCCATCACTTCCAAGCTCACATGGTTCAGAGCGTGAGGAACTGCAGAGTTCCCAAAGCATTCTGATAGGTGGTGGTGGTCAGAACCTAGAACAACTTGGTCTAGGTGGTCAGTTGCAACATCTATTAAAGGAGATATTGGGTCATCTAGGCCCTAGGTAGGATGAAGAATAGAGATTGGATAGGGAAAGGGAGAGATCCCCTAGATGTGGGGAAAACACAACTGAACAAGATGCAGTAGTGGCAGGTCATATGAGAGCCATGTTAAGAGCACGACCTCCTACATTTGATGGATCTAGTGGGGGTCTAGAGGCAGAGACTTGGTTGATCAATTTGGATAGATGTTTTGCGATGCATCCCTATGACAGTAACACTAGGGCTAGTTGTGATATCATGCACCTTAGAGGCTTCATGTCCACTTGGTGGAGGCTGGAAGAACAAAAATTACACATTGACATCAACATGGCTACCTGGGAGTTATTTATGGAGAGGTTTAGGGCCCGTTTTCTTTCTGATCACTAGAGACAGCATAAAGCAAATGAATTCCATGAGTTAAGAAAGATGGCTATGACCGTGGAACAATATGAGCGTCATTTTTACGAGCTCAAACAATATGCAAGGATCGGAAATGATGAGGCGATGCTAGTGCAACATTTTGTTAGGGGCTTAAATGCTCATATCAGTGGGGGAGTTAGAGTCTTCAAGCCAAAGACGATGGAGGTGGCAGTTGAGAAGGCTCGCCTTGTGGAAGAAAATATGGCTATGGCATTAGGAGGACACACAGGAGTACAGATTGGCAGTGCTCCAGTTTCAGGTTTTGGTTCTCGAAGTGGAAAATCTCAAGCTGTAGGGACTTCTAGGAATTTTCGGGCACCCTCTAAGAGTGGTCCGCAGCAGCAGCAACAGTCACAACCCAGACAGTACAAACCACAGTCACAGCAGGGAGATAGATCTCATAGCAAAAGGAACCATAGCTGGCAGCGAGTTAGACAGGATCGCTTTGTGCAACCTTCTCAGAGTACACAGTCGACACCTTCTCGAGGCCATTTCTAGCAGTCGAGTGCACCATCTGGTGTTAGAGGGTATGGACGTGGTACAGGTTGTTTCTCCTATGGGAAATAGGGACATATTGCTAGACAATGCCCACAGAGGAGCACTGTAGGATTTAGTCAAAGACCAGCTGCTTCTGAGCCGACAGTGGGTGATGCAGGGAGAGCACATCGGGTATTTGTAGTAGTGAATAATCACCAAGTTGAACATCAAGGCATTGTAGTTGAGACTTCAGGTGCGTTGAATGGTACTAGTATATCTATTCTCTTTGATTCTAGAGCATCATATTCATTCATTTCTCCCTCAGTAGTGGAATGTTGTAGATTGGTGGCAGCTAGGCAAGGCATTAAGTGGAAGGTCAAATTGGCCTCCGGGGCAAAGGTTGTAGTTGAGTCACTAGTTCAGGGTTGTAAATTGCAAATAGGATCACTCACATCTATGGTGGATCTTTGAATACTACCTCTTGGTTCATATGATGTGGTTCTAGGTATGGATTGGTTGAATGCCCACCGTGCCATAATTGATTGTCGACATAAGGTAGTGCATTGTGTTGATGATGAGGGTAATGAGGTTGAGATCATTAGCATTCAAAGACCTATCTCATTACGCTTGATCTCAGCTATGCAATTAAAAAGGTGTTTCAGATAGGGTTGTTAGCTATTTATAGTGTCAGTTAATGATTTGGACTCAGATGAGAGTCAAGGGATTTCATTGGATGATTACCCCCTTCTTAAGGAATATTCTAATGTTTTTCCTAATGAAATTCCTGGGATGCCACCAAAGCGTGACATTGACTTCAAAATCGATCTTGTTCCTAGAGCTGAGCCTATTTCTCGGGCTCCATATCGAATGACAACACAAAAATTATAGGAGCTTAGGTTGCAGTTGGAGGAGCTTTTAGAGAAAGGATTCATCCATCCTAGTGTTTCCCCTTGTGGAGCACTAGTTATATTTGTGAAAAAGAAGGATGGTTTGCTCTGATTGTGTATTGATTATAGGTAGCTCAACAAAGTGACGATCAAGAATCGGTATCCTTTGCTGAGAATTGATGACTTATTTGATCAAATAAAAGGAGCTCAAGTCTTCACTAAGATCAATCTTAAGTCTGGCTATCATCAGTTGCGAATAGCTGAAGCTAATGTTCATAAAACTGCATTATGTACTCGCTATGGGCATTATGAATTCACTGTTATGCCATTCGGGTTAACTAATGCACCATAAATTTTTATGAGCCTAATGAATGGAGTTTTCCATACCTACTTGGATAGGTTTGTACTTGTGTTTCTTGATGATATTCTAGTGTACTCTAAATCAATGGAGGAGCACGAGGAACATCTGAGACATGTATTACAATGTTTGAGGGACAATCAGTTGTTTGCCAATTTGGCTAAGTGTGATTTTTACAAAATAGAGGTGAAATACTTGGGGCATGTCATCTCAGGTGAAGGTATCATAGTGGATCCATCAAAGATCCAAGCTATTATTGATTGGCCAGCACCCAAGAATGTTCCAAAGATTCCCAGCTTTATGGGGTTAGTGGGCTATTATCGGCGGTTTGTACAGGGTTTTTCTAGGATTGCATATCCCATTACTTCCCTTTAGAGGAAAGGGAAGAAGTTCATTTGGTCCGAGCAGTGTCAGACAACATTTGAGACCCTTAAGCACATACTGACTAGTGCACCAATATTGGTAGTTCCTGATCCTACTAGGGATTTCATGGTGTGCACTGATGCATCCTTGGAGGGCTTAGGTGTCATCTTGATGCAAGAAGGACGTGTAATTGCATATGAATCCCGTAATCTCAAGGACCATGAGCTTAATTACCCCACACATGACTTGGAGTTAGCCATAGTGATTCATGCCCTCGTGAGATGGAGACACTTCTTGCTGGGTCATAGGTTTGAGCTTCACAACGATCATTGCAGTTTGCAATATATTTTTACTCAACCAAATCTGAATGCTAGGTAGAGAAGATGGATGGAATTCCTCTGCGAATATGACTTTGAGGTCAAATATGTTCAGGGCAAGGAAAATGTAGTAGTAGATGCTTTGAGTTGGCAGAGACATGAGATTTCTGCAGTAGCTCTTAAGGTAGATTTGAGGAGTCAATTCCTCATAGGACTTCCATCTGATAGTTGGTATCAGGAAGTGAAGTCAGAAATGGAGTCAAGTAGAGCTCTAGAAGGAAATTTTGTAGGGTAATCACTAGAGTCGAATGGTCTTCTAAGGTATATGGGTCGCATTTACGTGCCTTCTGTTGAGGGTCTTTGGACTCTAATTATGACTGAGGCACATTGAGCTCCCTATTCTGCTCATTCGGGAGTTAAGAAAATGTATGCAGATCTTCGGGCACTATACTTTTGGGCTGGCATGAAGAGGGATATTACAGATTTGGTAGCTAGATGCTTGGAGTGTCAGAGGGTCAAGGGAGAGCATTCGCATCCCGCAAGTCTTTTACAGCCTCATCTCATTCTGGAATGGAAGTGGGACATAATTTATGTTGACTTTATTGTGGGATTGCCTATGACTTCTTGACGTCATGATGCTATCATGGTCACAGTTGACAGATTGACCAAGGTGGCACACTTTTCCCTAGTATGATCATCTTACACAACTTCATCAATTGCTAGAATCTCCATGGAAGATATTGTCCGCTTGCATGGTATTCCGCAGAGAATCATATCTGATAGAGATCCAATGTTCACATCTGCATTGTGGACATCATTGTATCCTGCCTTAGGAACACAGCTAAACTTTAGTTCTACCTACCATCCTGAAACAGATGGACAAACAGAGAGGGTTAATCAGGTTCTAGAGGACATGCTTCGTATGTACGTGATGGATCAACAGTCACATTGGGAGGAATATTTGCATCTTGTGGAGTTTGCCTATAATAATGGATATCATAGCTTAATTGGTATGGCTCCCTTTTAGGCACTATATGGTCATCCCTACAGGACCCCATTAAGTTGGGACCGTCTTGATGACAAAGTTCTCCTTGGTCCCGAAATTCTTCAGGACATGGAATAACAGGTAGTTCACATCAGAGAGCATCTTGTGGTAGCTCAAGATAGATAGAAGAAATATGCAGATGCACATAGAGTTGACCATTAGTTCACTGTTGGTGATCAAGTCTTTTTGAGAGTGCAACCGCGGAAGAGCCCAATCCATTATGGAAAGGGTTCCAAGCTCGCGCCTCATTTTGTAGGTCCATTTGAAGTTTTAGAGAGGATTGGCCCCATTGCTTGTCGCCTAGCATTGCCGCCCAATCTATCACGGATTCATGATGTTTTTTGTGTTTCTGTACTTAGACCATATTTTCCAGATATTACTCACGTACTTGATTGGAATGCTCTTCAGGTCGAGGACGGGCAGCTAGCACTCGAGCCCGTGGCCATGCTACAACATCGGAGACTCACGCTTAGAGGCAAAGGTATTGAATAAGTACGGGTTCAGTGGGACCCGAATGATGAGACTTCAGCGACATGGGAGGATGCATCCGGTATTAGAGAGGCATTTCCATATTTATTTAGTGGCTTCCAGGAGTAAGCCATATTCTAGGGGGGGAGGATGTAATACCCCTCATGTTGTTACTCTTATGGATGGATTTTTTACTTGGTTGTGTGGGTGATCAATTCACCATTTTGGTTGGCATGGATTTATGGTTTGGTTGATTAGTTGCATTGGATTTTACATATGTTGTTAGATGATACATTTCATGGTGATTATGTTACATGACTATTTTGTGGTGTTCTTTAATAATATATATATGGTGATGTTGTGAGTTTTATGCTGTTATGATGTTTGGTGTGTTTGCTAGTGTATCTTGGTGAAAATACAGAGTGGCATCACTTGCTTGCAAGTTCCCTGCTACCCTACAATTACCTTTCACGGTGTGTCTGCAATGGTGATTTATATGCTACATGACATTTGTTTCTATGCAAGATGCAGGTACTGGACATTGACTCCACCTGCTTGTCAGGTTTGAGCATGTCTCATAAACTCAATGGGATTGATGTTGAAAAAGGAGTGGTTAGGAAAGTGTTCCCGTCCCAAGTTCATCTTTTGTGAGTCCATTGTTGTCCTTGTTTCTATTTGTCCTTGTGTGTAATTGTGTAGTGTTGATTAATATTTTAGTTTGTGATTTAATTAATTTTAGTTATGTGTGATCAATTAATATATTTAATTGATAGAGTTATTAAAGTTAATTATAGTTAAGTTGATTAAGTAATATTCTTGTTTAAAAGGATAATTTAAATAAACTATATGTTGTTTTGTTATTATCTAGAATGTTAAATTTGCTATTGCATTTTTGAGTTAATTAAATAGCTTATAAAGTATATTATTATTAGTAGAAAAAATAAATAAAATATAAATATAAATAAATAAATAAAATTGATTTTAAAATTATTAAATTCTTTTATTGGTGGTTTAAGGGAAGTAGTGGGGAATTAATGAATTTCTGGTAGGGAAAATATTCCTGGAAAGAATATGGGCATGGGGTAACAAAAATTTCTTCATGGGAATTTTTGGTTGAGAACTGGGTGTTGTTTCTTGTGTGTGAGTTTTTCTGGTTAAATTTTTGTGAAGGAGGTTGTGAAAAGGCTGCAGGAGTTTTTCTAGAGCTGAATTTTGGCTGGAGGTGAAACTTCAGGGAAAAGCTTCACAGCTGGAGGTTTCCATGACAAAGCTTGGCACAATTTTTACTTCTACAGCCTATAAGAAACAGGTTCCTTTCTGTTTTGTTTCCTTTTTGTTTTTGGTTTAAATGCTTTCATGTTGGAAAAGTTTATTTTTTTGAGAAGAGAGGAAATTTTCTATACCCTCTGTGGAAATTTAGAAGATTCTCTATAAAAAACAATGTTCCCAGTTGCAGAAATTTTGTCATTAAAATTTCGTTACCCCTATAGGGAAATTAGGGAAATTACACAGTATTATGAACCCCGTTGAATGAAATCTTTAAAAATAGTAGCTCTATAAGCAGCTGTAGAAAATTTTTGTCCAAAATTGAGGAGATTGAAAAGAAAACTTCTGTGGATTTTTAAATAAGAACCTCTCTGGTAAAACTCAAGAAATTAGAAAACTTTTGTGCAATTTTCCTAAATACTTCCTGTAGTTAAATATGATGTTTTGTTTTCCCAATTTATTCCATTTTTTTTAAAAGAATTCTCTGCAGGAAAATATTACTGTTTCTATGAATATAATTTGTCTGTGAAATTATGATTTAAATATATATATATATATTATACACAATATATATATATATACTTTTTTTAAAAAATACATATATATAAACTCTATTTTTTTTAAAAAAAAAAATTGGGAATTCGTATTTTATTTTTCCGTATGAAATTTTATAAAAAAATTTTTATGAAATTCCAATTCATGGAATTCATCATAAATTATAAAAAAATAATAATTAAAAAAAAATTGATTGGGTGTTTGGGGGGGCTGGTACCACCGTACCCCCTGCGCAGCCCACAGTGCTACGCACAACAGTCCAAGGACTGCTGCGCAGTAGTCCTTTGGACTATTGTACGCAGCCTGAGGCTGCGTTTGGTTTTTTTTTAATTTATTAAAAGAAATTATTAATAATATTTAGTTTTGAAATTTATATTCATTATTTTAAATCTTTTAAAATATTAAATTTTATTATATATATTAATAAATATATATATATGTGTGTGTGTGTGTATGTGTGTGTGTATGTGTCTATATGTATATATTTATTTATTATTTTTTTTAATATGAATATTGTGACTTTAAGTATATATACTGAGTGATATACACATACATATGCATACATTAGTTTAATTATGGAAAAAAATTATGTAAATCATTTATAATGATTTTATGTTCTTATTGGACAAACTTGATGTAAGTAATTCATTAAATTTATTTGAGTGTTTTCTATTAGTGAAATAAATTGAGAAAATTAGTAGTTTGAATTTTGAAATGGATTTCTTGTAGAGCGATGATTTAATCTGATTTGTGTATTGTGTTATCAATCTATTTCTTGATAGTGGATAATTAGTTAATCTATTTTCTGAGTTCTTTATTGGGACTCTTGAGTCGGGTTATCAACATGTTGGTTCCTTAAGTTAGCCAACCTATTATAGGAGATAGGGTTGTTAAAATTTCAAAAGGTTAGGGAAATTGGTGTATAAAGTTAGGAGGCTTTTATATTGGATATTTGATTCCTTTTTGTTTAAGATTGTGATCTTGTGTATACTTTGAGTTGCATTGTTTTGCTTAAGGAATTGAGTCATATGATTATAGCGAGATGGTTTTTCCTCATGATTGTTTATTCGGTGTTTTTTGTACATGAGAGTACAATCCCCTTGTTTTTTGGATGTATGTTGGGGGTTCTAGGGAGAGTGGCTCTACGTGGGCGCCAGCGCACAAAGGGGTTGTCAAGATAACCCATGTTAGAGTTAGTGTAAAAAGTGAAAACCTAACTAATTAATTAGGGGACGGGTAGTTAAATATAAATAAGATAATTACATATTCCTCGTCCGCCTATTAGGGCTACCATAGACTATAGGTGGCTGAGAAGGCCGTGGTTGGCATAATCGTGATCTCATCTTTACGAGAAATGCACGATTCCGCATGAGTCACCCTATGGGGCGGTGCCTTGAGATAGGTAGCCAGGACAACCATAGATGGAGGAAACACCTTGTGATAGGATGTCTAGATAATCCCTATAAGATGTGATGACACTCTCTTCTAGCTTTCCCCTTAGTTGTTTTAACTAGAGTCCTCTAGAAGTGGTTTATTGTTATGACTTGGTGTATTTTGTTGTTATGGTTTCTTATATATTTGATTTCTCTTTCCATGTTTGGAGTTGAGTCTTATGTGTTACCTTAGACGTCCTTGGTTAGGAATCCTTTCTTAACTACTCCTAGCATGGGGGTGGTCAGGTGGAACGTGCTTCACACCCCATTGGGTTTCCCATTTGGCAGTTGTTCCTTTAGTGCAGAGATTGTTGAGACAGATTGATCCAGAGTTATGTTCCTTCAGATGTATATTTGTACTTTTTTCATACCTTGTAAATTGAAATGTAGCTCTCCCATGTGTTGGGGAGATGTATGTTGTAACTTGGATAATTGTTTATTGAGATTTAATTAGTAGAATGATGTATTGTATAATCACACTTTGTAATTCAAACATTATTCATGGAAGTAATTATACTTGATGTTGTATTATATTTGAGCAAATGAGTTCTATTTATTTCTAAGTTGAATAGCTTAGGAAATATTGTATAGCATCTTTATGGTTCATTCTTGTCATCATGCTTATCATTTATAAATGTTTATTTGAAAAGTTTTATTAGTAGAAATGAATGTTAGATTAATCAAATTTGATTATGGGTAGATTATGTAATGTCTCTTCATGTACCCCAAGGGACTTAGGTGTTTAGTTTGTATTCGTAAATATGTTAGTTTCAATAGTTAACATAGTACTTTTACTATGTGTTTTAAAAAAAAATTGTTGTGTACTTAGTTTTCCTTTGGGGTTTGCATGACGGGGTGTTACAGTAATGCAAGCTATGATGCAATATGAATGTAATATTTTTGAATTCATATCACTTTTTATGATGCAAATATGAAACCCTAAATGAGAAATACAAGATAATGTAAAGAAAAACCTAGATCTAGGTTTTGAATGAAGTTTCCAATTTCAAAAAATTTATGATGTTAACATGTCAAGTTCACAAAAATGAAGCAAAGAAAAAAGAGGGGGGATCATAGGTCCTAAATACAAAAAACTTAGGATTTCAAAATGAGAGGCCCCTTTCCTTTATTTCATCAAAGAGAGAGATCAACGAGGTGAATAGATTGGCTATCAAACATGAAGGTGAGCCAATCAGACCTAGATCTCCTTCTTTGAGGGACTGGAAATGAATTGGAATTGATTTTCCTTGATTAACCTAATTAGACTATGTGACCTAATACATGAAATGTAAGATCCCAATGAATAACAAACTAAAACAACGGTTTGGAGGTAGATCTAGAAAATGTAGGAGATTGTGTCCTTGTCTTGAAAAGTTGGTTTTGAGCTAAATAAGAGGATTGAGATGCCTAGGGGTGTATGGGTCTCTGAAAAGGTGTCTTCCTCTGCTTTTGGAGTCCTCTAGTGATAGATTTGAGCTTCTAATTTTTGGTTGTAGAGTTGTCAAAATGTTGTCAAATAATTCTATAATTGAGTTTCTATGGCTTGACAAGATTTAGGGCTTTGAATGCAACGATGAATAACTTGTTTTCAATCTTTATTCAATCCTCTTCAAACCTATAACTTGTACATTCAAAGAGAGGGAAAATGTTGGGTCATTTGGGGGTTTGTCTTAGTCAAACCCTATGTAAGTGTTTCTACTTTCACAATGGCAATGTCAATGATAAATGGATAATTGAAAGGAAGGAATCACAAAGTGCTACAACTCACCACCCTTCAATGGATTCTTTGAAGGAATAAATTCATACACATCTCCTCAAGGACTTGGATCTTTCTTGTTCAAATGTTTGAGTGCTTTGGAGACCTACACAAGTATTAGCATTCACAAACTAATGACAACATGAACACATGTATAGAATTTGACATGATGTTGCATTTTGAATTGTTGTAATAAGGCTCTGAAATCTATCTCTCAACTTGCTTGATAGTACTCTTGATCATAAGTTCGCCAATAGTTTTGGTGTTAGTTTTGAATGATGTAAGAACTAGGTATTTATATATAATTCTGCTAATTTCCCAAAAATTAAATCCCAAAAGCTGAAATTTAAAATTTGAATTTTGAATGTTAAAATGTTGACACTGACATTCTAAAAGTTGGTCCCCTACAAAATAGGGGGACCCATATGTCCATGTGCATATGGGTCCTTTCCCTATTTTCCAAGACACAATGTATCGGGGGAAAAAATTAATTTCTTTCATCTGTTCAAAGCTTACAATCCCTCTGAAAATGATAAAAATAGGTCTTGGAATGCAAAATTTAGGAAATTAAGTGTTCAATTAGGTCCAATAAATTAAAGGGAACAAAACATAGTGTGAAATAGTTAAAAGACAAATTTTCAATATTATAGGGATTAATGTACATCACTTTTGGAACTCCATGATGATTGATGTAGATGGCCATGTTCTCTTGTTGAGTGGAATGTTTTTCCTATTGCCTAGTATCATGTTAGCTAGTAGGATCACTAGTGTGAACCACATTGGGGTGTCTTGGCAGGAGTGTTTTTGTTGCATGTAATTGAGCACTTATAGATATTTCAATCTAGGTTTAGAGGATTATTATATTTTTGGGTCACAGGAGAGAAGAGCATAGACTTTACATGATGAGTTGATAGCTTTAATTAGAGTGGTGCAACAACAACATAGTGGATGTTTTTAGAGATTGATTTGTGGGTTTGTGATCATAGTTGGTTTTAGTTTGGCTCAGTAAGTTGTTTTGAGGGAATCTTAGCATTGCTTGAGGAAAAACAATCTTTGGGGAGAGAGGACTATAATGTCCCCATTTTTGGTTACTTAAGCATTGAAATTAGCTTTAGCTAAAGTCTTAGTGACCATCATTTGTGTCAGAGGGGATGTTCGATGTTCCAAATCAACTCCTAAGTATTTTGGAACCCTTAGTTTTCTCTTCTAAAATATATTTTCCAATTTCCACATCTTCAATTGACTATGTGGGAAATATTAAATAATTAATTGTAAGTTGTCAAAAAAACATAAATTAAAAGGAAACTTAAATTAATTATTTTTAATATGTGCAAAAGTGACTAAACTATTGGAAAGGTTAATTAAATTAATAATGCCACTTTTGTGAAATAAGAATTGTTTTTAAAAAGGAAATTAAATTAAAAGTAAATATTATATTTTCAAGAAAGGGGTGTGAGAAGCTAATGAAAGAATGAATAAAAGTATTTTGGAGTTCATTTTTTAGGGGGCTAAGAAATTTTGAAATGGGGTATTGTTGGTTGAATTGTGTTCATCCAAGAGATTTGTGAAGATAAAAACTCTCATAGAGGACATCAACCATGGAGGTGGAAGATCTTTCTATAGTTGATTGTAGGTGGTTTCACTTTGGAATTACACAGATTTAATTTGTTGGGATTTTTTGGATTGTACAAAAATATTAATTCAATTTTGTGAACTCTTGCTAGGCAAGTCAAAATTGTTGGAGTGCAGATATATAGCATCATCATAGGAAATTTTTGTGAGAGTCAATAACATTCCAGCTAGGTGATTTAATATTGTTCTAATCTAGAGGCATGAATTATCATGGTTGTTGGGAATTTGAATGTTAAGTTGATAGAGCCATTTTAAAAATTAAGCTAGGTAATGGGGTTTAAGGTTGAAGTTTCTAGATGTCAATGATTTCTCAAGTTAGGAACATCAACTTTTAATGTAGGTCGTGGGGCCTTGAAGTTAGTTTGTAAGTCGTAGCGGAAAATCATGCTAGATTTTTCTAAGTAAAACAAAAAATGCAAAGGAATCTTACTGGCTAATCGTCGAGTTTGTTTAATGGTTTAATCGCTACTAGAAACAAGCCACAAGCATTATTTTTAGAAATTGTGTGGATAAGTTTGGCATTTTGTGCATGTTGAGAATGATTAGATAATGCTTTAAAAGAAGATGTTGCATAGCACTTAGTGTGTCGACTTACATTTGTGCAAGGTGATTAGTGTTATTTGGTCTAAGCGTATGGATTGATAGTTACTAGTCACCATTATGTTATTAGCAAAGAGAATGAATTCCCTAAACTATAGTGTTTAATCTAGCCACCAGAGGTAGGAATTGAGGGTGAACAAGGAATAAATGTATTGTCTATGTAAGCACTAAAATTGTCAACTTGGACAATGCAAAAAATTGGAAAGAGTGACTACCTTTCATATTGGTGCTCTCTTAGAGGTGAGTCATGGTTTCAGAAAGGAATGAGTTTCTTTTAGTATTGGTGCAAATACAGGGAACCTGGTCAAGCTTAATTATATGCAGTATAATAATTGCCATGTTTTTAGGAGATAGGTGTATCATTAGTTGTTGAGCTTTGCAAAGATGAAGTAATTATATTGTATTTCCAAAGGTCGTAATTTCTCTCTATATTTTCTATTATCCATTGACTGTGAAATATAATCTCAATGCAAATTCATTGTAAATTGTTACTTAGATAATAACAATCATATCGAGAGAATATTGTTGCTATTTTATGTTGGTTTTTTAACATAAAGGAGGGGTAAAAATTATTAAAACAAGAAGTACAAAGCAAGGGCATTACATAGCCCTATCAAGCTCCACCAAGTGATCCAACTGTTGAGACAAACCAGGGGTAACTGACCCCGATCTACCAAATTCCAATCATGAATATGATCAGAAGCCCATTTAGCCAAACAATTAGTAACAACATTCCATTCTCTAGGAATATGAGTGAAAGTAACAAACTCCAAAGAATTGTAAAGATTGAGAATCTAATCAAAAATCAAAGCCAAATGCCAGCTAACATCCTCTAAATTTTTCCTATTCAACAAGTTCACCACAACCTGGGAATCAAACTCACATATGATCCTTCACCACCCAAATTGACTTCGACACTCCATAGCCAATAAGATGGCCTGATCCTCCATTAAATTATTAGTATAAAGACCCTTATAATCAGAGAAGATAAACTAAACATCTCTAGAGCTATCCCAACCAACACCGCCAATTCCAACATGACCAGGGTTTCCTCGAGAAGAGCCATCCGTGTTGATTTTTAAGACTCCCTGAGGAGGAGACCATCTCCCTTCCCTATTCACCTTTGGGGTAGGATTTCGACATCTATTATGCATGAGCTGTCATTGCGGAGGAGGAAGATGAAGACAATTACAACAACCAACATCAGAAGGATCCACTAATGTAGTCAGATCACACTTAGCCACAACTGTCTCTCCCAAAGAATGCAAAATTTTCCACCACAAGCGAGGGGCCACCAACATCACATCTTGAAAAATATGATGATTCCTCTCCAACCAAAGGTTCCAGATAATAAAGGATGGGCCAAGAGCCCAAGAATCTTGAAGAAAGGAAGTAGAAACAGGGGACCTACCCCACCAATCCACAAACTCATCCAATGAGGAAACATGCCAACAGGGCGTATTCCACACCCTCCACCAAAAATTACAAATCTCCCTAGCATAGGAACATTGGAAGAAGAGATGAGAGACACTCTCCTCACCGTTATGACACAAAAACCACATTGAAGGGCCTTGGAAACCACGCTTATATAAATTATCCCAAGTAAGACACCAATTTTGAGCTACTAACTACATGAAGAAATTTCACTTGGGCCACAACAACTTGTTGAAAAATTGCTTCCACCAAGGGACCTCAATATCCCCAAATAACTACCTAATAAGATGCTTATAACCAGCAAACACAGAGTACTTCTGAGACAAATCAAAACCATTCCAAGCCAAGACATCAGGTCCCCTCAAAGAATTACAAGCACGGGAAGCCAAAAGTTGAGTAAGCTCACGCCTATCCTCCTTAGACCCCCCAAGTGGCCACTCAAAAGGATGCTTCCAACGAAAGCTAACAACTAATCCACAATGTTTTGTAACCTTATAATGCTCAACGGTATCCCATCCAGCCATAGTAAAAACATCAGAAAGGGACTAGAGGTGAGGAAAAGTAGAGAGAATAGGTGGGTGACCATCCCAAGAATCTAACCAAAAAAGATCCTATGACCCTGAATGACAAATCCAAAAAAGTGCATGCTTAATCAAATGAGCCCCCACTTTCAAAGTTTTCCAAATCATAGAACCACTCCCCTCCAGAGGATAGCGAGGAACCTCAAAAGAAGCAACACCCCTAAGATATTTATGGTTGATAATACAGGCCCATAATTGGTGCTAATCGGTACACCAATGCCAGTAAAGCTTAGCAAGAAGAACTTGCCCGTTCAAAATAGCAAAACATAAACCAAGACCACCCTCCTACTTTGGTCTACACACAAATTCCCACTTAACAAGGCTCCACTTAGTAGAAAAAAAATTACCACTCCAAAGAAATTGATGTGAGAGAGCATCAAATTCCCTAAGGAAATACATAGGGGTCGCTTGAACAAAGTATTTGTAAATGGGAAGGTCCTGGATAACTGACTTGAGAAGAGTCACTGTAGCAGCAGTATACAACCACTGATGATTCCAATGAGCTACCTTCCACCTCAGTATATCAAGCAACATCTGCCAGGTGGACCTAGGCTAAGGACCAATAGCAAGAGGAATACCCAAATAGACAAAGGGAAGAGACCTTATTTGAAATCACAAAATGGCTGCAATCCGCCACTGAATAGCCTGGGGAGTATTAAAGAAGAAAATAGAAGACTTTTGCTCACTGACTTTTTGACCCAAAGCAACAGGTAGATATCCAAATATTTCCTAAAGGATTTAGCTTCCCGAATATGATCCAACCCCATAATAGAGGTGTCATCCACAAACTAGAGATGAGAAAGCATTGGCAGACTGAAACCCCACTGCCAACCATGAATCAAGCCTTGAGAAACTCAAAATTTAAGAAACTGACCCAACCCCTCTTCCATTAAAATAAACAGATAAGGAGAGAGTGGATCCCCTTGGAAAAGGCCCCTAGTAGCACCAAAAATCTCTAAAGGTTCACAATTCACAATAACTAAAAATGAGGAAGAAGTCACATAACTTATAGTCCAACTCACCCAAGCAAAAGAAAAAACAAAGGCCAACACAATTTTCTATAGAAAAATCCATTTAACTCTGTCATAAGCTTTGGCAATATCCAACTTTATGAACATAGCCCTATCCTTAGAGGTTTCCATGAAATGAATGACCTCAGAGGCTATCACCACCCCATCCAGAATTTGATGACCTACCTAAAATCCTCCTTGCTCCTCAGAAATGACAATAGGTAGACAAGGTTTAAGCCTCTCAGTAATCAATTTCGTAATAATCTTATACACCACATTACAAAGCACAATAGGTCGAAATAATTCTAGCATGTTAGCACCTTCCTTTTTAGGAATGAGAACTAGAAAAGTAGCATTTAGGGCTCGAAGCATCTGCTTACTATGAACAGACTCCCCGACAACCTCCAATAAATCTAGCTTCACAATATCCCAAAACTCTTGGAAAATTTCAACCGGGAAACCATCAAGGATAGGAGCTTTCCCCTTATTCATCCCAAACACAACCTCCTCCACTTCAAACAGAAAAATCAGATAAGTAAGAGAATCATTCAAATCATTAGAGATCAAAGAAGGAATGCAAGCAAGGACCATATTCTCATCAGCCTCAGTAGGAAGTAAATCCTTAGTAAACATACCAGAGTAAAACTGACGAGCCTCTCTAGACAAAGCCTGTTGCGAAGAAATCGAAAAAACCTTAGAATTAACAAGAGAAGAGATATAACACTTATTCCGATGAGCTTGCACAGAATGATGGAAGAAAGTAATATTCCTATCACCCTCTTGAAGCCAGTCAATCCTAGCCTTTTGTTTCTAGAAAATCTCCTCATGAAGCTCCCATTCCACCAATTTTAGAGCCTAGGATTCAACATGTCCAAGAGCCTCCAAAAATCCCAAATCTTGAAATTGGTGAGTAATAATAGCAAGAAAATCATGTGCTTCCCTTTTCTTGGCATGAATATTACCAAAACACAACCTATTCCATCACTTAAGATGATACTTGATATATTGCAACTTCTTGAAAAGAGAATACATAATTGTACCATATGCAAGGGCTCCATCCCGCCACCACTAGGCAACAAGATCATATAAGGATGAATATCAAAGCTACATAAGCTGAAATTTGAAAGGAGGATTCTTTGGAGTAAGGAAAGAAGAAGCATAAAACTTAATTGGCCAATGATTAGAGCCACACCAGTTAGGAATCTCAAAGCAAGTGACCATGCTACCACCCACCCAAAAACTAGAAACAATAAATCTATTCAACCACTCAAATATCTCATCTAGTCCACTTTTTCTATTATTCCAAGTGAATATTCCATTAGAGGGTTTGACATTAACAAGATCAAGAGAATCCACATTTCCCTAGAAAAGATCTGTACCAAGACCAATCCTAGGTAGCCCCCCTCTTTTCTCCTCCAAACACAACACAAAATTAAAATCACCAACTAAGATCCAAGGAAGATAAGGAGCACAAGACCTAACATACCTGATATGGACCCAAAGCTAGATTTTACCATAGATGTCAATCAAAGCATAAACATTACTGACCAAAATAGTCTCACTAGATTCCAAAACCGAAGCCACCACATAAATAGAAGAATGGCTAGAAATCCACCAGCAAGGAACAACCTTACGTGGATCCCAGAAATGAGCCAGACCTCCAGAGTTTCCCCTAGAACCAATACACTGACACTGACTAGAAAACCAAATCTAAGGAGCATACTAAAGCATGAAGTCCACCCGAAGCTTGGTCTCCTAAACATAAAAGATATCTAGAGAATAAACCACAATCAAATCCTAAATAGCCTTTTGATGGGGGGTGTTATTCAACCCCCTCGCATTCCATGAAAGAATAATCATGAGGAAGGTTGAGAGAAGTGGGAATAAATGGTCTTAATAGACCTAGATTCTACCAGCAAATCCCCAATAGATTTAATATTGTGCACATCCTTCTTACGACCAACTTTAGAGGAATTTTCAAAATGACCTTTCTTCAAAGGGAATTTCCAAACCCCCAGACCAGGAGATAATCCCTGACCTTTACCTGAAGACAACACCTCTTTAGCTAAATCTACTAATACAATATTATCCTACAAACCTATAGAGGCACCAAGAGGCCCATAATTCCTCTGCTCCAAATCTAAAGAATTATCCTTAACAACAATTGCCTACTCCAGCCCTATATCCATACCAGTGGTCCAAGAAGAAATCTCAATAGGAATCCCCTACTCCAAGGCCTAATTATCAAAGACCTGAAAATGATTGAATCCTTGATCACTTTGTCTATCCTTATAAACTTGCTTCTGACCCCTCCCTTTAGCCCTCAACTTAACAAGAATGAAGCCATCCTTATCGGGACCACCCTCAACCACAGGCGCCTTGCCTTTATCCCCCTTCTCCATCGAAGGCCCTGATGAAGGAGGAGAAGAAACACTAGCCACTTTGGGTGCCCAAGGACATTGGCACTAAAGGTTTCCATACTCATGACAAAAATGGCATCGAAAAGGAAGGGACTCTTTATCTAACTATTGAACCCATAAAGAAGAGCCAAGACAAATTTCCAAAGAATCTAGCAATGGATTATTTAAGTCAATTTCAACACAAATACGAGCAAAATAAAATACCTTTTTATCCAAAGTATTCTGAGTGATAGCAATGGGCTTCCCCAACAAAGCAACAATCTAGTGCAAAATATCCTCCCTCCAAAACTCCAATGGTAGCCATGGCAGATAGACCCACACAGGAACCCATGAAGGTAGGTCCTCTGCCACATTAAATCCTCCATGCTAAGGTTTCATGAACAAACCAACATGATTGTAAAAATATGGCCCTCCCTCAAAAACTTGATTTTGATTTGAAATGCAAGAAAAATCAACCAAGAAATAGCCATTCATAGCCACCAAAATATCAAAATCACCCTCAACTTGCGAGGATCGACGCATCTAGGACTCCAAAGCTGAGAGAGGGACACGAATACCTAGGAACTTACAAATCAAAACATGTTGGCTCTAGTAAGAAATTTCCTCTTGTACTGATTCAAGAGAGATAACAGGACTAGATGATCTTGACTCTGCGACAAACAACCATTCACTTTCTTAAGCTTAGAGCTCTCGCCCACAAAAGAGGAATTTGATAATCGTGCATGCAAATACATAGAAAAACCTTGAGACAGCTTCGCACCAGCAAGCACCAAGCTTTTTGAAGCCCTTGTAATTCCACCACACCCAACATCCAACACAAACTTGAACCAAGCACCAGATAGGCAAAAGGAAAAAACTGAACCCTTATACCTCCCCTTGATTTCACCAAGCACCACCAAACAACAAAAACATAGAAGAAAATTGACCCCTTATACCTCCCCTCGATTGCACTAGCAAAGAAGAAAACCACTCTGCAAAGGAAGCACCTTCGCACACCAACGAAACCCCACATGCAAACAAAAAAGAGGACGCACTAAATATGCAGCCAAAGAATAACTAAATATGCAGCCAAAGAATAAGAAAAGCAAACCAAAGCCGACATGCAAAGAGGAACGAACCTCATGCAGGTCACTCAACCTACCATAGGAACACCAGGAACAACACCATTCTCCTAGAATAAAGGGGTACAAATAAAAACACCCTGTTGAATGTATTTTATGTTGGTTTTTTATTCTTTATATATGTATTCCAATATCAACACAAATTCTTGACTTACATATTAGCGAATTTTCATATACCTACAATTTGTTCAATTTCATGTCTATGAGGATCAAATATATTTTGGTGCAATCTAGGGTGTTCATTACATCATTATATAGGATCAAATATATTTTGGTGCAATCCAGCGTGTTCATTACATCATTATATAGGATCAAAGGGATGTCTTGATCTTAGTTAGGAAGGAGATCATGGCATGGAGTGGAAGGAGTTCTTTGTTCTTTATTTTGAAGGGGAATAGATTGGATGGAAGGGATAATTTGATGTTGATTAGGAATGGGGTTATTATATAGGATGGAAGGGATCTCTTGATCTTGATCTAGAGGGGAATCTAAGGTAGCATGGTTTGGATCAATGGATTTACAAAGTTCATTTTGTGTGGATGGTGTGATGGATGAGGAGTGTTGGATAGACTCATTCAATTGAGTAGATAGAGGAATAGGATATGCATAAGGTTCATAGGATTGGGGTTTGTATTGATTTAAATGGGATGGAGGGGTATGTTTGAAATGGGAATATTGCAAACCTTTTTTTGTGAATAGTCCTTAGATAAATTCTTGAGTGATAAATGTAAATTTGGTAGTCTTAGATATAGGATTAGGATTTGATGGAGGATTAGGATTATGGATTGGAGGATTAGGATTAGATGGAAAATTAGTAGTATGACTTGGAGGATTGGGATTGGATGGAGGATGAGGACTAGATAGAGGATTAGAATATTGTAGGATGAAGAATTTAAATTATGGGTGGGGGTGATGGAAGTATTGTTCAAATATGGAGATTTATATATAGATAGGATTTTAGGGGAACTTTGGATGTGGGTTTGGTTTTCCTTATTAATAGAAGGGGAAGGATAATAAATAAGAGATAGGTAGGAGGTATATGAAGGTGGTGGATAAGAAGTATTTCCCTTGTCAAAGGTAGGATAATGGGAGCCAATGGATATTTTTTTGGGATTAGTGGTATAGCTTGTGTTAGCCTTGTGTTAATTGGTTTTTGATATTGCGGATTGATATATGGGTTACCAAGTCTTATGGGTTTTTGTAAAGGTGGTTGTTGGTAAATAGATTGGAATGTTGGGGATTGTTGGTATTAATGAAACATGGTTGGGTGACACTTGCTTAAGGCTATATAATCTAATGTCTTTTCATCATAGGGCTCATCAATAGCATAGGGATCGTAGTCCATAAGACTAACCTCATCATCATCAATGTAAGTGAGTTTTTTGTTGATTACTAGTTTTGGCCTTGTTGGGGTAGGATATGAATTAATGATTTGGATGGGATGGAAGGTTGGATGAGATATATTTGAGGGGGGAAAAGTATGATTATTTTGATTTGATTCTTGAACAAGATGGAGGATTAATTAGATTGGGAAAATTTGATATTGGTTTTGGATGAGAATGAAAATTAGGATGATATAATAGAAAAGGATTTGGGATGGAGGAATAATTAGGTTGAATAGAAAATTGGCTTGAAAAGATTCGAATGGATGAGAGATGATGTTGGAGATATTTAGAATATTTGGATTAATAATGGATTATATTAGGAGGAGGATAGATGGTTTGGGGAACCTGATTTGGATAGATGAGATCCATTATTTAAATGGATTTGGATGAAAATATTGGAAGATTGGTTGGATTGGGATAAATGATTTTCTTGCTTGGCTAGGGGATAGATTTGGAAGCACAACAAATAAATAAAGTGGCTTATTTGGAAGATAGGTACAAGTTCTATTTTCTATAAGAAAGTACACCAATCACATGAAAAAACTTATATTATTCACATGCCCGAGTGACACCTAGTGTGGGCCCACTTGTCAAAGCTAATATTTTCTACTTGTGTATGGATAGATATGGTATGTAAGGTCTTATACAACCATTATACCCCTTACCCTCAAGGACAAGCCGTGCTCAAGATTAGCTCTATTTCACTATATGGAAGTGCATTGTCAATAACTTCAAGATACAATATGTATCCCTTACACCACACTAAGTGATTGTTGAGAGGTCTTAATCTTAGATAAAAGAGGTTGCTAGGGAGTCTCTAAATACCTCAAAAGTACATGAGGCCAAATCCATAGATAAAAGTGGAAATTCCAGATAATTAGGAGGAGAGGGTAACCTACTCTCCACATTCACTTCCCCAAGGTATAAAATTGTTTAGGGCTTATCCAATATTTGATAATATTTCACTTCTAAAAGGGGTGTTTTTTATTCACCCCTTCCTCTTTATACTTTGTTGAAACACATAAATTGAGGTTATCCCCTAGAATGGTAAAATTTACAAAGGTGGGAGGGAT
This sequence comes from Sequoia sempervirens, assembly GCA_007258455.2. NCBI lineage: Eukaryota > Viridiplantae > Streptophyta > Pinopsida > Cupressales > Cupressaceae > Sequoia > Sequoia sempervirens. The sequence goes on from VDFB02105785.1 coordinate 41,117,996, forward strand.
ACTTGTCACATGATGGAAAGTTTAGATTGTGATCCATGTAAATGGATTTAATGTCTAGGCTTAAATAGACAAGGATTGAGAGTGATATAGAATTAACTATTGCAAGAAAATGTAATGGCCTGATTAATTAGTCTATAGTTGGAGGATTTAGGATATAAGATTGACTTAATTAAATAAATATAAATTTATTTAATTAAGGTGGGGGATAAAGGTAAATGATGAATTTAATAAATAATAAATACTTATTTAATTAGTTAGGATAGGGTAAACTCAAGTTTCGTTAGGTGTAAGTTAATTTATGTGTCTATATTATTGTAAACTCAAATTTGAAAGAAACAAAGCATTATTTTTATGAACTAATTTTACTTTTTCATAGTTTTTGAAATTCTTTTTCTTATATTTTTAACATACCTATTATTGTACCAAGTCAATCTAACTAACCATATGATTCAAATCTAATTTTTATAGTTTCAAGTATTGCTTCATGGTCAAACTCACAAACTTTCCACAAATTATTATTTTATGGTTGACCTCAATATTTATCAAATGAATGTATTTGATTCGACAAGGTTACAATAATGAAGAATATATCTATGTTTTCAAAAGTCCTCAACATACACATATTATACTTCTCCATTGGGAACCTTCTAATCCACATTCCAATAACAATAGACCATATAGGATACTCAATATCCTCTCCATCAATGATTGTGCCTCTCCAAAATTACACAAATATTAATATGTTCCTTCTTCATTATTCTCATCAACAATAACTATATAAATATGACCTTTATTGAATTGTATGAATAAATTAATTCCACTAAATGATATAAAATGTAATAGTATGAGATAAACAAATAATTTCAAATAATTAATAGATCTATAATATATAGTTGCACTAGATCTAATGCATGGTTAGATTCAACTAATATTTTCATTTCATTCAATTATAGTGCTTGTATAATTCAATATGTGTCAAGTGGAACTAAAGGTATACAATACCATTCATCAACCCACTCTTTTGAACCATACTCTTCTAAAAAAAGCATACATAAAAATCATGTTAACCCTCTTGTAAAAGAATCCATTAACTTGCATTTGAAATTTTGAGTGAGTGGAATTCACTTGACCCTATTATTATACAATAATCTTTATATTTTACAATATTGTATTGTTTTACTAAGAAAAAAAGTCTACAAATTGTATACTTACCTTCGTTACTTGGTCACATTTTGGATTTACACTATTGCATAATTGTTGATGCATTTTTCAACTTAGCACCACCTCAGTACTTCAACTCATATCTTACCAAGGATCTTTTCAAACCTAATCTTACACCATTCCCCTTTTTCATGTCCAAACTTAGTTAAATTCTAAATATATTGAACACCACTTGTCACATGCATCCTACTCAGCCCATATAACATCCTTAAATTCTTGAATTGTGACGTGCAATTATTTTACCATATGATTTGTTGAATACATATGATATTTCTATCACTTAAATTATCATAAAATATTTGAAAACAACATTGCATAATTATAGTGGAATGATTATGATCATAATTGATGTTTAAGTGATACTCTCTCAATATTTGTTTGTCTTTCTTTGTATTATTAGGTGCATGAATGAATTTTATAAGTATAACAATAGTAACTTGAATATAGTTTAGTATTGATATTGTACTCTATTATTTATTGGTTTGTATTAGATAAATATGACTTATTATTCCTTATTTTGATAAGTGTTGTGGAGCTTGCTTCTGCATTTATGTCAATTGGTATTGTTTTTTATTATATTATCAAGGAAGTACCATGATCTCGTGGTAACAAAGTAGCCAAAATTGCAGACAGCAAAATAGGCTAAGGAAACAACACTAGCCAAACCCAACAAAACAACAACAGGAAATTACTATTAAGTCATCATAAGTGGCTCATAGATCAAATAACCAATAATAGCATCCAAAAGATTAGTGTAAGTGTAATAAAAAATAAGAGCACACCACATATTAATCCAAAATGTGGTACACATACCATAACAAAGAATAACCATAAACTAGTAGGTTCAAAACCATAAGATAGCCATCAAAAAATAATAGTCTGAGATAATCAAATGGAGATCTGATAGTTTAAGAGTAGACATAAGATTAGAACAAGAAAGAGAACATAGCAAAACAACAAAGCCATTACTTGGCTTTCACAATCAATTCCCAATTTTCACCAATTTGCGACATATTCCCTCTAGTCTGGGTTGGATCTTCGTGTACCAAGTCCTTTTAGTCATCTTGTTTCTCGATCTTCTTCAACTTTCTCTTTATCTTAGTTTGACTAGTAATCACTCCCATCATGGCATGGTGCATCAAACCATTAGTCACCTTCATCAAGGTGATGATCACTTTCTCCATATCTTCTATTTGAACCTACAAAAAGGTTATTCTGCTTTTCAAGAAAAGAACATTAGTATCTTTAGGAATATTAGTATATTGGGCTTTGTCCTCTAGTTTAGTGACCTCCTTCTCCATATCCCCAATATGCTATTCCTTCTCAATTTATTCCTCCTCCTTATCATTAGTATCCTCCTCAACATCTTCTTCTCCCATCTCATAGGAACTATCATCAAACTCCATATCCTCACTTTCCTCATCAACCTGAGGCTTGAAATCTTCCACAATAAATTACTCCTCTTCATCTAACTCAATTTATTTTTGTTTCTTTTTTTTATCTTCAGACATTACCTTGTCTACCTCGCTAATCTTTGGCCTCCACACATCATACCCATCTATCCCTCCTTCACTTCCTCCTTTTGGTTCCCTTTAGGATATTAAGTAATATTTATTACTTCCTCCTTATTCTTCTGATCTTTTTTCAATGTTTTTTTATTGGGGGGTTTAAGCAGTAGCAGTGAATGTTTTATTTTTTCCACGGTGACTTTGAGTAGCTCATACTCAAGGGATTTCTCCATAGAGGATTTCAAACGTTTAGAGCTAGAGGATCTAGTACTAGAGATGGCCAAAGGGGTAGCAATCAAAGGAGATCCCTCTCATGAAAGAGTGATGGATTGTAGACCTAGGGTTAGGTGTTGGGTTCATGTGCTCACCATCCTAGGATAAACCCTCTTCCTCTTCATCAATTTGGTGTGGTTATCCTACCTAACCAACATTGGGTTTCCATGGGGGTTACTTGCAAGGTAAAATTTGTAAAGGGCCAATATTAAACCTTGGTGCAAAGGGGGAAACACACCATTCTTAATATTTTGTTGCAAGGATGATAGAAAATAGAAGGGTAAGTTGATCCTATTGTTATGGAAGATATGATTGAGAATAGGAAAATGGTAAGCATGGATCGTCATATGTCTACCTCCGAGGGTAAAGTAGCACATAACATACATGCTTACCAGGGAAAATAGTGGAGGGATTTTGAGCCGTGCATAACCATTCTAAAACCTCATTAGCTTCTCACCATCATATAGGAATTTTTCCATAAATTTTTAAAAAACCTTCCCACTTTTCTTAACCACCTTTCTTCCATCATTCACCAAACTAGTAACTTCTACTATAAACTATGTTGTGACTTCAAGTTTCACTGCCTCAATTGACACATTCCCTTTTTTCCAAGAATTGGTGAACTTGGCTATCAAATTTTCATTATAGCCTTCATTGCTTCAAAGAAGAAATCCATTCTCGCCCTTATAAACATCTCCCATAAATCTAATTTTTTCTTGAGAGCAACACAGTTAGGGGGTCTAGTGCATTTCCTAAGCCCACCCATTTTAGAAGTTTGCAAACTTTTAAATATTTTCTTCTAGTTAACAGTTCTCTTCATTCCACCCTAAAAGAAAACCATGCCACCACTACAAACTCCAAACTTGCAAAGAAAACACTTAGAGATAGTGAGAAGAAGGTTGTAGTTAAGATATTTAATACAAATCTTCCACTCAAAGTTGAGGATGGAATTGGAATGATTACCCTTCCTCCTAATAAATTATGCCAGATTATCAAACTTGAGTTGATCCTAAAAAATGATGTGAGAAGATACATTTGGCATGATGAATATTTTTTAAATGACCCAACCAATGTATTTGCAGTTAAACATGTGATATGAAGGGTTCTTGAGAATGATTACCTCATTAATTATTTTCCTAATGAAAATATTCTTATTAATAACATTGATTTGGAGCATCCCAACCTTATAATCATTAACTTTTAATCTCATTCTATCACTGCGTCTAATTATCACCCCGCTTAGGCCCCTTATCCAAAACTCATAAGTTGTAGGAATTTTCAAAAAAAAATTAAGACATTATCCTTTATTGCCCTTGGCAACTAACCATACTCCAAATGAGACCAGGTGCTACACTTAAGACCCTCATTAGCAGCAATATCCATTGAGAAATTTTCCTCCTTGTAAACATGTTGAATTCTATAGTGAGTGAAGAATCACTTATGCATCTTAGAGTTATCCATTGTATCTCTTATTCTCCAAGGAACAACACTATCACCCTTCAATATATCAACAATCAATTGAGAATCTCCTTCCAAAATGACTTTTAGAAACCTAAATATCTTAACAACTTGATGCAACCTCTGCTTTTTTGTTTGTATAGATTCTAATATTTTTCCCATAACCAACTATACAGTCACCAAGATGGTTTCTTATAAAGCTACCAACCCTTTCCAAGCCAGGGTTACCTTTGGAGCAGCCATCAAATTTGCATTTGATGCAATCCCTCTCTGGAGGGTTCCAAACAATAGTCTTCATTGAAAGATAAGTAGTCCTAATAATATTATTAAGATCCTTTTGTAGACCCCATAATTGTTTGATTCTAATTTCCTTGTATAAAGGAATAACCTTAGAGTAGTTGTATCCCCTTGCTTCCACATTTTCCTTTATTTGGGTCTTTATGCCCATGCATATTTCATTGTTGTTTCTCTCAGTTTCCCTAAAGATCTTATTGTTTCTATCCTTCCATATCCCCTATGTTATGAAAGGAGGGACTTGATTCCAAAGATCCACATCTTGTGAGAGTAAGGGATAAATGACTAGCTATCAATAAACATTTTTATGGGAGGAGGGAAAACCCAATCAGTGCATAACAAGGGGAGGAAGAAAGAGCAGATTTCTCTTGAGAATAGGCAATGGAAAAATAGGTGCATAATTGTCTCTTCCTCCTCTTTACAAAGGACTCATATGTTAATCAAATGGAAGCCCCTTCTAACTAGGTTATTAATAGTTAGGATTTTTTCATGAGAAGCAACCCACCAAAAATAGTTAATTTTAGAAGTCAAATTTTGTATCCACACTTTATTACACAAGGGGTCCCTATTTGCAATTAAAGGTTTCTCTAATTCCTCATAGGCATTTTTGACAAAAAAATAGCCTGAGGGGTTATCAATCTAGAATCTTTCATCCTACCTATCTTTAGAAAACCAAGTGGCCTCCCCAGTTAAGCCATTCAGCCTTTGCACCACAGGCTCCCAATTTTATTGTATATCACCTCTTAGGTTAGTGCCCTTGAGTAGGTTGTTGAATTCCATCCACCTAGGCTTAGCTTCCTCCCAATTAACATAGCAAGCAACCTTCTTACCACAAGTCCTGGTAAATCTTTATTTTAAGGGATTGAGGTTGTTTAATGATGAGAGTGGGGGCCTATTATTCCAAGAGTCTTTCCAAAAGTCAATCTACATATCATTACCAATGTACATTCTTGCACCCTTTCTTAGCACACTTCTATGGAAATGGAAAAATTATCCCTTCTTTCTTTCTTGATTTGGTGTTGTGAGGTGTTTTACACATCCACATTAGGTTTTGGACCCTTGTAAACTAAATAAAATGCATTTACCAATGTCTTGTAAAGGTGTTGTAAAGTGTTGTAAAAGACTTTCACACCTCTCTAGACTTAATAAACCTATTTTTCCCTTAATTCAACAATGTAAAATATATTTAATTGTATTATGACATTAATCAAGAAGTATTTTGAAATAAACTTAATGTTAATCTAGTGTTGTAATGTGATTTACACATTCACATTGGATTTTGTTCCTTTCTAGGCTATATGGACCCTATTTTAATGTTGTAAAGTGTATTTAATCACACTTTCACATTGAATTTTGTGTCCCAAGCCCTAATTGAACTTTACATCATCAATATAATTATTTTTGGATTTGATTGTGTGAAATCTTTTTGAATCAACTTTTTAGATCACACTCTGTGATCCATCATCAGGATAGAGATCTCAAGGATATGAAAAAATACACAATGAAATCAACATAAGAACCAAAAATTCTCATTCACCAACATTTTAGATATCAAAAGGACCCCTCTGGGACTAATTCACCCACCTGGGTGAATGAGTTCCTATCAGGTGGGACTGATTCACCTAGGGTAGCGAATTAGTCCCATTTGGATCATTTTTGAGTTTTGAGTGGGAAAAATTGGAATTTAAGTTTTATTTTTCTCCATGTCAGATTTAGGGATCAAATTAGTGGGAAAATTAGGTGGATTTCCTATAAAATCAAGCCTCTAAACCCTAATTCATATCTCTTATCATTCATTCATCATTTGTCTTCCTTCTCAAGTCAAACAAGTTAGGGTTTCAACATTCTAAGTCATCAAGATAGCTTCCTAAGACATTCAAGGGCCGATTCTTCATCTTTTTCTGCAAAAATTCAAAATCAATCATCATGGAAAGGTATTAAGTCCATTTTTTCATGCTTCATCACATTCTTTCTTCATTTTGGTTTGATTACCTAAAAAGGGGTTTGACTAAGGAAAACCCCCATGTCCTAACATTCAACATTTCTCTCTCTTGTCTTGTGTGTTTGGAGATTTAGGCATCTTGAAGACTTGGAAATCATTGAATATTAGGTTGAAGAATTATTGGAATCATATTCTTCCTTGAAAGGTCAAAACATCAATTAAAAGTCACTTTCAGACCTGGAAATCAGACTTTCAGAGGTGGACACCTATCAGGAACCGAAGTGCAGATCGAGGGCTACAGTCTCCACTTTTGGATTTTCAAAAATTCAAAATTGGACTGATTCACCATTGATGGTGAATGAGTCCCACTACCAGGCCTAAATAGGGTTTTCTGCATATTTGGATACCCATTTGTCTAAAACGGGCTCCAAAACAGTTTCCTAGATCTGGGACTAATTGGCCCAGAATGGAAAATGAATCCTAGTAGGCAAAATTTTTAACATCAGCAACATTTTAGAAGTCATTTCTAGTCTCCAACAAGATCTCAGGTGCACACATTCATTTTCATTCATTTTTGTTACAATTTGCATTCATTTCTAGGTGTTTTTGCATATCACAACGTGTTTTCAAATATCTTGCATTTCAATAGTTTTGAATTAATAATCACCTTTCTTTTTCAGTTTTTTGCATTTAGAACATTAAATCTAGACATATTGCACCCACATCACATCAATCCTTGAATTTTTACATTGCATTTTGGCCCATGTTTCTCCTTTTAGGTGAAAACCCCTAGAAGTGCAAGAAAGACCCTTGGAAGCCAAAATATTTGTTTACATTTTGGTGAACCCACCTTTTGAATACTTTTATTTTCTAACTTGGAGTCCTTCATCATATATCTATCTCACATTCACCTTGCATTAGGGTATGCATGGATGGATTTGCATGCTAGGTTTCAAATTTTGCATTCATCAAAAATGCATTTAGGTTGCATTTTTGGCATCTAAAATCATTAAAAATTTCTAATATTTTTCATTGTCATCTTCAGTCTACATCTTACAGCATAGAAAACATCAAAAAGATCTGAAAATTCTAAAAAAAATCCCCATTGGGACTCATTCGCCACCTTGGGCGAATCAATCCCTTTTCATCCCTGAAACTGCCCTTTACAGAACTGAAACCCCTTTTTTTAAGCTTCTATTTGGTGCCATTACCTAACTATATTAGTTGGCTAAGTTTTTGTCACATGCATTTCATTAGATCTAGCCAAAATTAGCTCATGTCATGCATGGTAATTTCAAGTTTTCATTCTCATATTGTTACATAGCATAATCAGTCAATTGTCATCCTTAAAATCTAAAAAATTGCATTCCTCTTTTGTATGTTTGCTTTTGCATAGATTACATTTCAAGTTTGTAGAATCATCATTACATTATATTTTCATTACAAAAATCTATCGTTATCATAGTTCATGTTCTATTTTTAGATCTTATTGCATGTTGTAAGAGACTATTGTTAAGTGCATATGAATATGAGGTCCTTTCCCCTCTCTTTTTGTTCGTCATCGATCCCTCTCCTAGTTTCCCTTCTCTGGATGAGATTAGTCTAGTGAAAGAAACCTTGGTTAATCATAACAATCACATTTTTTCTTCTCCTATTATCTCTCCCACTTGGATAAAAGATATTACAGTGCTAGAAGAACCAATTGATGAGAGTTTTGACAACCCAAGTTGTTGCTTTCCTCTTATCTCTCCTATTAGATAAAACATTACTAAAACAAAGCACATAACGATACGTGATCTCATGGAAATCACCTTTTTCAAGGGGATATGTGGATTGAAAGTGATAACCTTATCTCTTTCCTTCCTAATGTCCCTAACATTTGGAAAGGCCTATTTGAGCAAAAGAATCTTATTTTTCCTTCTCTTCTTGCATCCCTTCCTTATGATGAAGATTCTTTACAAATTCTAACCATGGAATAACATACTACAAGCTCTCCTCCTAGTGAAGATAACATGAAATAAGAGAACGAGACCTTAGCTAATCAAATATCACCTTTTCCTAATCATCCCACTCTTGATAATCCCATCATTGATTATTCCCCTAATTTTTATGAAGTCCTTTTAGAAGAACCAACCCTCGCATGTCAAGCACATGTGGTTTGTAGTTCTCCTAAAACTCTCCTTCTAGAGAGGATATCATGATACAAGACAATGATTCCATTGACAATAATGATATTATGCCCTTAGAAGAAGATGAAGAGCCCATGTTAGACTCTCATTTGCCAAGGGATGTTAATATTATTCAACCTCAACTCATTCTTTACCCCCCTTCCCACAAACAACAAACTCAAAAAAAACCGAACTTATCCTTTGCCCACTGTCGCATAAGCCTCCACCTCCACCTACAATCGAGTTTACCATTTACTCACCTTAGAATAATGTGTTGTAGCAACCAATTCATACAACCATTTCTCATACATACAACACTAGAAACAATTCACAACCACAACAACCCACCTCGACCTCTTTACCTTTTCCTAATTCTATGTTGCCTAGTGCTCCTCACTTATGGAAGTATGATCTTTTTGAAAAACTTAAGAGCACTCCCGTAAATATATCTCTTTGGTACCTTCTTCAAACTTCACCTACCTATCACGCTATGCTTCAAACGACCTTACAACAAGTTCCTATCCCTTCTAATGTGCAACCAAATGACATAGTAGCCATGATTCCAGGACAATAATGACATTGTTTTCCACCAAAGTGAACTCCCTCCTTTGGACATGCAAAAACAAAATGAAGATTTCCAAATAATATCTCAATACAATACATCAGGGATAAAGTGAACCCTTGTTAACAATGGCTCTACTCTTAATGCGCGTGTAGTGTAAAACTCTTGGATAAGCTTCATGTGGATAGATCAAAAATTCAATTTGATTCTCTATCTATTAGAGGATTTGACAATATAGAAAAACAACCACTTGGTGTGATTACTTTGCCTATTATAGTTGGAGTGGCCACATTGGATACAAAAATTTATGTTATGTCTCATGAGCTTTCATATAATCTTCTTCTAGGAAGACCATGGATTCATGAAATGAATGCAGTGCCTTCCACTCTTCATCACAAAATGAAATACACATATAACAACAAAGTATACTCATTTTCACCTTGAGAAAAACAATGCGAATCATTTAAACACATTAGCACCAATTACACAAGTGGAACCCATCCAACCAAAAAAAACCTCTTGAACAAGTCACAAAGCTATTAGATGATGATTGGGATTCCTTAGACTTCACACTGCCACTCATGGACGATCCTTTGAAAGCATCCACCTCAACCACTTCAGACCAAAACACAACCAATTACACAACAACCTTTGAAAAACACAACAATGACCAACAACCCAATCCAAAAGCAATGAAAAAAAATTATGGAAAAGGTTATGAACTTATGACACAACTTGGATATAGTGGAAAAGGATGTGGTGCTAATGAACAAGGTATTCATGTCCCTACAGATCCTATCACACAACAAACAACTTATGGTCTTGGTTATTGTCCTTTGATAGAGATTTCCAAGACTTCACTCAACATCAACACTAAACCAACCTTAACATCCGTATATCCTAAACTCATCGACACTAGTGGTCTTGAAAGTCATAATTTGTAAAACATAAACCAAATAACAAACTGTTTGCTTAATGTCAATGTCATCTTGCAAAACACTAATGATTTGAATTCGTTATATTTTGCACCCTCCTATAAAGGAGAGCCCAAAATATCACAATCTAAAGATTCTTGCATAGGTATGACAACTAATACTAAGCAAGAGGCATCTTTGTCACAAATTACAGGACCACCTTCTCCCATTGATCAAGAGGGTATCTTGTCAAGACTTCTCCAAGATCACTTGATCACCCTTCCTCCAAGAACTCAAAAGACATTCTATTACAAAAATTCATTTTTTTCATATCATAGAGTCCATGGTCATTCCACTAATGAATGTAAGGCTTTGAGTAGTAAAATCTAGCATCTTAAGGAGTTTGGTGTTCATCCGTATGTGGGGGCACCTCATTCCTCTAATAGATCCTATTTTCCACTCTAGCATGCAACTCATCAATCATTTTGGCTCATCCTTATCTTGCACTAAGTGGGGGAAAGGGGTTACGTAGCCTTGTCCTCGTATGTCACTTGTCGTTTCCTCTTTTGTCTAGACATTAACCTTTCATGAACTTATAAGAGCAAGCCTGGCATGTGGATGACATGCCTTAAGTTGGCTTGCATGTGACATAGTACCTTTTTCATGATGTAGCTTATCGGAAACATATGACTTGGCATAGGGCTTTCTAAGTAAGCTCTCATGTCTTCTACTTCTTCTTCTACTTTAAATAAATTTCTCATAGTACCAGTTTTTGCAACCACTTTAAAGTGGGGGCATACATCGACACTCACATTTCATTGTGCAATTTATTTCTTCTTGTGATGCGTCCTTTTCTTGGTGGTGCCATTGGGCTTGATTCCATCCAAGAGTGTGATACTTATTTTGACACATCCTCTCTTGGAAAAATTAAGCATGATGTTCCCTAAGACAAGACCTTGCACGAACTAAGAAAAATACCTTTGAACACCCCTTGCACTATCTTGCATTTACAATGTCTATGAGTGTCAAGCATAAGAATTTTTACTTACTTCATGGAGCTCCAAGTTCATTTTTCTTTGTGGCACCTTATTAAAGTTATCAGGAGGTATAACTTTGATATGGTCGAGCAAGAAGCCCATTCTGAGGCACGACTTCTCCCCATAGCCACCTTGTGGATTTCTCACCCTGTGGACAACTAGAAGTTCTATGGCCCCAAAGTGAGTATGTTGTGGATTTCTCACCCCATGGACAACTAGAAGTTTCGTGGCCCTAGAGTGAGTATACTTAGGACTTCTCACCCAGTGGACAACCAAGAGTTCCATTGCCTTAGAGTGAGTATGAATTTTTGGACAAACAGCCTAGATTTGATCCACAACTTGTTGGAAAAATGGTTGAAGCTTGATCCACCTTTTTATTTTCACTTTTCTCTTCCTTTTAGTTATCTCCATTGCATGATTACATATCTTGATTTGCTGCAAATTATTCACCTTATGCATGTCCTTTTGCACTCATGCTAGTTTGAATTAGTCTCTTGGATCCTGGGGGTTTGATTGCTTCCTTCATCTTTGTTATCCTAGACCATCCGCATTAGTACAATTGGACTCCTTCTTGAATGTCTACTTTAGTGTGAGTTTGAAGCAAGTTCATCATCTCACTAAAGTGAGGGCTAACTGTGGACAAGGAAAAAGTATCCCTTTTTGCTTACTTAATTTGGGAATAATTAATGATAAATTGGACTTAATGATGCCTTGATTTGGTGTTGTGAGGTGTTTTACATATCCACATTAGGTCTTGGACCCTTGCAAACTAAATAAAATGCATTTACAAATGTCTTGTAAAGGTGTTGTAAAGTGTTGCCAGTATTGGCATGTTGTGATGGTTTATAGGTGGCATTGTTGTTCTTGCCACCAAGGTTCAAACCCTGTTGGGGTGGTATTGTTGAATAGTTGTATTCCAGTTCATAGCTCTAGTCAAAAGCATTTACCCCTTGAATAACAAAAAAGGTGTTGTAAAGTGTTGTAAGAGACTTTCACGGCTCTCTAGACTTAATAAACCTATTTTTCCCCTAATTCAACAATGTAAAATATATTTAATTACATTATCACATTAATCTAGAAGGCTTTTGAAATAAGCTTAATGTTAATCTAGTGTTGTAATGTGATTTACACATTCACATTGGATGTTGTGCCTTTCTAGGTTGTATGGACCCTATTTTAGTGTTGTAAAGTGTATTTAATCACACTTTCACATTGAATTTTGTGTCCCAAGCCCTAATTGACCTTTACATCATCACTAATATGCACCCATTGCCCCATATTGTGCATCCCAAGGCATAATTTGATCAAATACCTGATGAAATCAACATAAGAACTCAAAATTCTCATTCCCCAACATTCCAGCTATCAAAAGGACCCCTCTAGGACTAATTTTACCATTTGGACAAATGAGTCCCTACCAGGTGGGACTGATTTTCCCAGATGGGTGAATTAGTCCCATTTGGGTCATTTTTGAGTTCTGAGTGGGAAAATTTGGAATTTAAGTTTTATTTTTCTCCATGTCGACCTTAGGGATCAAATTAATGGGAAAATTAGGTGGATTTCCTATAAAATCAAGCCTCTAAACCCTAATTCACATCTCTTATCATTTATTCATCATTTTTCTTCCTTCTCAAGTCAAACAAGTTAGTGTTTCAACATTCTAAGTCATCAAGATAGCTTCCTAAGACCTTCAAGGGTTGATTCTTCATATTTTGCTACAAAAATTAAAAATCAATCATCACGGAAAGGTATTAAATCCATTGTTTCATGCTTCATCACATTCTTTCTTCATTTTGGCTTGACTAGCTAAAAACAGGTTTGACCAAGGCAAACCCCATGTCCTAACATTCAACATTTCTCTCTCTTGTCTTGTGTGTTTGGAGATTTAGGTATCTTGAAGACTTATTGGAATCCTCTTCTTCCTTGCAAGGTCAAAATATCAACTAAAAGTAACTTTCAGACCCGAAAATTAGACTTTCGGAGGTGGACACCTATCAAGAACTGAAGTGCAGATCAAGGGTGATGCAGAGCACCATAAAAAAACCATCAACAACCTCATTTCATTAGGGAATTTCATTGCCAACAGAATTAGGAGAAGATCAAATTGTAATTTCACCAAAATCTATTCATTTTCATTTGAAATTATAAGGCTATCAGCAGCCAACTCACCATCTCCACCTAGCAAACCACCTTCAGAATCAATTTCAACTTTGTTATTATCAAGGAAAAAGAACAACTAAACATGCACCTCTACTATTAGCCATTATCAAACCATAAAATCATTGTATACACCGTATCTTTAATGAAATCAAACCAAGTTCATGCTCTTGTGTTCCTGTTCCATCAGTTACCTTACTATTTGTAGACAAACATCATTTTTCTTTACTCAAAACACCATGATTCCATATGATTCAAGACATCAAAATGATAATCATTGCTTTAGGCTTTCTTCTAGACCATTGGTCATCTTAACCATCAATACTTGGACAGATTCAAGACAATTTCCTTCATTCACTATACTGTTCCATCAGAATCTGAAGTTCTTGCAGACAAAACACCTCTACCACTTTTTGTTTCTTTTGTTCAATACCACAAAACTATCATATCTTCCTTCTAGACCCTAACCAAGCATAGAATCACCTGTAATATCACAAATGAGACTATTTCCAAAGTTTTTGTAATCATTCTTTTCCTTATTTATTAGACTTACAGTTTGAAGCAAACATGCCCTTACTTTCCTTATAGGTCTACAACCCTTAAATTGGGTGAATAATTTTCAACCACAAAGCTTATTCATAAACTAAATGTACATTCAAGAACATTTCCCAACAAATTACAACATATAAAAAGTTCTCAGTCACTTTCCATAAAGAAAATCATCAGATTTTAGACTATCCAGTGAAGAAAGGCTACAAATTTAGGCCTATTTTACAAAGTAGCTACTATCAAATCAACTCCCAGTCACTCAACAACTTTAAACAGTCAATTTTCATGTTACAAAACTCAATATTCTTCTATTTTTAAAGGTGGAGAAACTTGAAATCACATTGTTCTATCAAACCCTTCATTATAGGGTGAAAACACCAAAAACAAGGAGGGTTTCATGAATATCACCCTTACAAACCTCATGCATTCCGACCAATAGTTGAAACATGTGTTAATATTTTTTCAAATTCCTTTTAAGTCATTTCCAGGGTCAAACATGTGCTAACCCTTCAAAACCCCGCTTGTAACCTTCATTTTCAATTGGAAAAACTCAGATTTTGTTATGAAACAGCCAGGATATTCTTGTGTTCTTGTATTTTACTATCCTGCCACCACAAACAAACACTAAAAACACAAAAATACACTAATTACAATCCATCCCATCGACCTATCATGCCTACATTGATGGGATGGAGACCTATTCCCTTAAAAGACTCTCAAACCCTATTTTGAGGGTTTACTAAATTATTGTTTTCAAAATCCTCTAAACTAAAAGAATCTACTTCAAATCACTTAAAAATGATGAGTGATTCACTACCACATTAATAAACAACACATTAATAATCTTTAGACTCAGTACAGTCTGTGCAAGGACTAGTAAAAGAAAGAAAACTCAGAATTTTGCAGAACTGAGCCTTTATTTCAAAGTTTTTGAATACAAGAATACCATAGATCCCATTTTCCTCACCATACAATGCCTTTTAGATATGTTTCCTCTTCCATAACTTACTTTCTAACTCCTCCATTGGTGCAAACTACCTTTTAACTCTTGATTTTCTTGATTGTCTTATTTTTTGTCAACTTAACAACTTTTGACAATATGGCACTAATGCAAGTTTTGTATTTTTTCCTATTTTGACCTCCTAGTAACTTATTACATGACTGAAATACATTCAAATTAGGCCTTGAAACATTATTTTGGACTTAAATACACACATTTGACAACTTAGGCTTTTGAAGGCATTACATGTTCTAGGTGCTCTTGCACTAGAGGGCTACGATCTCCACTTTTGGATTTTTCAAAAATTCAAAAGTGGACTAATTCTCCATTGATGGTGAATGAGTCTCACAGTTAGGCTTGAACATGGTTTTTTGTAGTTATGGATACCCATTTGTCTGAAACGGGCTTCGAAACAGTTTCCTAGATCTGGGACTAATTCACCCAAAATGGTGAATGAGTCCCAATAGGCCAGATTTTTATCACCAACATAATTTCAGAAGTCATTTCTAGTCTCCAACAAGATCTCAGGTGCACACATTCAGTTTCATTCATTTTTGTTATAGTTTGCATTCATTTCTAGGTGTTTTTCATATCACAATGTGTTTTCAAACATCTTGCATTTCAATAGTTTTGCATTAATAATCATCTTTCTTTTTTAGTTTGTTGCATTTAGAACATTAAATCTAGACATATTTCACCCACATCACATCAATCCTTGAATTTTTACACTGCATTTTGGCCCATCTTTCTCCTTTTAGGTGAAAAACCCTAGAAGTGCAAGAAAGACCCTTGGAAGCCAAAATCTTTGTTTAAAACTTCTAGTTTTAATTAGGTGGTTCCAAAAGAAAAAACTATTAGGAAGGTTAGAAGAAGTGAGGAAACAACCCTGATCTTTATTTCTAAGGTATTTAGATTTAAGTATCTTGACCCAATCTTTGGTTCCTTCCAAAAATTCCATCTCAATTTAGCTACCAGAGATTTATTAAAGAGTTTAATTCTCCTTATCCCTAACCCACCAACACATTTTATAGCACAAACTTTATCACATCCAAGAAGCACCATTATGTTTCTTTCCTCTATTCCAAACCATAAGAATCTTTTTTGGATTTGCTCATTTATTTCCGTAATTAAGGGAGGGATGTTGAACAAAGACAAGTAGTAGACCGAAATATTTTGAAGCGAGGATTTTAATAGTTTGAGCTTCCAACTTGAATCATAAGTTTTCCTTTCCAACCATCCAATTTTTTTTGAATTCTTTCAATGATGTGGTTCCAATAACTACTATCCACTTTTTTAGAGATCAGGGGTAGGCCAAGGTAGGCAGTAGGAAAAACAACTTCCTAACATCCCAAAATTCAAAAAACTTTGTCTTTCACCATTTGGTCAGCATGAAAGAAGTATAGCTTACTCTTGTTGTAATTTATATGTTGACCCAAAGTAGTAGCATAGTCATTTAGGATGCATTTACATTTGTTAGTTTCACCAATCAAAGCTTCACCAAACAAAATGGTATCATCAACAAACTGCTGATTAGAAGTAGGTAGGAGTGATGAAGTAGCTTTGACACCTTTCAACACCTTAGAATCAAAAAAGTTTTGGATGTTTCTACCAAGGACCTCAGCAACAATAATAAAGAGGTATGAGGAGAGAGGGTCTCCTTTCCTAAGACCTTGTCCATAGGAGAAGAAACCATGAGGAATTCCATTCACCAAGATCGAGTAGTTTAGGGTAGTAACACAGGTAGTGATCAACTTTAGAAATATTCCATTAATCCCAAACTTCCTAAGAACAACAAATAAAAATAGCCATGAAACTCTATCATATGCTTTAGAAATGTCAAGTTTCAAATCCATTCCTATATTTTACTAAGGCCTGTAGAGTGGATAATTTCATGGGTATTTATATTTGCACCTATAATATTTCTTCCTTGAAAAAATCCTTTTTGGTTTTGAGCTATCATTTTGGTTAGAACAACTTTCAATCTTATCACAATTATCTTTGAAAAAAATTTATACATAATGTTGCAAAGACTAATGGGTCTAAGGTCATGCATAGAAGAAACCTCTGCCTCTTTGGCAATGAGGGAAATGAAAGTAGGGTTAAGCTGATTAAGAATCCTACCAGATCTGAAGAAGTCTCTAACAACATTAAAGAGATCAAACTTAATAATATCCCAATATAGCTAGAAGAAGGCCGAGGAGAACCCATCAGGTCCAGGGGATTTGTAAGAACCAAAAGAGAAAACAACATCTTTCACTTCCTATAGAGAAACAATTCTAGACATCTGGAGATCTTGGTCAGAAATAACCTTAGGGACAACTTGAAGGATACCATCAAATTCATGTTGAGCAGCCACATGTTCATTCTAGAAGCAAGAGAAGAAGGTAACAACTTCTTCAACAATTTCTTTTTTATTAGTGACCAAATTGTCATCTTCTTTCTTTTCTTATTATGTTCCTACTTCTATGTTTCATAGTGGATTGGTGGAAGAATTTGGTGTTTTGATCCCCATCCTGGAGCTACTGGACATGATATTTTTGTTTCCAAAAAATCTCCTCTTGTTTGTTGATCTTAAACCATTGGGCTCTCAAGTTACATTCATGGTTACAAATATCTTCATCCACCATCCCAAACTCCTTCTTATCCTGCACTTCCTTAATCCTTTCACCTAAGGAATTTTTGTTTCAAAATTTTTACCAAAGGTAAGCTTGTTCAATCCCTTTAATCTTTCTTTAATTCTTCTCAATTTATCAACAAGACAAAACATAAGGGTGCCAATTGAGGGTTCATTTCACCATTTTTCAATTAAAGCAACAAAATCAGGGTGAAGGGTCCACATTATTTTGAATCGAAAGGGGAAAGGTCCTTTAACATAGTCAACATTTCTCTCTAGCATGATAGCATGATGATCAAATCCAATTCTTGGAAGGGAAGAAAGAGAAAGGTGTTGAGAGATGTTCCAATTAGAGGAGACTAGGAATCTATCCAATTTAACTTGAATCAACTGATTGCCAAGCCTCCTGTTGGACTAGGTAAACTAGGTACCCAGAAGGGGGACATCATATAACCCCACAGAGTTCAGAAATCCAGACAAATCCATCATACTTTCAAAATATTCAATGAGGCCTCCCAATTTTTCTGAAGGTAGAAACAAAGAGTTGAAATCTCCTCTAAGCATTCAAAAATCCTCCTTTATACTATTTATACTATCATCCAAAAAATCCCAAAGTAGCAATCTCTCACGATGGGAATTAGGAGCATAAACATTGATTAGATTCCAATTTTCAGAGGTAATGAGGTCTTCAAAGGAAACCATAAGACATTTTTTTCTAGAGAAACCCATAGAGCCTTTAAATTTAGAGGGGTTCCATAGAGTAGCAATACCCCCCAAAGCACTATCAACCTCACTCAAAAAATAATTGGCCCTAGGCCAAATATTCAAAATAATCTTATCAAAAATTTCCTTCTTCATTTTTGTTTCCTAAAGTAACAAAACATCCACTTTGTTATCCAGTAGGAAAGTTTCAACCTAAAAATGTTTATAGGGACTAGTAAGGCCCCTAATATTCTAGGATATAATCTTAATTTCTAAGGGAACATGCACCCAAGTCACCAAGAAACAGAGAGGGGGGGAAAACAACCTCCCTTCTTTTTAGACTTTGGACCAACAATTGAGTCCAAAGTCTTTTTTCTTCTTGAAGCCACATCACGCACAATGTCTTTGTTTCTTGTTTCCTTCTAGTAAGGTCTTCCAAACTTATTTCCTCCTACATCTAGTTTCTTTTTCTTTTTTGAAGTATTTTTTCTTCTTGAAGCCACATCACACACAATGTCTTTGTTTCTTGTTTCCTTCTAGTAAGGTCTTCCAAACTTATTTCCTCCTACATCTAGTTTTTTTTTTTTTTACTCTCTATTAGCTTGAATGTAGTTTTCATTAACCACCTCATCTGAGAGTGAAGATGGAAATCCCAATATAGACATTGATTCCTTAATATTCCTCCCTTTTTTCTGAAAGATATCTCCCTAAAATACAGAGGGGGTAGATGAAGCTTTAGCAACTTGAGAGATAATTTCTCCTTCCTTGATAAACTCACTATATTCTCTTCAAATCCAAGAATAGATATATTAGCTAAACCATGATTTAATTCTGGCTTCTCAGGGGAATATTCAAATTTCTTCACTTCTTTATCTATTTCCTTCAAGGCCAACTAATCTTTTGTAATTTTGTTTTCCTCACAAGAAACCTCTTCCATACTTTCCTTACTCCCCATATCCCGGGAAACATGTGGGGGGACTTCCTGGGCCACTTCCTAAGTCTTAGAGATTTTTCCAATATCAGAGGCATCCCCTTTTGAGGATTCCAACTCTCTACCAATATTTTCTTTTACCATTGGTTGGGAATCATTAGCAACATCCTTTGGTTACATTTCCATATACTTTATTACAAGACAAGGCACCTCACTTGACACACTTTGAGGGTGCTTATTACAGGATTCAATTAGATGACCAATTTTTTTGCAGGATTGACAAAATAGTCTATCATTTTCATATTCTAGAGGTTGAGACCAGCTTTGTCATAACCCAATTTTATTGCATTTTAATTATAATATGGTAAATTGAATTATTGAGGAAAACTCAATAATGTTGAATGGAAATTTTGATATTTTTGAAAAGATTGAAAGAAGTTGACCATCGTTGACTATGTGATCTTTTTGAATTATCTTATATATTATTATGATTTGAATGTTACTGATGAATTTTGCAAGTGCAAGTGTGTGCAGTTGCAGGGTGACAGGTTGAACGATGAGAACACAGTTGAAGTAGTATCATTTAGCCAGATCGAACGATAAGCTAGATGGAATCTAGGTTCACACACCACAAATGGCATGATGATTTGCATTTGAAATTTTACATATAAAAGAACTTAATTACTTGATTCGAATTGTTCCAATGATTGAAAATAAATGGCTTGTGGAAAAATTAATCCCATGATTTCATGTTTCAATTATTTATCTTAATTTTGTGTTTTGAGTATTTGGAAGAAAATTATAGTATTTATTCTAAAGTATCATTAAAAAGGATAAGAATTTCATTATATGAAATTTAGTATAAAAGTTCTTTTATAT
The DNA here is from genome assembly GCA_007258455.2 of Sequoia sempervirens. Taxonomy (NCBI): domain Eukaryota; kingdom Viridiplantae; phylum Streptophyta; class Pinopsida; order Cupressales; family Cupressaceae; genus Sequoia; species Sequoia sempervirens. Next base: position 41,138,205 of record VDFB02105785.1, read on the forward strand.
ATTTAAATGTTGGTGAATGAAACACATAAACCTATTCAAACAAATATATATATATATATACATGTATGTATATATATGCAATTACATACATACATACATACATATATATCAAAGAACAAACATAAGTTAATGTGTATGAATGTCTAAATATATATAAATACATATTTATATTTCTTATCAAATGAATTTGAAAATAGATATTATCATTATCAGACTGTTAGAATTTTAAAAGCATTATGAGAAAATCTCAAGAGGGTCGTGGTCTATCATCAACATTAAGGCAATATTTGAATTGTGAGAATGGGGCGACAAAACAATTAATTCCCATTATCATTTGAAATGGCCCCTTACTGGAGGTGTACTGAAATGAAGGAAAGTTGCTATTCTTGAAGGATAATATTGACACCAACACATAGAGAAGGGGTTGTTCAACGAAGCATTGTAGAAAAAGTCAAAGGAAAATTCTCATTTTCAGAGGTATTTGGTGTTTTACATTAAAAATTTTGCTTTTCTTTTAATTTTATAGTTTCATCTATTATCTTTGCATAGTCTGAATCATCATATCATTGGTTCTATTGAATTGAATAAAAAAAAATCATTGAAATTCTTATACAAATTATGTGAATCAAATTTGTATTTTCTAATTGTAAACATGGCCATTTCAATTTTTCTATACTCATATTTCTTGTGCATGCATCACCAATGGCTTGGAAATCCAATTGTATATTTCTTTGTAAGATTGTAATGCTACCTCCTTGTGCATAGGTTGCATGTATTCTATTTATTTAGCTCATCACAGGGCTATCAGGTGATTCGATAAGCCTGTGATTGGAGTGATGTGATTTATAAATTGATATCACCCTTTTAAGGGTAGGTTGAATCTTTCACTAAAATATTATGATATATTTTATTTTGCTTAATATTATCCATTCGATTGTTACCCATATGGTGTAAAACCATCATCTTTGATCCTGAATCGAAGGGTATTTCTAATGTTCTTGGTTGCCTTGTCACTATGGGCTACGATGGGCTTATATTTCCCAATATTGTATTATGGGTTTCTAATATTTCTATTCATCCCTACCTTTTTGCGTTGTCACCGAAAAAGAAAAAAATCACCAAAAAAAGAAAAAAAAATGACTTTGTAGACCCCTAATTTGGAAGCTTCTAAGCTTGTTATAAGGGGTTGGGATGGGAGTTATAATATGATGATGAAAAAGGCAATTATTCGCAATATTGTAATATGTTTTGCACTGGATAATAAAATCATTGGATGGTTGTGGTTTTGTGGATGTAGCCCAGATTGGGTAAACCACGTTAAATTCTCTGTGTTGTCTTGTTTCTGCTATAATTTTCTATGTTTTATTTCTCTATTTTATTGATCAAATCTGCATTTAATTGTTAGATATCTGCCTACTAACCCTAACAATCATTTCATTTCACCTAGTCCATAGAGGAAAAAGCCTAAATGATGAATTCATTCACTTAATTTTCTTGCATGTGTGGTAATGTAGACCATCATTCATCATGAACGGCACCCATATCATACTTTGGGTGATTACATCCAAGCCGAGGGTAGGTGTTTATGGCTACAGCCTCAGCCACCATGTTTCAGAGCAACAGTCAATGATTGTGGGTCATTCTTAGAATGACAAAAGTATAATATGTTAACATTGAATGAGGGTTTACAAACCCAAGCCTGGTTGAGATTGATCCCATGCTTTTGATCATTTTATCATTGATGATAAATGGTTTGCATACCTTCCAAAAGCTATTAACAACTTCATTTGGTTATTTTCTTACATTAATTTTATATACAACTGTTAGAATAATAAAGATCAAATTAATGAAGCAACATGGTAACTTGGAGCTATAACTATAAATTATTGCAAATTGCATCATTTTGTTCTAAACTATAACTATTTATCTATAAATAGAATTGTATTATTGTAAACAGTGATTGTTTTGCTAAAAAATGACATTTTTTTGTTATAAACTATAATTGTTTAGATGTAAACAACATTGTATTATTGTAAACAATGATTGTTTTGTGATAAACGACATCGTTTTGTTATAAATTGTAATTGTTTTGCTATAAACAACATCATTCTGTAATTGTTTAGCTGAAACTTTATTACTCTGTTATAAATAGTAAATGTTTCATTTGAAAACAACATTGATCTATAATTTTTTAGTTGAAACAACATTACTCTGTTATAAAAAATGAAAGTTTTATTTGAAAACAACATCATTCTATAATTGTTTAGCTAAAATAGTATTGTTATGCAATTGTTTAGCTGAAACGACAATTCTCTCTTATAAACAGTGAATGGTTTTATATGTAAATATCATCATTCTTTAACCGTTTAGTTGTAAACAACACCATTTTGTTATAAATAGTGAGAGTTTATTTGTAAACATCATTTGAATATCACAACTTGTTTTTTATTCAAACAACACAATAATATGTGAGGAAATATTAAAACAAACTTGTTCTAGATTCATTAATTTCTTGAATTTCTAACAATTGAAACGTGAAAATGGAACATTATTTAAATGATAGCAATCTGATTTAATGGTTTTTATTTCAAAATGTATGCACAAATCAATAACTTAAGTAGGAACATATATGTGTATGCACATAGACCATCATCTACGTACATACACATACTTGTGGCATACCTTCTTTTGTTACTTATTTAATTCATTCTTAAATGAATAATGATTTATGTTGAATGTATTCACGGGTCATGTGTATGATATGAATGAATAATGCACTAAACATTTCCATTTGAATCATGTATCTGATTATTTTCATAATGAGGAAATAACTAGTCTAATTTACTTTTTCATAGATATTTGTGTGAAGAATATTCTTTTATTTGAATAGAATAGTGACACCCAAGTAGACTAGAGCACCTCAGGGTAGATGTTGCTAGAGGGTAGATAGTTGTTATGAAATAATTGTGTTGTAGAAAGTTACCTTCCAGAATAGGTGTCAAAATGGAGTTCAGAGAGTATAGGTTATTGCTTTTACCAAAACCTATCGTTTGTTGTTGCAACAATATTCTTATGCTTGGCCAAGAAATTTAGTTCATTATGTATGTATGGACTTTTTTATAACACTCTCTGTCATTCCTAGCATAGATATTTTCTTTTCTTTTCTAAAGTGTAGATAGAGATGCATGTTGATGTATGGCCATGCAAGGTCAAGTATTCTTCAAGTTGGAAGAATTTCAGGGAAGCGTAAGATTCGTGGTTGGGCGGTAAAGTGCTTCGACCATGTTCTCGTCCACTAGTGGAGGTGATCGTCTAGAGGAACCTTGGATGTTTACAACACTAGTTTAGTCTATAATGTAACCTTGATGTAAATTTTTTACATTGTATTGACTTTGTGGCCTTAGGAGCCAAGTCAAACTTAGATATTGTAATTGACATTCAAATTGAATATATAAAATATTTGACTCATTTTAATTAGACATGTGTTGCTATGATTGAATATAGCTACTTAGTTATGTCTTTTTAATTTTTATATATTCATATGTCATTTGCAATAATATTAATTAAGTAATAATTTAGAATGGGTTATTACATTTGGTATCAAAGCTTAGGGTTCAACTCTAGGCCTTTTGAGTCTACCATAGCTTGGAATAGGGGATAGTTGACCCTTGACCAAATTTAGTTGTCCTAAGAATTGACTAAACTTGGATTGAATGTAGGTATGGGAAGGTCAAAGGTAGGATGAAGGAAAGGGAAAACCATTAGAACTTCACATAAGAAAGTTGTAATGGAAGAAAATGTTAAGATGCAGGTTCAACCTGAGATTCTTGATGATGAGAATCTCACTCAAGCCCTCACACAACTTAAGCTAGAGAGAGGAAAGAAGATTGAGGAGAACTGAAAACCTAAGATCAAAAATCTAGAACAAGAGCTGGAATAGATTCTAGAGCTTTTGAACTGATATGAGGATCGTATGGATCACATAGAACAAGTGCTTCAAGTGGCACACAAGTACTAGGACTGCATGAATGCAAAATTAAATCAAGGAGATGGTGGTCCAAGAGCAGGCCCATGAGGTTGAATTGAGGAAGAGCTTGGAAAAGATCTTAAAAGAGTAGAACCACCTAAGTTTGATGGTAAGGCTATCAGAGTAGGAGTGGAGGCATGAATTATTGAGATGAAAAAATACTTTGGGCTTCATAAGCTTTTCAACCAAACTAAAGCGGCATGGGCTATGTATCAACTATTAGGTGAAGCAACAACTTGCTGGGATAATGAGAAGTCAAAAAGGAATCTTCAACCTGTTGAGATTACTTGGGAACTCTTCCTCTAATATTTTAGGAAGAGATGGTTACCACAACTCTTTTTTGACAAGAAGGTGACAAAATTCCAAAATTTAACTCAGGGGAGCATGATTGTGACCCAATATTGGGAAAAGCTCACCAACCTATTGAAATATGTTCCTTAGTATTAGGGAGACGAACGTTTCCATATCCAAAAATATTCATTTTGGGACTAAGACCCCACATTGGAGCTGAAGTGGATATGCATGATCCTCTTACCATGAACAAAGTCTTTCAAAAAGCCACCAAACAGGAGCAGAAACTGTAGCAGTATCTAATTTATGTAAATGCAAATCCTAAGTCATGGTTTGGTAACAAGAAACTGTACCATGAACTATCAGATCCATAATCTCAAGAGGGGAAGTGAGTCGCAGGAAAAGGGTGTATGTGGTAATGGTGGGAAAAAAAAGGCAAACAAAAACAAAGGAAAATATGACCAAAAGCATAAAGGCTTCGAAGAGGACAATCCAGATCGCAAAGGGCCTCGTGATGGATGCTATACTTGTGGAGGTGATCATTATGCCTCAAATTTTCCATAGCATTCAAAGTCATAGAAGGAAGGAAACTATTAGCAAACTCAGCATCACCAGATCCATGATGTAGTGGATAACAAACAAAATGAGTATAGGGCCTCACCAATTAAACTGATGGGTAAGCTCTATGGTCAAACTATCCCTATTTTAATTGATACTAGAGCTACTAAATGTTTTATAGATCCTAGAGTAATTTCTAAGATACCTATTAGACCTGGATACATGGAAAACTCATGGGTAGTCCAATATGGTAACTGAGCAGAGCAAAGGGTAGACACATGTCTCTTGTGTAGTAAGTTAGAGATTCCAACCTTTCAAACCCAGGTCAACCTGTATGTGGCACCTTTAGGCTCATATGAATTGTAAGGATAAGGTAGTCAATTGTCTAGATGATTATGGAAACCCAATCAAGATTTTTGGAATGCAAAGACCCTTAGAGCTTAGACAGATTTCTACTATGCAACTCAAAAAGGCTCATCGAAAGGGATGTGCAATTTATGTGGTGCATATCAATAACCCTGACAACAAGGAACTGTATTTAGATGACTATCCTTTTCTTGAGGAGTTCCAAGATGTATTCCCTAATGAACTAGTGGAGTTGCCTCCAAAAAGAGAACTCAACTTTTGTATTGAGCTTGTCCCAAGAGTTGAACCTTATTCCAAGGAACCTTATTGGATGATCACCACCAAACTCTATGAGTTGAAAGCCTAGTTAATGGAATTTCTGAAAAAAGGACTCATAAGAACCTATGTGTCTCCTTGGGGAGCACTAATTATCTTTGTTAAAAAGAAGGATGGAACCTTGCATTTGTGTATATACTATCAGATGTTGAACAAGGAAACCATCAAGAACTGATATCCACTCCCAAGGATTGATGAGTTGATTGAATAGATGAAGGGAGAGACTATATTCTCCAAAATTGATCTCAAGTTGGTGTACCATCAGTTGAAAATAAAGGAAGAAGATATTCCAAAGACTACTTTCTAAACTCAGTATGGACATTATGAGTTCACTATGGTACCTTTTGGTTTGACTAATGTACCAGTAGCTTTTATGAACCTCGTGAATAGTGTATTTAGAGACTACTTGGATGACTTTGTTTTAATCTTCATTGATGACATCCTAGTTTACTCAAAGTTTGTCGAAGAGCATGATAGGAACTTGAGGATAGTTCTACAATGGTTGAGAGAAAGGAAACTCTTTGGGAAGATATCCAAGTGTTCATTCTATCAATATAGGGTGCATTATCTAGGCCATATTATTTTAGTTGAAGGAGTCTTTGTAGACCTCGAGAAGATCAAGGTGATTGTGGAATGGTTGGTTCCTCAAAATGTGTCAAAATTATATAGCTTCATGTGCCTCATAGGATATTACCAAAAATTTGTACAAGGGTTCTCCCATATTGCATCTCCTATTACATCACTCCAAAGAAAGGGAACACAGTTTGAATGGACCAAGAAATGAGAATAGGCATTCCAACTCTAGAAAGAGAGGCTCATGACAACACCAGTGTTAACCATCCCTAATCCTAATGGAAGATTCACAATAATCACAGATACTTCAGGAGAGGGATTGGGCTCAGTACTAATGCAAGATGGACAAGTGGTAGCGTATGAATCAAGGAAGCTTAAACAACATGAGGTGAACTATGCACTGCATGATTTAGAATTGGTCGCAATAGTTCATGCTTTATAGATGTGGAGGCATTATCTCTTGGAAAAACCATTTGAAATCAAGACATACCACTTGAGATTGAGATATATTTTTACTCAACCAAACCTTAATGCACTGTAGAGAAGGTGGTTGGAATTCCTTAGCGAGTATGACTTCAAAATTGAGTATATAAAAGTAAAAGAGAATAGATTAGCTGATGCTCTTAGTAGATGAAAACATCTAGCAGTCATGATCTCAAAGAGGTCTAATTTGAGACAATAGGTGGTTCATCATTTTCCAGGGTATGAGAATTATGAGAGAGTGAAGAACTCCCTAGCATAGAATCCTATAGATCATCGGTTTGATGGGTATGAGATTGAACCGGATGGCATTTTGAGATATCATAGAAGAATGTATATTCTAGACTCTAGAGAGATGAGGAAATTGGTTTTAGAGGAGGTTCATAATGCACCTTATTTAAGACACCCCAGAGTATCCAAGATGATTGCAAAACTGAAAATATTTATACTTTTATCCTAAACTCAAGAAGGATGCAGTGGAGTACATAGCCAAATGCTTAGAGTGCTAGCAATTCAAGGTTTAGCATACACATCCAGTTGGGCTAATGTATCCTCATGACATACCTGAGTATAAATGGCTTGTGATCAGTATGGACTTTGTACAAAGGTTGCCTTTGAGAAAGAATAGGCATGATGTTATCTTGGTCATGATTGATAAATTGACTAAGGTTGCACACTTCATTCTAGGAAACCTTAAGGATGGATCATTGACCCTAGCCAACAATTTTTTCCAGGACATCTTCCACTTGCATAGATTACCAGAGACTATCATTTCTAATAGAGACACTCAGATGAACTCAATATTTTGGATGACCCTGAATGTCACATTGGAAGCAAGTTAAATTTCAACTCGGCTTATCATCCTTAGACTAAAGGGTAGACAAAGAGGGTGAATCAGGTAGTTGAAGACCTCCTCTGAATTTACTACATGGACCAATAGTATAAGTCAGAAGAATATTTACCATTGGTAGAGTTTTTTAATAATAATTCTTATCACACATCCCTAAATATGGCACTGTTTGAAGCTCTCTATAGGTGAAAGTGTCACACATCGATCAATTAAGATAAATTGGAAGACAAGATCATAGTAGGACCTGAAATACTTAAGGAGATGGAAGAACAAATGAGAGTCATTAAGAGCAAACTAAAGGAGTCGGATAACCAACAAAAGAGTTATGCCAACAAGAATAAAACCCTTAGATAGTTTGTGACAGTGGAAAATTTTTTCTTAAGAGTTAGACCTCATAAAAGTTCTATAGCCTTTGCAAAGTCTTCCAAGTTGGCCCCAAGATATGTGGGACCATTTGAAGTCTTGGAAGTGATTAACTTAGTTGCTTATAGACTAGCTCTACCACCTGCTCTAGCTCGACTTCATAATGTGTTTCATGTTTCTTTGCTTAAGCCATATCATCTTGATGTAGCTCATGTTCTTGATTGGAAATCCTTGTAGGTACAAGATCTAGGAGTGGTGTTAGTGGAGCCCATTAGAATCCTAGATAGATGCAACATTAAGTTGCAAAGTAGAGATATTGCTCAGTTTAAGGTCCAATGGGAATAGTACTCTAAAGATAGTGCTACTTGGGAGGATGCATAAGAGATATAATGCTCCTTTCCACATTTACTTTCTTAAGAAAGATACTTTGATAATTTTGTTTGAAAATTTTGGATTGAAATATTATGATTTTTTGGCTTGGAACAATATGATGTAATGTTGAAATAGACATATATTCTTTAATTTTGATTAAATAGATATTGAGATGATGTCTCTTCCAAGAGGGGAAGGATTCCATAACCCAATTTTATTGCATTTTAATTATAATATGGTAAATTGAATTATTGAGGAAAATTAAATATGTTGAATAAAAAATTTGATATTCTTGAAAAGATTGAAAGAAGTTGACCATCATTGACTATGCAATCTTTTTGAATTATCTTATATATTATTATGATTTGAACGATACTGATGAATTTTGCAAGTGCAAGTGTGTGCAGTTGTAGGGTGACATGTTGAAGGATGAGAACACAGTTGAAGTAGGATCATTTAGCCGGATCAAATGGTAGGCTAGATGGAATCTGGGTGCACACACCACAAATAGCATGATGATTTTCATTTGAAATTTTGCATATAGAAGAACTTAATTACTTGATTCGAATTGTTCCAATGATTGAAAATAAATGGCTTGTGGAAAAATTAATCCTATGATTTTATGTTTAAATTATTTATCTTAATTTTTTGTTTTGAGAATTTGGAAGAAAACGATAGTATGTATTCTAAAGTATGATTAAAAAGGATAACAATTTCATTATATAAAATTAAGTAAAATTCCCTTCTTGTTTAAATATATTGATGCTCAAAATGAAATAAAAGTTCTTTTATTTATTTAAATGTTGGTATATGAAACACATAAACCTTTTCAAACAAATATATATATATGTGTGTGTGTGTGTGTGTGTGTGTGTGTGTGTGTGTGTGTGTGTGTGTATATATGTATATATATATATATAAATTGAAGAACAAATATAAGTGAATGTATGAATTTCAAAACATATAAATATATATATATAGTATATATATACATACATATTTATATTTCTTATCAAATGAATTTGAAAACCAATATTATCATTATCGAACTATTAGAATTTAAACAACATCAAGAGAAAATATCAAGAGGGTTGTAGTCTACCATCGACATTAAGGCAATATTCAAATTATGAAAATAGGGCAGCAAAAAAATTAATGCTCATTATCATTCAAAACATTACCTTAGTGGAGGCACAGTGAAATGAAGGAAAGCTTCTATTCTTTTAGGATAATATTGACAACACACAAAGAAGGGGTTGTTCAATGAATCATCGTGGAAAAAGCTGAAGGAAAATCCTTGTTTTTAGACATATTTGGTGTTTTACATTAAAATGTTTGCTTTTCTTTTTATTTTATAGTTTCATCTATTATCTATGCACAGTCTAAATCGTTATCTTGTCGGTTCAATTGAATTGAATAAAATGTGTTTATTGAAATTCTTATGCAAATTATGTGAATCAAATTTCTATTTTCTAATTATAAGCATGGCCATGTCGATTTTTCTATACTCGGATTACTTGTGCATGTATCACCAATGGCATCGAAAGTTGATTGTATATTTCTTTGTAAGATTGCAATATTGTCATACTTGTGCATAGGTTGCATGTTTTCTATTTATTTATCTCATCACAAGCCTATCGGGTGAGTCAATAAGCTTGTGGCTTGAGTGATGTGATTTATGAATCGATACCACCCTTTTAAGGGTAGGCTGAATATTTCACTCAAAGATTATGATATATTTTATTTTGCTTAATATTATCCATCTAATGTTCACCCATATGGTGTGAAGCCATCATCTTCAATCCTAAATCGAAGGGTATTTCTAATGTTCTTGGTTGCCTTGTCGTCGTGGGAAATAGTGGGCTTATGTCTCCCAGTATTGTATAATGGGTTTCTATTATTTATTTGTAGCTTTAAATATCTTGTTATGTCGCAGAGACAAAATGGTTTCATGTCACCTAGTCCATAGAGGACAAAGGTTGAACAATGAATTTTTTCCCTTAATTTTCTTGCATGTGTGGTAATGTAAATTGTCGTTCATCATGAACGACACCCATATCATCCTTGGGGTTATTACTTCCAAGCCGAGGGTATGCGTTTATGGCTATGGCCTCGGCCACCATGTTTCAAAGCAACAGTCAATGACTGTGGGTCGTTCTTAGAATGATAGAAGTATAATATGTTAACATTCAATGATGGTTTACAAACCCAAGCCTGGTTGAGATTGATCCCATGATTCTGATCATTTTATCATTAATGATAAATGGTTAGCATGTTGTTCAAGTTCTTTCAAATACCTTCCAAAAGTTAGTAACAACTTCATTTGGTTATTTTCTTACATGAATTTTATATACAACTGTTAGAATAATAAAGCTTGAATTAATGAAGCAATGGTAAAGTGAAGCTATAACTATAAACTATTGCAAACTGCATCATTTTGTTATAAAATGTAACTATTTAGCTATAAACAACATTGTATTATTGTAAATAGTGATTGTTCTGCTATAAACGACATCATTTTGTTATATACTGTAATTATTTAGCTGTAAACATCATTGTATTATTGTAAATAGTGACTGTTTTGCTGTAAATGACATCATTTTTTATAAACTATAATTGTTTTGTTGTAAATAGCATCGTTCTATAATTGTTTAGCTAAAACAACATTACTTTGTTATAAACAGTGAATGTTTTATTTGAAAACAATATTGTTTTGTAATTGTTTAACTGAAATAGCATTACTATGTTATAAAAGTGAATGTTTTATTTGAAAAAAGCATCGTTCTATAATTGTTTAGCTAAAATAGCATTGTTCTATAGTTTTTTAGCTGAAAAAACAATGTTTTGTTATAAATAATGAATTTTTTTATATGTAAACAACATTGTTTTGTAACTGTTTAGTTGTAAACAACATTGTTATTTTTTAAAGAATGAGATTTTATATATAAACAACATCGTTTGAATATCATAGCTTGTTTTTTATTCAAACACAATAGTATGTGAGGAACTATTAAAACATAATTGTTCTAGATTCATTTATTGCTTGAATTTCTAACAAATGAAACGTCAAAATGGAACATTATTTAAATGATAACAATCTGATTTAATGGTTTTTATTTCAAAATGTATGCACAAATCAATAACTTCAGTAGGCACATATATGTGTATGCACATAGACCTTCCTCTATGTACATACACATACATGTGACATACCTTCTTTTTTTACTTATTTAATTCATTCTTAAATGAATAATGATTTATGTTGAATGTATTCATGGGTCATGTGTATGATATGACTGAATAATGTACTGAACAGTTCCATTTGAATCATGTATTTGATTATTTGCTTAATGAGGAAATAAGTAGTCCAATCTACTTTTCTGTAGATATATGTGTGAAGAATATTCTCTTATTTGAATAGAACATTGACACCTAAGTGGACTAGAGCACCTCAAGGTAGATGCTGCTAGAGGGTAGATAGCTATTATGAAATAATTGTGTTGTAGAAAGTTAATTTCCAAGATAGGTGTCAGAATGGAGTTAAGGGAGTATAGGTTATTGCTTTTACCAAAACCTATTGTTTGTTGTTGCAACAATATTCTTATGTTTGGCCAAGCAATTTAGGGAATTATGTATGTATGGACTTTGTGATAACACTCTCTGTCACATTCCTAGCATAGATCTTGTATTTTCTTTTCTAACTTATAGATAGAGATGCATGTTGATGTATGGGAACACACCAGATTCCACCTTGCAGATTGTTCTCTTGCTAAACTTTTCGTGCAGGGTCGGGTATTCTTCAAGTTGGAAGAATTTTGAGGAAGCATAAGCTTCATGGTTCGGTAGTAAAGTGCTTTAACCATGTTCTCATCCACCAATGGAGGCAAGCGTAGAGAGGAACCTTGGATGTTTACAAGACTATTTTAGTCTATGATGTAACCTTGATGTAAAAGTTGTACATTGTATTGACTTTGTGGCCTTAGGAACCAAGTCAAACTTAGATATTGTAATTGACATTTGAATTGAATATATAAATATTTGACTCATTTTAATTAGACATGTGTTACTATGATTAACTATAGCTACTTAGTTATGTCTTTTTAATTCGAATATATTCATATTCCATTTACAATAATATTAATTAAGTAATAATTTAGGATGGGTTATTACAAGCTTCCAAACTTTGATTTCAAAAGCACTAAAGTAGGAAAAATAGTGTTAACAACCATATTAACATAAATCTAAGTGAAAACTAGATGAGACTTTTCTTGGGTTATTAACAACCAAAAGGCTTCCAAAAGAGTTGCTCCCCTTGAAGATTCCAATATCCCAAGAGGTAGTCTAGGCAGGCGTACCCACGTAGGGGTAGTAGCACCTAAGTTAGAAGAAGGGTCAAAACCCAACTTCCATTTACACAAGAGAGGAACTTCTTAAAGCCAACATCAAATTCCCAAGGGCCACCCGTAAGAACCTTTAACATGTCCTCATAGACAACAAACAAGAATAGGAAAATACCTTTGAGCATAGCACAAATAGAAACACTGCCTTTTAAATTCCAAACAGAGACAACCTAGTTCCTTGTTCTATGTTTGGATGATACACAAAGAATTTTCCCACCAATGATAGCTTGAGGCCATCCATAGATTTAATCATTAGTGCTTCAAGAACGTCAATTTCCCGACCAATCACTGAACAAGATGCAACCTCCATGTTCAACCTAACCAAAGCTAGTGAGCTACCACCCACCAATTTATCCACAAAAGAAGTTGATTCTTCTTCAAAGAAAAAAGATTCCAATCCCAGGGATGGGGATAGAGGTGATTTTCCAGCTATACCAACTTCCATAGAAACAAAAGAAGGGGCAGTGGTACCAAAAGGAGTACAAAAATAGGGAACAACATTTTTGGAAATAGCAGAACCTGACACCACGCCAGGCTTGAGAGAAATAATCCAGGATTGGGGGAGCATTGTTAGGTCCCCCACCCAACTGACCCATGTGACAGTCAAATCAAGAGCAAGACACAAATGACATTCTAAAACCAAGGAAGCGGGAAAGTTCCACAAATCCTAATTTTTCAATTGGTATTGTTGGCATACCTTCTCCAACTTTTTTCTCATTTTAAAAATCCTTTTCATGCACTCCCTTTGCTTTTATTTCTCCACTTCAATTTGTTTGAGTGCTACCCATGTATTCTTTCCCATGATAATTGTCAATTCTTTCTAAATACACAATACTATCAATATATGTTAATTGCATAAAGAAAACATAATGATTACAAAATATATATAGATCACAAATAAACACTAAAAATATAAGTAAATGATTATTCTTTATAAAAAATAAAAAAATATCAAAATTATGTCAATACTAACTAAAATTGACAACTAAAAGCCTTAAAACAAACAAAAAGTATGTAACATTCTAACTTTTTATTTTCAATATGTACAATTCAATAATTTATACTCATATAAAATAAAAATATCTCATGAAATGTTGTAAAAAAGTGCTCACAAAGTATATGCAGATGATAAATGTGACCAAATAATGAGTTTCAAGAATCCTTTTCCTATTATGGAGTAGGGATGAGGACTTTACAAAACATGATTATGTTCTCAAAATGAAAGTGCATTATGAAATACATTTGCACTATGAATTATCAAAAGTTTCCCACCTTTTTCAATTTGTAAAAATATTGGATTAAGAACCTAAAAGGTTGGGCTCCTAATTTTCCCTCATTTGATGTGTTTTCTACTTTCAATAATAATTTTTATCTTCAAGGTCATCAAATTTACTCATTTTATATTAATATTTTAAAAATTACCATCAAAATTTATTTGAGAGAAAATAGATTGTGTAAATAGACTAAGAGAGTGTGGGATCACCTTCTCATCACTTAGAGGAAACTTAGATGGGAGAGTTTTTTTGTTCAAGAGAGTACTATTGAAGCCATCAAAGAAGAGTCAAAAACTTGTCCAAGGGAGAGTCTTATTCAAAACAAATTTCAAGGCTAAAGGTAAGTGTTGCAACATCATTATTGATAGCAACAATACCGATAATCTCGTTTCAAGTAAAATGGTGGAAAAACTAGGTTTTACTAGAATCAAACATCCTAATCTATATCAAGTTTCTTGGTTGCAACAAGGGCACCAGTTATTAGTAGATGAGTAGGCCTTAGTAGAGTTTCAAATAGATATTTATAAGGACATTGTTATGTGTGATATTATTCCCATGGATGTTTTCCATGTGCTTCTTGGTAGGCCTTATAAATTTGATAGGAAATCCATACAAGATGGAAGAAACAATACTTATACTTTTCAGAAGGATGGTCAAAAACATACATTGTTACCTTTGGAATGAGAAGTGGAAAAAAAGAGCAGCAATAGCAACATGGTTATGTTGGTGAGTGGCAAAGAATTTTTACATGATATGAAGAAAGAATAAGTGGGATATGCATTGGTACTCTAGCCTAAGGTTTCATTTACCTCTACTAAGTTGGATGACTTGTCGAATGAGGTACATGACATATTAAAAGAACATATGCATATTGTGTTAGTTGATTTTCCTAATGAGTTGCCTCCAATGAGGAGAATTAGTCACCATATGAATTTGGTTTCAGGGGCTAGCCTACCAAAAAAGGCTACATATAGATTGACTCCCAAGGAAAATCAGGGGATTAGAAAGTAGGTTGAAGAGTTACTAGAAAAAGGATTAATAAGGGAGAGTCTTAGTACCCAAGAAAGAAGGTGATTGGAGAATGTGTATGGACTCCATAGGAATCAATAAGATTACCATTAGATACAATTCATATTCCAAGGATGGATGATTTAATGGATTGTTTGAGTGGTTCTATGTATTTCTCAAAGATAGATTTGAAAAGTGGCTACCATCAAATTATGATCAGACATAGGGATGAATGGAAAGCAATATTTAAGACTAATGATAGTCTTTATGAATGGTTGGTTGCCCTTTGGGCTTACAAATGCACCTAGTACTTTTATGAGGCTTATGGATGAACTCTTGAAAGTCATTCCTGGGGAAGTTTGTGATAGTTTGTTTGGATGATATACTTGTTTTTATCAAGTCTAAGGAAGAACACCTACATCAATTAGGGATGGTTATGCCACAATTACATGAGGAGAAGTTGTTGATCAACCGAGCAATAAGTGTACCTTTTATGAAGATTGAATTAGTCTACTTAGGTTTTGTGGTATCTAGAGAGGGACTGAAGATGGACAAGAAGAAGGTTAAGGCCATTGTTAATTGACCAACACCTAGGAGTGTTTATGAGGTAAGAATTTTTTGGTTAAGGCCATTGTTAATTGATCAACACCTAGGAGTGTTTACGAGGTAAGAATTTTTCATGGACTTGCTATTTTTTACATAAATTTTATCAAAAATTTTGATAGTATAGTTACTCCTATTCTTGACACTATAAAAGGCCACAAAAAGAATTTTGAATTGACTCAAGAGGCTGAAAAATGTTTGAATTTTAGAAAAGAGGGTGATTGAACACTTTATACTTGTGTTACTTTATTTTAACAAAGTATTTCAAGTGGAATGTTATGCTAGTGGCTTAGCAATAGGGGTTGTTCTAAGTCAAGAAGGTAAACCAAGTACTTATTTCAGTGAAAAACTACATGATGCTAAGAAGAAATATTCATCTTATGACCATGAATCTTATGCATTAGTAAAATCTTTGAAGTGGAGGAACTACTTACTTCCTAAGGAGTTTGTTGTTTACACGGAAAACCATGCACTCCAATTTATTAACTAACACAAGCTAAATCAAAGGCATGCAAAGTGGGTGGACGTCCTTCAGATTTTTAATTTTGTGTTGAAACATATGAGTGGGAAAGAAAGCAAGGTTGTTGATACGTTGAGTAGAAGTTTATTGTTATAGGAGATTTAGGAAAAGAGTGTTGGGTTTGAGAGCTTGAGGGATTTATATGTAACTAATCTAGATTTCAAAGATGCATACGAATCTTGAAATAGTCCTATCAGTAGAGATAGAGGACCTTGGGCTAATTTTAGAAATGGATAAGAATCTTGGTATATAAATGGATAAGACTAAATTGTCAAGTCCTCATGGTATGTAGGCCTTAGTCGTACAGTGTCTTTCAAAATGGGGTACTATTGTAAAAATTATAAGATCCCATAGTAGGATTGATTAAAGCCTTTAGTGGCTTGTTGGATGCTCACAAAGTGCAATGTCCCTGATTACCTTGACTAAGAACCAATTTGTATAGAATCCAAAATCCTTACTATTTATTGGTGCAAGAACAGTCATTTTGAAGCCGCCCCACATTTGTACTATTCAAAGTAGAAATAGAATAATTCCTTTTAATCTTTGAATTTTAAGGATTTTGAGATTTGGTGGTCTCGAGAAGTGTGTGTCGTGGAGGGGAGCCAGTGTCGCCAAATCTCTAGTTGTTCACTTTGTCTCAGTGTTTGGATAAATCCAAGTGGGGACTCAACAAATATTGTCTTTTCTATCCTAGGGCTTGTGCAATCTATGAGTCAGTTAAATACATTGCTTCGATCTCAAAACTTGGAAACAAACATTCAACAAGGTCATCAAATTTCAAACCCTTTGGAAAGAGCAAATACCTTTGAAAAGTCCACATATTACTATTTTTCCCTAGGGATTCTATCCTTAGAGGATTCTAAATATTTGGGCCTATATCTCAATTTTCTCTCTCCAATGTCAACATAGGAAAATTGTGCCTTTGATTCCTTGATTTTCACATAATGGACCTTGTGGAATGAAAAGGAGTTGAGACATAGGCATTTAGTTTGAAAATCTAAGAAAGAAAGTGTTGATGTGGTAAAAAGAATCCATTAAGCAAAGGTAAAGGAAAATTGAACCCCACACATGTGTTTGTTCAAATGATTTCCTACAAGATCAAAATCCCAAAACCAAAGTCTATCAATCATCACAAGCGTCTTAGTCCAAGAGATCTCAAGAGACATCAATCAACACTTTTCCAAGTCAAAGATAGATTGCTCTATAACTTTTACAAATGTGCTTCAAAGGACAACCCAAATTTGCATTCATTCTATTATTTTCAAAATCTAGCTCTCTTCCAATGTTTTGAGTATCTCACTTTGTAGGGTTGAAAGTTTCAGAAGTATAGCATGTTCTTCAATACCTAGGTCTTGTAAACAAAAGTCTCTCTAGGTTTATCTAGGATCAAAATCAACGCATTCATCCATCCCCAAACATCAATCAAATCCCATCTCACAAACAACTCTTATAATCTTGGAAAAATCATTCATGCTAGTATTTTGGTAATCCTTCAAATCAAAATTAAAATCATTTTGTTTGACTAAGTGTGTGTGGATGAATCCTTCTTCATACACTTAGTTAAATTATCACCTTGAGGGAAAGTTGATTCCAAGATAACATCCAACATCTTGGGTTTTATAAGTTCATTATCCAAAATCCAAATCAAATCCAAATCAAATCCAAAATCAAAAATCAAAAAGTCCTAAAGTCTAGTATTCCTCCAAGGTTTCTTAAGAGTTCAATCATTCATGTCATCCATCTTTCATTTATCCCATCATCATCATTTTATTCTTAAGACATCCTAGTTTGTCTTTTTTGTATCTAAATTTTAGACCAACCTAAGGATTTAGAGGTTTACCTCCCATATTCGTGAAAGTTGATCCTTATTTTATGGTCCAAACTAGATCTTTGGATTTCTAGTAGGAGGACTAGCTATTGTCACTTTGCCTCCATAGGTGGTGACATTACACTCAGGGGTCTTCTTAATAGTAGTAGTATTGGCATATTCGTCAGCAGCTCGAAGGTGATTAATAATGAGTCCACCAAAATAATCAAAAGCAATGCAAGTGTAATTGGCTCGATTGTTATTCTTTGGCCCTGATGTGGAGGGTTTCCCTGAACCATGATCCTACAGTGGATTTTTATGAATGGTATGGTTCGAATTTGAATCAAATTGTTGACCATCTAGTTCAATGGTGTGATTTTCAATAAGATCCTATACAAGATTTCTTAATTGTCTACATGAAGAAGTCATATGCCCTTTTGCTTGGTGGTAATCATAGAATGCATTGTCATCCCACCAAGATGGCTTGAATTGTCCTGGGTCATATGGTTTAGATTCTGGCAATGTGATGACATTATTTTGGAGGAGCTTATTAAGGACAACTTCAATTGGTTCACCTAAGGTGGTGTATGTGCCTCTTTTTAGAAATTGTATGGTTTGACGTGGTTGCCCTTGGCTTTGATTGTTTTGGATGGCATTTTCGGTAGGTGTCGGTGTGGTCACTTGTGTGTTTTGTAGTTGAGCTTCTTTGAGTGTGATTGCAAGATCTGTCACATTTACTGCTTTAGCGTCTACAATTCCATCATTAGTGATGTGTTTGTTTTTGACCTAATATTTGTTTTTGTCATTTGGTGAGTATGGGTTTGTGTTCTTGTTGCCATATTTAAGTTCTCCTTTTGCAATTAAAGCCTTTTCAAGTTGGACTCCTTTTTCGACAAGGTCTGCAAAAGTGGTGCAACAATGAACTTGCAAATTGTATTTCAATGGGCCCACAAGGTTTTGGACAAGCATGTTTACCTTTTCCTTTTCTGGTATCTCGATAGGGCATCGACTCGCTAGACCTCGTCATCTTTGGAAAAATGGGATGAATGTTTCGCTAGAGTCTTCTTGAGTAGTCGTACACAAATTGGCGATGGTAGCATTAGTGTTGATGTTATAGGCATAATTTTCTACAAACTTATCAGCAAGTTCCTCCCATGACTTTATTCCTATGGGCGAGGTAGCAAACCATTCAAGTGTGAGACCTGCAAGACTTCTAGGGAAGAGTCTCATTAGATAGGTATGTTCATATGCAACGTCCATGCAATTGGTTGTAAATTCTCTTATGTGCTCAAGGGGATTTGTTTTTCCTTTGTACTTGGAGAAGTTGGGTACCACATATCCTGGAGGGAACGTTGGCATGTATAACTCATGTCAAATGGGTATGGACATAAGTCATAGGACGTGTGAGTCTTTTTGTGGGACAATTGCATGATCTCCATCTATTTTTGCAAAGTTGCAAGTTGAGCTGTGAGTGCATCAATTATAGGGTTATTTGTGGCATCACACATGCTCGTAATGGGTATTCCATGAGTTCCCATTTGTTGTGATGATGTGTTCTGATTTGGGATGTATTATTGTGGAATGTATGATGCATTTTGGTTTGGAATTTGTTGGTATTGAGAATTTTGAATAGGAACGTGTTGTGTATGGATGTGTGATGCGTATGTAGGAATGTGAGTTCCGGCAGTGTTAGCTTGTATATGGAATATGTTGTGCTTGAGTGTTTTGATGTCCAAATGGAGTCATGTGTTGAGTTATTTGGTTACCTTGTCCAAATTGGTAATTGTGTCCATGTGGGATGTTTGTGTTTTGTCTTTGGGGGATGTTAGTGTTGGTATTGATTTGTGACGAAGTATTAACATTTGGTTGAGGTCCTTGAATGGCGATTCATCTTTCATTCCACCCAAAGGGGTTCAATGAGTTTGTTCCCGTGACATTAGTTGAAGACCCAATCAAAAGATTTGACGATGTCATTCCCATAGCACTAGATGAAGATCCAAATAAAAGGTTTGATGGATTTTTCCCCATTGTATTGGTTGAAGTCCCAAAGGTAGCCCCAATAGTTTGTGAAGGAGTTGTTGACATTTGAGGCATTGATTGTGATGTGGCTTGTGATATGGTTGATGTTCCCCCAATAGATGTTGTGTTGATCATGTTAGATGTGTTTTGAGTGGAGGTGCCCATGGAAGTAGCATTGATGGTGTTTGTGGCACTTTGTATTGTGGCACCAATGAGAGTATTGTTTGCATTGTGTTGTGGTGTCGAAAGAGGTTGATTGGTGCTGGAGGTATTGTTTGCATTGTGATAAGGAGATGTTGCTCTTAAGGTGTTAATGTCAAACCATCGTGGCAATTTAGCTCCTTGGTGTAAAAGCATAGCTAGATATCTCTTTGAATCTTTCAAGAGTAATTCCTCCACAAAGGAGGCCACATCGGGGTTTTGGGCGACAACTTCTAAGTCTTCCATGAATACTTTTCTGTTTTCATCTCTAAATATAAATTGTTCAAAAGGGTTGGATGATGAGGATGCCATGTTCATGTCACTAAAAGGGTTGATCAAAGGTTCCCCCATGTCTATGTTTAAGTTCATGTCATTAGAAAAGTTGTAGGGGTTGTTGCCTTGTCCAAAAGGGTCCATTTGTCTTCTTTTCCTTTGGAGCCTAGTCTCAACCATATAAGGATTTGCTCAAAGGAGGGAGGATAAATGATGACCAAATCTAGGAATGGGAATGATATGACCCTATGTTTTTGGATTTTTGAAATAAGGGATGCAATAATGACAATGTTGTCTAAAGGGGGTGTCAAATGCAAAAGGATAATGAAGCCTAAAATGAAAGGTATGACACTATTTTTTTTGGATTTTTGGAATATGGGATGCAAGCAAATGATAATGAGGACTAAAATGAATGGTGGAAGACTAAAGTGTTTAAAGGTCTAAGGTGCAATCAATTTTGGTAGAATTTTATGAAAGGTTTACTAGCCACTCAAAGCTTGGTCAATGTCTCAATTTGGATCATCAAAGGACTTTTTTGGTAGGACTAAATGAAAGGAAAAGGTGACAAAGTGAGGTTTCCTAACTAGACTTATGAGTTGGAAAGGTCTCACAAAAGGACTGTAATGACTAAAAGAATTGATTTTGACTTAGTCCAATGATAACCTACTTTTGAAGGCAAATATTTTGCAAAGTATGGCAAGTTCCCTATTCTAAAGTCTACAAGAATGAGGACCTAAGAGCTTGTTTATGTTGGAAATGATGGTGGATCCTAAGATGCAACTACAAATTTGCAAAGATGGACCTATGGTAAAATGCAAGCTAAAAGATGCAAAGATGGGAGATTTGAGCAATTCCTTTTCTAGTTTGGAACAGAGGCCATTAGAAAAAGATGTTTGAAAAAAGTTTGAAAATGTTTGGTCTTGAGTTTGGACAGTGACAATGATTTTTCTAAATGTTAGGCAAATGTGTCATTTTAGGTATCAAATGCATTGCAAAGTCTTAAATGCATTTCAGTTTCAGCAGATGCGTGGTTTTGGATAGCAAATGCGGTTCAACAAATCAATTGCATTTTCTATGAGGCAAATGTGTTGCGATACAAGCATATGCATGGCTTCAAATTACAAATGCAGTTCAGAAAGGAAAGTGCATTTTAGTTTGAGCACTTGCATTGTACTAAATCTCAAATACTGTTCAATAGAGCATTGCATTGTGCAATGTAGCAAATGCATTTTAGCAAAGGCAGATGCATTTTTCTATTTGTCAAATGTGGCTTAGCAGGTCAAATGCATTGTAGAGAGTCTCAGATGTGTTGTATAGAGTCTAAAGTCTAGTTTCCTTGCAAATTTTGGCATATTTTTGAGTTTGTTTCAGTTTGAATGTGTTGTACCAGATTTGTGAAGGATGTTTATGTGTTCATTTTTCAGAAAACACTTGGCAAACACATGGTTTTGTCTTTGAATGTTGAAACAAACACAATGAAGACAAGCACAAACCTAGGGTCGACAAGGACTACATTCACTGGATCCTACGTGGATTTTACTCCAGCCAGACTTATTCTTAGCGGGTGACTTAGAAGCTTGGCCACACTGGCTCCCCTCCACGACACTCACTTCTTCGAGTCAACCAAGCTTCAAGCCCTCATAACTCTCCCATGATAGGCTCTTCACCTATGCTAAGAACTGCAAGAATGTGGGTGGCTTGGCAACGACTGTTGCTGCACCAACAAATAGAAGAGTTTTTGGCAAACTACACAAGAGGGTTCTAGTGAATACTCGGGGACATGGCACCTCGCGAGCATACAACAAGCCACTTAAGTCTTTAATCACTCCACTAGGGGCTCTTATACCTTTAAAGAAAAGGTAGGTACCCATTTTCAAATGACACTGCACGACTAAGGCCTACATACCATGAGGACTTGACAGTTTAATCTTATCATTTTATATATCGGCCCAAGCAAAAAACTAGTTGGAGTTGTTCCCTCTTTCAAGGAAAGCCCCTCTAAGGTTAAACGAAAGTGAATTGAAAGCTTTGTTTGGTTCACCCAAGATCACACTAAGGCGGGAGGGGATTGCATACACAAAAATTTCAACCCACACTCACAAGTTTGTTCATTTTTAAAGCCCAAATTGAAATGTGGGGGTGGTAAAGTAACAACCTCTTAGTGTTTTTGTTTCTCAATATCGCACAAAGCGCAAGAGAATTGCATACACACTTAAGAGGCAATCACTACACCACGACACACAAGACACTTGTTCATTTTAAACCCAATTTAGTGTGAGACAAACAATGTTCTTTTTAAGCCAATGCCATGAAAAATGCATGTAAATTTTAGCCTTGATGAGTTTCAATGCAATTTGTGTTCATTTTAAGCCCATGAGTGAATATGCATGTTCATTTTATACCCATGAAATGTAAATGCAAGTTGTAGTTTGTTTGTTTGTTTGATTTAGGATTGTAAAAAAGAGTTATAAAAAATCAACAAACAAAGGTTAGACTCCTCTTCCAGCTTGCCACATGTTGTAAACAATTAGATTAGTAACCCCAAAAATCTCTAACCTACTAAACTGAAAAGAAAATTTGGAAATTTTGTCAAAAACCCGAAAATAAAATTTTACCAGGCAGATGTGTCGTTCTGCAAAGCGAATGCATTGCAAAACTGAAAGCTAGAATTTACCAGGCAGATGCATCATTTTGCAGAGCGAATGCGTTGTAGCAGTCGGATGCATCTCTTGAGCCTACAAATGTGTCTCGGGAAATCAAATGTGTCATTCTATCTGTCAAATGCAGCGTGAAAATGCAAATGCATCATTTCCAAAAGCGCATGTGTCGCGGCACAGCGATTGCGGCTCAAAAAATTACAATTGCGGTGTTTTGTACTTGTACATACAAAAAAAATGAAAATCCGTACGAAAATCTACAAAAAAGAGTTTTGGCGTCGGGTTCACCAATGTAACTAAGGCAAAAAGTTAGGTTAGCATAAAACAAGATGCATAATTAAAACCCTAGCTAAACAATGAAGTACAAAGGAGGAAAATAATACAAAACAAAACACAATCTCACCAAATGTCCTCAAAAACTCCATGATTGACCTCCATTGCCCTTCTCCATTTGCTGCAATATTATGTTTGCCTTCATATTTTTTATGAGCAACCTATGACTATGCCCTAAGCAAATATTGAAGGATTCTATCCTAAAGTTGCAAATGCACTCAACAGTTGCAAGTAAGAAGTAATCCTAAAGTCTGAAGCATGAAGTGTGTCAAATGAGGTCAAAATTGCCTTTTTATAGAAAAGCCAATTTTGGATGAATGACCAAGATTGTTAGATGAGAGATGCCCTAGGATCAATGGTTGAAATTAAATGTGACAACCCACAATTAGGGTTAGGACAAAATTTGAAATGAAGGGCTGAGATTTCATTTTAGAAAATCAAATCAATGAACAAGGTTGCAGATGACAAGGAGATATTGGGCACGGAAAAAGAGGTAGATGGAAAATCAAATAATAATTTAAAATTATTTGATTTAAAAGATTGATTTGACCTTTTGAATTAAAAATTAATTTAATTCAAAAGTGGTGGGGTCATGTGACAGTAAATAATATTTTAAATTATTTACTTGGAGAGAAAAAGGAAAGTGGACAATTTTAAATAAATGATTTTATTTAAAATTAGAAAAAGCCAAGGTGGACAATAATTAAATAAATTAAAGAATTTATTTAATTATAAGAAGACATTAGAAATTAATGACGTATTTAAATAATAATTAGGAAGAAAGAAATAGTGGACAAGTAATAATTAAATAAATTTATGAATTTATTTAATTATAGAGGAACATGAAATTAACGACGTATTTAATGTGAATTAATTAAATAATTGAGAATTATTTAATTAATAGTCGAATTTGGACCATAGGACATAATTAAATATTTTAATTATGTTAAAAAGAAATATGGAGAAAATAAAGTTCATAGGCCTAGGTCAATTTTATGTGTCTACAAATGACATTAAATATGACAATAGTAAATATGACCAAGATGTGAGAGATGATGGAGGTAGAAAGGTGTATCATGGGAAATTACTTTATAATAAATTAAACAAATTGAGGAAGTAAAATGGTCCTTCTTTGATAGACACCCACACATAAAAATGAAATTAAAGATTGGATCTAGGAGGTAAAGTAGGGTAAGCAAAGACAAAAAAAGAAGAAATAATTATTAAGTGTTCATGTTACAAATTGCAATTAAAACATATGGGAACAAAGATGACAACTCTTATGTCTTAAACCAATAATAATATATTGCAAAGGGAGGCATAATGATTGAGGAGTGGGATTTTAGGAATGTTATCGCCAATTACTACTTATTCTAAGTTTGTAAAGTCTCAACTTAGTCAATCATGGTTCCTCCATTGGTTTGGACTTCATCGAGTCTCTCTAACTGAACAACCAACTTCTCTAATGACTATTATTCCTATCACCTTGAGAAGTCAAAATTTTCCAATAGAGGCACTTCCACCATCTAAACAACTCAATCCATGATTTACCTCCTATCACTATTTATAACTCAAGGGCGATGAATAACCCTAAAATACAAAATATGTGGGCTATGAGATTCATAATTGCACATAGTCCATAAATAATAAATGAAATAAAACACAAGTGATAGTTAAAAAAAGTTATTGCTACAGTAAAAAAATAGTTATTGCTACCAAGGGTGGTGTTTGCTACAAACTATCATCCCAACTCCAGAACAACTTGTATATTTGTGTGTTGCCTTTATATGTAAGTGTAGTTCCTAATGGTGGTGGTGGCTGAAAACTTTCAGAGCTACTCTTGACAAACCAATATTTGTGTGTTGTCTTTAGATGTTGCACAAAATCTCCATTCATGTCCATCATGCAAGCTTGTTAGACCTAACTCGTAGCAAATAGATTGTACTTCAAGGTTGACAATGAGAAGAGTGTTTCATTTGTCGTGTTAGAGAGGTTGATGTGATGTTTCTTTGATTAGCATCATGCATGCATGTTTATTCACTACTCAATTCACTAGAATACATATATATGATTGAAGTGCAAATTTTCATAGTTGCATTCCATGGTCTAATAAATTCAAAGTCAATTAAAGACAAGATATTTAGTATTGTGAATAGTAGAAATTATTGTTGTAGATGACAAATTTTAGTAGTTGTTTGATCTATCAAATAAAATATTAGCATAAAAATACAAATTCTTAGAACAATGAACATCAACAACAATACTTACTCATAAATATTGTCATTGGTGATTCCATCACTAGCTATCTAGCTTCAAATTTTTCTATTGGTGATGACATAAAGATGTAGCAACTACCCTATTACACTTCTAAACCTCTACCACCAATGCTAATATTGATCATTGTCTACTATAGAGTTAATGGCACTTAAGTTTGAGATAGTCAAATACCCATTCTTCAAAGAGTATTCAATAATATTTCCAAAATGCTTCCCAACATGAGGAATTTTGGAGTTGGGATTTAGATTGAACAATGCATGTTAATGTTGAAATAAGTTCTAGACACATAATCTTAGGTAAGAGACTCAAAATTTGATACAAAGGAAATGATTCCCTTCCCATGCTAAATGATCTAATATCAAATGCTTATTTCCCAATGTTGCTGATGCATAATTGTGTCCATAACTCTTGTAGGGACCACCCATAACATTCTCTTTAGTAAGACAACAAATGTATGACAAGAAATATAAATTAATTGTGTTTGTAATTTGTTGATCCATAAGTGGATCAAAATGGATTAGTTTTATGTGGACAAAAAATTGGGTCAAGGCTACAAGTTCACCTACAACAACTAATATGACACCCATAGCAAGGTTTCAAGTCACCTACAACAACTTGCAAAGTTGTAGTGGGATTACACATTCGCTTGCAACATATGCTATAAGCATCTAGACTACTACCATGTCACTACAACAACATTGAACATGATAGGTTTCACTCCAAAGTTGTCTCTAATTCCAAAATCCAACAAGTAGTAGCTCAATAGCATTGTTTTGCAACAATGTTGTAAGTGGTTTGAGGATATATTGCTACTTGCAAAAATATTGCAGATTTGGCCAAACAAATAGGGAAGTTAATTGAGTGGTTGGCATTGTCCAACAAGGATGAAATGAATGTGGAGGTGTATAGTTGGCAGAAAAGCGTTTGAGGTGGCAAAAGAGAGGAGCTCAAGGGGCACCTTTTGGCAACATGTTATCCTATCTATCATGGGAAATTGTTCCTTCTAGCAATGTTTTGCAATTCCAATTTGGGGTACAATTGTCAATTTCCTTGGGCATTAGATCGAGCAATGTCCAATATCCCTTCACTCTTTTTGTAGTTTTCTATCAATTTGAGGGTTTCTCCATAGTTTATATTTTTACATTTGAGATGTTTTCTGTTTTAGTCATTTAATGCATGTGTTAAGGAGATTGGCAGCCATTATAGGTGGTTAAATGCACATAAAGTTAGTTTAAAAGCATCCCACTTTTAATCTATGTGTTGTACTAGAGTGCACCAAAGCTGCCCCAAGTTTATGGATCATTTTTTTACGCTCATCATGTCCAACTCGTGTAAGTTAGTGACAAGTAACGACACTAAATTATTTTTCGTTATCATTCCTTGTATAGAATCTTGAATGAGATTCATTTTCATCACTTGAATCAACCATCGTGGAAAGATTTCGAAGATAGGGGAGCTTTGTCAAATGAAAGGTTGACTATAAAGCTTGACCTTAGTGGCACATTAAGCATTCAAGGCAAGGTGCCATGTATTTGACTTTTCATGACAATAAAGACTAGGCAAATTGTCCTTGACCTCTCGTGTCAAGATACCATCATGTGCCTCCATAAACAACACACCTCTCATAACCATTTATTTCTCTCAATACAAATATACTACAATTATTACTTATTAAGTAATAAAGTCCACATTGACTGAAATGAAAAGTAATGCAGTGCATATAAAATTATAAATAACTATAGGATATATGTGCTTATACACTTCAAGGGAGACACTATAAAATTTTAATATCCAGTGTGCATTTGTCAATCGTCATAAATCTTGAAGCTTGTTTGATATATGATTGTATATAGTGCTGATCTAAACATTTTTTTATTATATTGCTATTCCAAAGAAGTAATGCATTATATGATCTTCATCGTATGTGAGGTCCCTTTACCAGAGATAATGCATAAGCTCAGCGAAAGTTTACACGATAACTGAATTAAGTGCTGCTGGGAATTGATTTGGCAGTGCATCCAAATTTATTTGAACTTACTAATCAAAATTTTCTATCCGTACAGGAACAATATCATCAGCCACCTTAAATTTTCCAACCAACCGAGCAAAAAACACCATCTGCTGTTCAAGAGTGGACTTGATGTTTTCCGCCTGTAAGATCAGTATGTTAGTGCAAGCTGCATGTACCCAGTCTTTTTGGAAATCAACATGAGACAATAAAAAGTAATCCTATGATAGATGTACCTTTCGGAAGCCATGTTGTTCTCCTTCATATTCAAAGAGAGCAACAGGCAATCCTTTCTCCTTAACTGCTGAATATATTTTTCTTGCTTGTTCAGGTAGGACAACCTAAAGAAGCAAAACATACAATTTGCGTAAATTGCCAACAGCTTTTTCATATTGCAATCACAAAACAACTAAATATAGGCAAACATCTTCTGTAAATATGACAGAACAAAAGAATAGTTAGTACACTTATACAGGTTTAGAGTTCCCTCAAGGTTAGATACTTTTGGTGTTACACACACGTAGGCATGTATGCACACACACATGCACGTGCACATCCACAGATGCAGTGGTTGGTAGCTAAGGAATATATCATTAACTGCAGCATTTCAAATGCATACACAATTTGCATTATGCAACTATTTCATCTGCAATCATCTTATTAACAGAGAAATAACTGCATATTTAAATACCTGAGAACACAACATTGAAACAAAAAAAGGCATCCACCCTACTTTAAATCTCAAGTTACATGATCGTTTAAAGATAACCAATATTTTCATGGTTATACATAGGACAAAGTAAAAACAGAATGCAATAGAATGCACACAATAATTTCCTATGTTAACAACATGTTGCCAGGGGGGATCCTTTGTGCTCAGTCCTCGAAGATACCAAGCATTGTTCAGAAACCTGTCACTATTCGTCTTACCCCTTAAAATATACCTTCACACAGTCACCATTGAATAAGCAAAGGGGATCAGAGTTCAACTAGAGATGTTAGAGGCAAGAAAAGAGAAAAGATAATATAAATATCAAGAATAATTGAGAGATTGATGTCCAAATAAAGGCAGACCAACGAGAAGTCAAAAGTAAATGAAAAGTGGAAGCTGTTAACGGAAAAATAAATATGGAACTGGAAAGTAAAGTAGAAGCTCAAGTGAATGTTGTTATAGGCTATAAAGAGGGACTGAGTTGATCAATTAGGCCTCCTTTTGAAAAGAAAGAAGTGAAGCATTTGAGTCTGCTCAAAGGAGTTTCGAAGCACTGAAAAAATGAAAAGGTAATTTCTGGATGAGATTGTTTGATGAACAAATTTTAAACCAGTAATGCCATATCAAGGGGGGTCAATCTAGTTAATTTTGTCCATGCTTTCAAGCATGATTAGATGACCTTGGGGCCAAAGGTATAGAGCTGTTCATTTTTAAAAGATCATTGTATAGCATTTTTCATGAGAGATTTCTTAGAATGTACCAACTTTACCTTATTTTAAAGCTTATATATTTTTCAACATGGTGATTGCAACTGATTGAACCTTTTAAACGTTCTAGGATGAGGTTTTACAGTTGATAGAGTACATGGGCATGCCAAATGAAGATTGTACAATTCAGAGAGTACAGATGTGAAATGGAAAATATTTTATTTAGTAGGTATTATAGATCAATAAAAAATACAAATGCTAGTACTAAGGTACAGTTAGTGCAAAGACTGTAGATAGTTAAAAGATAACAACCAAGATACTAGGCACAATTCATGAGAAGAATGTGATTCGATGAATACTCAATCACTTGGTGTTTGATACTATTTTCTTACTCTCAGTCTCACTGATGATTTTGTTTTAGGAAAAATGGATTTATTTTTGTTTACTAAGTTTCAAATATTCAAAAAATTTAGATTCTCAAATCCATGGTTGAAAGTTTAAAATATTATGAAATTTCAAATTCTCAAATCCATTGTTGAAAGCATAGTTCGCATTTTCAGACATAGCAGACCAAAACTTCCCAACTCAAAAACACTTGGCAACTTAAAAAATACTTTTTTTTTAAAGCACAAATTTTATGCAAAATGCAGGTATAAAATGTATCAAATGAGTATATAAAATGTTGGGGAAATGTTTTCTATTAGATTTGAACAAAAAAAGAGTACAAAACTGCATCATCATATGAATACACAACTAGTTGATACTATTATGAATTTATGATTATTGTCTTTGAAAATCATCATCATAAGTTGCATATCAAGGCAAGTTACAAATTATGAGATTTTACAGTTTCCTCTTCATTATTCTAGTAAAAAATTGGGGTGTGCCTAGTCCTTGCACTCAGCCGCAGCTCCTTGTTGGCCTACACATTTTTTTAGTGTCCAAACCATATTTACAGTTTTTATCACATTTTTCCATGTCTGATTTTCCAGTTTGGTGCAGTGCAAGTTTTTCCCTCAGATTAGCTAGGTACTCGCATGAGCCAAAAAGTCAAAACTCAACAAAAATTTGGTATGCAGACTCAGCAAGTAAATCTTGAAAAAACTAGGTGTTTAGAACATTTCTGGAGTACTTGGTAACTCCTTGAGTACTCGAGGAGTAGTTAAACTATGGTTGAAAGGGAGAGTATCAAGAGAATTAATGTTGTGAACTGAAAAGCGTGGAGAACATCAGTTGAAAAAGTTTCTTCAATATTATTCATGTTTGTTTGCATATTCAGATGCAAATGTTGCCTGCACTGTATTATTTAAAGAAATCACAAAAATATCATATCCTTCATATTTTGACTTCGTTTTGAATCTCTCTCCACCACAAATGCCCAATCACTAAGGTGCCATTTTCTTCCTCAGATGTTCCATCTCAAACTAACATTAAACTTAAAACAAAAAGAACCGTGCCTAGGTTTCTAATACCATAATGAAACATTAAAACATAAGAAAAGACAACATAAAGAGAATAAAGGGTACAATGCTTCATCTAATTATGCTCAATCTGCATTACATTTATAATGTTTATCAAGTGAATTTTATAACCATCAACTATCACCTAATAGTCAACTAACTCATTACTATCAACCTATAACTGTTATGATCAAGTATGATATGATGACCAAATATATTCTAAGATTATCTATTACATGCATTTAAGTCGTAATTTACTAAACCATATTACAATGCACATTAGAATATTCAGTCATTATTATCAAAATCTCTAATCTAGTGAAGTAATGTCTAAAAAATGAAATGGCTCAGTAGATCTGCGAATAATAGTTTACAAGGCATAATACGTGCTAGAGATTTGCAAATGGGGTAGCAAGCTAATCAGTCTTAATTGTGGCAGACATCCATAATTAAGCACACTTGTGAAATGACCCCCTTATATTTCTCAAATTGTTTTTGCAACAACACTTCAACAATGGCACTCGTCAGCATTAGTGTTGATGTGTTTTTTGTGACCGCACCAACACAGAATAAAGTTTCCAATAGATACTCTATCCTCTCTTGATCAAAGTATTCCACATGCTAAGATTGCAAGAAAGTTCATGCGTTCAACTCCAAGGTTCCTTTATGCAGTGGATAATCTCAGTTGGCTTGATGTGATTTGTTGGTAATCTCAAGGGGGACTTATATAATTGTTCGGCAGCAAACAGTGAACTAAGTGAAAAGGGATTTAACTTGACTCGAAAGGTATGTCTATGAAGCTCTTTTTTCTTTCTAAACTAACCAGAAATGTACTGAATTGAATGGCTACAGGGATTAGAAAGCTAAGGACTAATCTAAGAGTGGGATGTGGCAATCAACTCTCACAGACTTCAACCTAGCTCTGCTTTGCCTTGCTTTGGACAGCTTCCGCAGGACTGGTGCAATCTTCAAGGAATAGCTGAAAGTTTTCAGATCACAACTCAACATAAAGACACCATCACGACGACGCATGCCACCAGGTGAATCATAATCAAAGTAAAGTTCACAAATTTCCAGTTGACCACGCAAGGCAAACTTACCATCAATAAGCTTGCCAGTGGTATGGACTAAACAAAGCTTGTTCAAATTGAAAACCATATTCCATGATTACTATCTACTTGCATGAAATAAAATTTACTCTACTTTAGGATTCTACTTGAATTAGAAGGATGAAGAAACCTTGCTAGCTACTCACAACAAAAGACGAGATCACCATCAATGAAAAACTCTTCTTATTATGAGAGTGTTCACAACAATTTCTTACAAAGCTTTCTAAGGAAAAACTTTCCTTCTCCAAACTATGCTATCAATCTATGCTAAGCTATCTCTCTATGCTCTGCTATTCTCTCTGATCTAATCTAATTTCTAATTAGGTACAAATGAGGGGGGATGCCCCTTTTATAGCTGGCCAAGTCCAATGGATAGCTCAGATTACAATCGAATGGAGGGCTCAGATCAAGCCACATAAGCCCTAACCCTAAAAACTGCCACCAAGAGGAGTGGGGTAATAAATGAACAGTGGATCCTCCACTCACTCTCAAAATAGCATAGGCAATTAATGACCACCATCATCTTCCAGAAGATCATCATCTAGAAGGGCATTTCCATTTTCTTTCTCCTTGGTTGCAAAACCAATGAACCTGGCCAGTACTGCTTCAACTTCCTAAATTGAAATAGAGGGATATGATCAAGCTGAAACTCAAGTATTGTTACCATCTACCCATGTCAAGTGCAAGAATTCCTCCAAGCGGTCAAGGCATCCTGGGTATTCTGAATTAGGCTGGAGAAAGTCAAGGTATTCTCAAAGTCATCCTGCACAAAAGCCTTTACCTCAGAGAAGAAAGGCGTCAATCCACTCCTCAAACTATCCATAGTCACCTCTTCCGAAGTCAATCTCCTAGCAAAGATAGCCTCAAGCGTGTTCAGGACTCCATCTATAATATTCCCCATGGCCTTTCTCACTCTGGCCGAATCTGCCCATGTTGCATGAAAGAAACCACGGCTCGTGACCACTGAAGAATACTAGCCAGTAAAGTCATACCTAGCACCTTCCTGAATCACGCCTCCCTCAACCAAATTCTGCAAGGGCGCATGCATCAAAGCTTCCAGACACTGAACAACCTTGTTTTGATAGATGCGAGTATCGCCCCAAGCTTGATCAACTGCATCCATCCGTGCCATAATGCTGTAAGCCTGCTGATAAGAATGAGCAAGATCCTCCATAAACTTTTGTCTCAGCACGAACACTGGCAACCCATTTATCTGCCTCTTGTGCCATCTTCCTCAAGTCCTCCAAACCGCTGATAGACTCTCTGGGAAACTCGACTAGGAGCTCAATTGCAGGATTTTCTTGCCCACAAGGACGAGACAAGTGCTGTACATAACCAATCAAAGTCTTGTGCTCCTTCAATTTATTATATTTTCCTTCAGTCCGGAGCAACTTGTCCTTGAGTGCCTAGTAGGAGTTATCACACTCCTCAATTATCTGTGCTCTCGTGGGGCGACTTAACTCCATGGTGTTGATCACATAATTCTTCGGAACGGCCTCATCTCGATCGCACTCAACCCTTGGCACAACCACGTGAAGGGTGCGAGAGCCATCTTCATTTGTTGAAATCTTTGAAAACTTCCTGGCTCTCTTCTTTGTTGGAAGTGCACTGATCTTACTTAGGAATTCCTCCATCTCAACTACTGGATCAGTTTCTTCAACGGCGCTCCTCCTCATCTTGTCCCTGAGCCAATTTGGTACTACCTATTGCAAGTCAAAAATAACGAATGATTTCTCATCCCTTGCTTCTTCTTCACGTACTTCCTCTCTATTTTCATTTTGACGAGGCTCATCAACCTCAATAGGCTGAGTATCTCTTGAACCCTGGGCCTCTTGCCTTGTAGTAGTATCATCCTATAATGCTGCATCAATCTCCCGTTGAAAGCGAGTATCTGTGGTCGTTTCTTCCTCTACCTCTTGTTGGTTTTTTGTTCTAAGTACATTGACGCTTTGGCCAACTGACTACCTACGAGGTGGCCGATTTGCCTCTTGTAATTCTCGTTTTGTATCCAATCTCGCCCTCTGATCTGCAAATAATGAAACCTCCTGTATACTCGGAGAATGAGCCCTCAAGGGTGTATGTGATGCTTCCTCAACTCTCTGAGGCTCTAGCTGGACTGGCTCTTTCCTTCGTGACTCTGGAGCTTCGACAACCTGCTTCTTCTTTGTAACAGTTAGCGACATATGACCTCCCATCAAGTTGTAAGTAAGAGGAATTGACCTGCTCTTAAGCCTATTCACATGCTTCTCCACCCAACCTCTTGTGAACGTCAGGACTGGTATGCAAAGTGTATCCAAATCCGTAATTTCTGGCTCCGACGAATCCGGAAGTGGGAGAGGTGTACTCACTGTCTCAAAATCTGGGTGTAAAACATTCACATCTTCATCTACTTGGTCTGGCATTGGGACAATCTCACATTCTCTAATCATGCTCAATGGTGCTCTGGAAAACATCCTTCTCCTTATTTCAGCCTCATCTGATGCACTTGCCCAAAAGTCTTCAATATTTGCCTTATGTCTGAATTCCTCCGACAGTATCCGTCTGATATTCCTGTGAGGATCATAATGTTGTCTGCTAGTGTGATAAAAGAGGTGGAAAAACCTCATTTTCAGCTTCATTGGCTACCTGCAATGGAGGGCAAACTTCATCCAAATTTCCCATGATGATCG
This sequence comes from Sequoia sempervirens, assembly GCA_007258455.2. NCBI lineage: Eukaryota > Viridiplantae > Streptophyta > Pinopsida > Cupressales > Cupressaceae > Sequoia > Sequoia sempervirens. Next base: position 41,172,437 of record VDFB02105785.1, read on the forward strand.
AGAAGTCAAGTCCTTTCTTTTTCTTCTTTTGAATCTTATCATAGGCAATGAGTTGCCTAGATATTTCTAACATCAACATTTTGTTTGTGGGGTATCTGGGCATTCTATATGGATATGATGAAAACCCCTGTAGCCTGATGTAAGTAAACTTCAGAAATTGGATAAACCAACATCCGTACCTCTCAATCAACTCCTATGCCTCTTTTGATATTCTATGATGAGTCCTCTGCTGAAGCATCCTCGTGATACGCATTGTGAAGGCATCATTGACCCTTTTGTAGTGAGACGTGCTCATCAAGTGCAACTATGGACAAGCCTCATGTATCTTAAATTGCTGAGAGCCACACCCAATAGGCTCCTTGTATGATATTTCTCTATACTTTGTCATACGAGCCAACATGTAGATGATGTATGAGCCCATGTGAAATGTCTTTGTTCTCCTCAAACTCCGGAGTTGTTCATGCAAATTATCACTGATCATCACTACCCAGTCAATATGCCCTTGGATAGAACCCTACTAGTTTTAAACCATACCTATAACAGAGTCTCCTTTACACCTATCAAAATGCTGATAAAAAACCACTTTTGATTTACCTTTTGGGGGATCAAATGAATTCATTTAAAATTTATCTTTTGTAAGTATGTAGTCCTTATTATAAGCTTCCCAAAGAGTATAATTTTAAATAAATATAATTTTATTATCATATTTATTTTTTATTTCTTGTGAATGTAGGTTTTTCACCGAAAAATCAAGCTCTTTGTTCTGCACATGTGGAAAAATAGCAGATTATCAAAAAAAAAAAAACTGAAAAATATGACTGCACCAGATATTGAAGTCTTTGATCCAACAAAAAAAAGAAAATTGAATTTTGATACATACAAAAAAAGTTACGCGTTATACGGTCGCGATATGTCCGAATTGTAATTGGTTTGACTTTGAAACTTGATTAAAGAAAAATATTCAATAAAAAACTATCTAACCAAGTGGAAGCACTAGCTATCGGAGTTACAAATCTAAATTTGAAAGAATTAGAATTCTATCCTTCATGGAAAAAAAGTTATGCGTTATACGGTGAGCGTCACTTTTTTAAAATGTTGTTTTCTGAAAAAAACTAGTTTTTGAGGGAGATAGAAAAATAAGTGCAATCTGATTCCAAAAATTTTGAAAAAAAATATTTAGAATTTACAAAAAAAATTCCACAAAACTCTAGTTTACATTATCTTCAAATTCCTCACTGTTTAGCTGCTATAGGTGCCTGAAAGTGAAGATTTAGTTAAAAAAAATTATTTCAGTGTCCAGTTTGGCCAAAAATTGTAAACCAATATTGTGGGATCACCCTTACATAGATGTAGATACATCATAGTGGCAACAAAGTACTTGACAAAGTGGGGAGAAGCAAGAGCCTTACTTGACAATATAGCATTAAGCCCAAAACGATTTATCTATGAGAAGATAGTTACATGGTTCAAGATCCCAATACAAATAAAGAGTGATAGAGGAGCACAATTTGTGAATCATGTGATCCAGTTAATGATGAGTGAGCTCTCGATCTTCCACACCCTCTCAAGCCCATACTACCCAAGAGAAAATGGCCAAGAAAATTGAACAAATAAAGTACTTATCTCAATCATCCACAAATCTTGCAAGAACGAAGGTGTAGATTGGGAAGAAAAATTGCCTATAGTACTAAAGCCTATTGAACAACATTTAAGATAACTACTAGATGTAATGTCCCCTTTTTTTTGAGTATTTAACCAACAGGGTCATCTAGCCTATTTTATTCCCATAGGCAATGACCAGGCATTTTAAGGGAATAAAATAAAATTAATTTAATTAAAGTGACAAATAAAAAATAAAAAATATTATAAAGTCACTTTATTAAATAAAGTGTTCTTCTAGAAGCTTGAAGAGGTTACATTGGATTCTTCTAGAAGACTCAGCTGAAACTTTCAAAAGAGATGAGAGCAAATTATTTGGACATCTTGGTTTTGACATCTTTTATCAGATTTTCTAGGAGAGCTTGTGTTTGTAGGTTCAGTGTGTCATAGGACGGAAACCCTTGGGTAGAACACTTTGTGGATGAAAACCCATTCAGCCTTTTTGGGTGGATTCATTCCAGGATTCACAATTGAGCTTTATTGATTAGTTTGGAGATTTGGAGCTTTGAGGAATAAGTTGTTGCAGAATTCAAAGGAGGAGATTTCTATATCAGATGTTCAGATCAGATTTGAAGAAGGATTTTTTGGTGAGATTTGGAGGCATATTGAGTAGGGTTTGGTCCCAGGGTTTGAGCGCCACCTTCTAGAAGTGGAGCGTCCTCGCCCTTGAGGCGATTTGTGGATATTTTTGTCTACTAGGGTTTGGAAAATATACTCAGTTTGGTACAACAACAGATCAGTCCTCTTCCAACATTGTTGAAGATTGTAAATTGGTGCTTGTGGCTAGGGTTTCATCTTTCTTTTTGAGCGCCTACCTTTGGAGGAGATTTTGGTGGTTTTGTTGCATCCATTTGGCATCATTGACATCATTCTTGGAGAAGCAAATATAGCAGACCTATGTGCCAATTTGATTCAGCCTTTTTAGTGTTGTGGAGATTCATTGCCATAAGGTTTTCAAACCCTAAGTTTGAGCGCCACACCTTGGATGTCCCTTTTCATCATTTGGAGGTCAAATTTGCATATAAGTTGGTATGTATATGTAATGTCCCCATTTTCCCTCCTGCATAATAAATAATAATTAATTGAATTATTTAATGTTATCTCGGAATAAGTGCAATCATAAGGTAATATTAAATAATTATATTAATGATGTTATAAAGTGATATTGGGTTTTTGGCAGGAAAACCTAAAAAAGCATTATAAAAAGGGGTGAGGGCTCATTTCTCAATTATGCAAAAATATTATTTTATTGGAGATTGAGAAATTTGGAGAGCCGAACTTTCTGGTTTTCTGGAACAAGAGGACGAAAACCCTCGAGTTCTGATTTTTGGGATTTGGATGAAAACCCAAATCTTACTGTGGGAGGATTCACTCAGGATTCGCATTTGTGCTACAAAGATTGGTTGATTGATTTGCGGAAATTTGTGAGTCTCGTTCTGAGACAAATTTCTAGGGTTTGATAAATTTAAGGGTTTATTGGAAAATATTTGCAGAGTTTGATATATACCTCCAATTCGACTATATGGCTCAATCTCTCAAGAATGCTGGATTATTTATTCCCGAGGTATTGCACAAAAATATTCAATATATTTAACAGATTGAAGATACTTTATATTGTGTCTTGGGTGAACCATCGTGAATATTATATGCATTATTATTCTCTATTGTTCAAATACTTGTTCCTTTCAGTCAGGGCAGGCCTGAACTTTAATATCTACTTAGAAACGGTTTATATAGATGCTGGCCGAAACTTATATTATTGCTTATATTGACGCATTGCATGATTGAAGTATTACTGAACATCCTAAGCTAGCTATTGATATCATTATCTCAATGCTGACATGTATTGAAGGTCAACTTCTCCGTTTATTATCCTCCATCCATTCCTTCTTGTTCTCATTTTCCACCCTGGCAATATTGGTGGCTAGGTATTTGTCTTCAATTGGAGCGCTTGTCTTATTCACACATTCTAGTGCTGCCATAGGAATGATATTGGGTCTATGATCAGACGACAAATTGGTTTTATTCGCATCCTTAAAAAGGTATTAATATCACCACCTCTAAAAATCAATGCGACAACTTGGCACTGTCATGGATGGTCAACACATTTAGTGGATGTCAGCATATACATTCTAGCCTGCCGAGGTCTTTGTCCTTTGCGCCTTCTATTATTATTTATTGGCCTTCTATAGGAGTCTGCTGCCACACTACAACAAAAGACAAATCAAATCGTGGAAATTCATAATGGAGGAATACATCCAACACTCCCAAATAGCTAGCACTAATAGAAAAAGATGGAGATCGCTAGCTATGCAAAATATAAGGAGTTAGTTCTGTAGTAAGGATTGAAGTTGTGTGGATACACGAGAGTATTATCGCTCAAGCCTGCTACATATAATTTTCCAAGGAAGTCGATTATCTTTGCTGAAGTTTATTCTATTATTTCTACTCCTGAGAGCCCAAAGAATACACTAGATCATGAGACGTGTATCTCCAGGTCAGAGAAGCATATGCCCATGTAATATCTTTAATTGCTACTCAGAACTATTATATATAAACCTACACATCGTTATTTGCTATTGTTCAATCTAAGAATTGATTATATATGTCTGAGATTAGTTCATACTAGGTATTATTTATGATTGCTGTTTGTATCCTCCATTATATTATTGTATCTCAGTCAAAAATTATGAAAAGTGCATGTGTAATCTGGTAATTGGATCTGTCTTTATATTGCCAATGAAATTTGAACCTTATATATGCTCAAAACTCTTGTATTTTCATCAAATATGTATGAAATAAAGAGTGAAACCTGTTTGTTATATCTGTTCAAGCATTCCATTTAAATATTGTCAAAATACTATGCAATGAGATATGTTTGACAAAATGTCCCATGTGTCAAACTGATATAATCGAGCAAATCGTGAAAACCAAAAGTCAAACTGGGATGGAACATTACAGTATAAACCCTAGGATTTATAGCAGGTTATAGCTAGGCATGTTTGGCATATTTTCCCATGGTATTTGATGTATTTGAAGACTTCATATTTCTGATTTATGACAACAGCCTTCCGATCTAAGTTTCCTATCATTTTAGTATCATTTTGGTGTTGAATCATTGTGTAATTCAACTATGATTTTGGCACATGTATTGGCATGATTGTTATGATGTTTTTAGCATGTTAAATGGCTGCTATAAGTGTTTGATTCATAGTTGAAAAACACAGACTCGGCAATAACTCGGCAGGCCCAAAATATTTAAAAACTCGGCAACAACTCGGCAAATTTATCGAACATTTGAAAATACATAATCTTTTAATGTGGCCCACCAACTGGTAAACCGAGCTCCCACAGCTGGGGTATTCCAACCCCTAGCTGCGCTGCATTCAAAACATCTTCTAACCCTCCTAGCAAATAAAAACAGAACAATTTATGAGTCATCTGCTCCACGACATCCTTTGGCACACGAAGATCAAGGAGTGAGGCAAAAAAATGGGCAGGAATGTCCGTGTTAACTCAATAACGCTCCTCTGAGACTAAAAACTTCTTGCCCAAGATGAGCCACACAACTTTCATCATTAATAGTCCCCTCTCCAATAACACAAGCTTTAAGAGATAATCAGTAATTCGTCCTAAAAAAGCTAGCTAGCTTCGGTCACTGCTAAGTAGAATTGGTGACTCCATTGGCATTGTAAATTCTCGACACTTCATACCGTCTCCCATCACACCAATCTTAAAAATGCTTGAAATGTGCCAAATCATATTGAATTAAGTTGAATCACTTGGAGTGAAAGGGGGTACTGAAACACATGAGAATAGGTTAAATCAACCATAATTTGGCAAGTATAAGCTCATGGAACCAGTAAAGGTAATAAATGTCATCTACATCGATGTAAAGGTAACACATGCGAAGACAAATGCCTCTCTCTTCGACACAAAAATTAAGGACTAGGTGGCAAGAAAAAATCGTGGGTAATAATTTTAATCACCCAATGTGCCAACGAAAAGGCCGATAATAGGGTGAGGTGTGTGCCAATGTGGCTTACACACAACTAGACTTCAGGTAAATGTCATGCTTATCAAATAGATAATAGCCCCCTTAATGAAAAATCTAATCAGGAGTTACCACCCAGAATATGGTAATCCAAGAAATATTAGCAAACAAATCCATAAGGCTTTAAAATTTAGATGGAACCTTAATAAGGCATGTTGTAAACAATTCCAAACTTACAACATGTAAGATGAGACAAGAATCCCAAATAGTGGTCAATATGATAGATTGGGAGGAAATGAGATAAAGAACTGAATGAGAAAAGTATGGACAAAGATTAAGAAATTAGAGAAAGTGGAATACCAAGAATACACCCACACTGGACCAAATATTTGTTTCTAGTCCACCGACAAGATGGATTAGGATACATCAAAATGGTAGATACATTTTCTTTACTCCAATGTTTTTTCTACGTATGCCAATCTTGAACTCCTTTTGGGAGTTGTTAACCCTAATCGATCATTTGGGAGATATAAACATCGAAGATTTGAATCTACAGAAGAACACCAAACATTCTTTGATAGATTTCCATTCCTACTTCCAAAATACATTATGTCAAGTCTTTGTCCAATGTTTATGGCAGACTACTTATGGAAAGATCTAGATACAACCAAGATGTCCAAGAGTTTAGAGAAAATATCCGTGAAGGAGAAGAGGAAGGAGAGGTTGACCTAGAATATAGTGCAAATGGTTCACTATATGATCGACTTCTTTCACCATCATATAGTATGAATGATCTGAAAATCAATATGAACTCCATGTCTTTGTTGTATGACTCCTTCCTTCTACCACCATCATACGATTCTTTGTTCAATTGTCACCACCTATCGTATAGCCTATAATTCTTGCTACTACCCTACATCCTATCAATCAACAGTGCTGGTTGTAGTTGTTAGGAATCAATCTTAGCTAGAAAATATCTTTGTGGGCACCAAGAAATCAAAGGTTACATAATGTTGATCATATCTTGGAACATTAGGGTACTAAATTCCCACTCCAAGAAAAGACTTCTCCAAGATACTTGGACGAATGTAATCTAGATATTTTCTTAATCCAAGAAAACTAAAATCATTTCAAATCACAAGATTCAAAACTTTTCCCTCTTCTAAGGTAAATGGGGCATAATTAGTAAAGTTGCCAATAATTTTTCCAATGGCCTTGCTATTGTTTGGAAGAGACGAGATCAATTTGGAGAAAATATTCTCAACTAATTTTGGGCTTGTTGGTATGCTTTGAGTTCTTGAAGCTAACATGTGCTTTTCTATCATTAAATTTTATGGTCCATAGTCCAACTTTGAAAAGAGGTGTTGCCAAGGCCAAATTATTATAATAGTGGGCGAAGAGGCAAGACAGGTTGTTTTAGGAATTTCAATGCTAGACTTGATTCCTTTGAAATTAGGGAGGCTCCCTATTTCCTCCTAATAATGATGGATTTTTTCTCTCCTCAAAGATGCTACCTATGGGATATCCAACATAGGAAGGGTTGATGGAGAAATAGAAGAAAAGTAAGAGATGAAATCTTGGCTGTGATTGATAGATTCCTAGCTTCTACTTCATGGTTAGATAATAAATTTATTTTTAAATCTGAAGCCCTAAGTGAAGCTAGCTCTAAACATTGGCCAATTTTCTTGACCATCAATACTAATAATTTTCATTGAAGAATTATTTCCAAATTGGAGAAAATGTAGCTAGTTCACCCAATGTTTGATCAAATGGTTACTAATTCCTACAAGAACCAACATGATTACTATGGTATGAGAATGTATGTCTTCAAAAAAAAGTTGAAAGCTCTCCAACTCAAACTCAAGGAATGGAATGATTAGGATTTCAAAAGATTGTTTCGAAAGAAGGTCGATCTAGAGAATATAATGTCTAAGATTTAATCTCTTTAACAAAATGACAATTTGGGTTCCTGTTGATGTGATTTTTGTGACCGCACCAATCAGCAGAACAAAATAGTCCGAAGGCTACTCCGTTCTCTCTTGATCAAAGTATTCCGTGCGCTAAGATTGCAAGAAAGTTCGCACGTTCAACTCCAAGGTTCCGAAATACTTAGAATATGTAATGTCCCCTTCTCAAACCTGATTGTTCTTGTGACCGTTGGCCTTTTTTCTGGAAACCCGAAGGCTAGTCGGAAGATAAATTAGGGTTTCCTATTTTTGAGGAGGTCATTGCTTAGAGATGGTGGATTCAATGGCGGATTCCTTCTGGGTTTTCAGAGGGCTTCACAGGGGTATGTTCATCTCGGCATTCAGAGCATTTTCTGGAATTTACTATTTTTAGTAAATTCTATTTTTGGCAATAATCAGGATGGTAGCAGGCAGTTGACTTTCCCCTTCAGTTGACTCAAGTAGCGTATTCAGTTTCGGGCTTCAGAAGGCATTTCTGGGAAGTCGAGCTCATTTCACTTAAAAATAACATTATAATTAAAATGTTATTTTATCACCTTGGCCTAGTCGAATGACTTAATGTCGTTTTAAAAGGTGGACTCAAAGGGTGGCACCTTCATTAAGGTTATATTTAATATTTGGTGAATTTTCCAAAGTCAAAGGAAATTAATGTGGGCGCATTTATCAAGGTGATGTTTTAATTAAAAAATGATTATTGAGCTAAAGGTGAAAAGGACGCCTTATTGAAGGAAAAGTTAGGGTTTGAGCTTGAGTTGGATTTTAGGGTTTCTTGAAGTCAAACGGAACTTATAAAAAGGAGTCTTGTGCATCATTTCTTCATCTTTTGTCTATGCTAATGTTATGCTGCCGAAATGGTTGCGGAATTGCTTCGAGGAATGAATGCCTCCTAGTCTGGGCTCGACTTCGTGCTTGAGAGACAGCACCTAGTGGAGAGGTTTGCTTAGTTGAGTGTTTTGTAGTAAGTTTTGCATTTGTAGTTCAATTTCTAGCATGTTAATGAAGTTCTGGAGTTGCTGATTTAGTATAGCTGCATGTTGTATTTGCTCATAAGTCAAAAAATAAAAATATATTCGTTCTGGGTATTGGCTAGAACCATTTCTATGCCCTAGGCGCCCATTTGTGCAAATTTTGGTGATTTATAATGAAGAATCTGATTTTATCTTGTTGGTAGAACATTTCTAGAGGCTGTACCATTCTGTTCCGCCTGGCAAGTGTTTAGAAAAAAAAATACTTCAATTTGTCAGCTGTTTCTTTGTCTAGTCTTCATTGTCATCATCCTAGCATTCGTTTGCATCAAGTCTCATGTCATTCTGACAAGTATTGAGTGAGTTGTGAGCATTTTAGTGGATTTTAGGGTTGCTGGTTTTGCATTTAAAGGTGCAGATCTGATTTGATCAGAATTTTAAATCTGGTTTTTGAGAGAAGAAATCAGTTTGGTATTTCCATTAAGCAAGGAGAATTCTATATCTAAATGCTCGTTGAATTGTTCTAACTCTATGCTCTTGGCAGGCGAATTCTCTATCATATTGTAAGCTGACAGTAGTACTGGCAGCAGTTCTTAATCTTGCTTAATTATCTGATTTGTAATGCTCATCTTTACATTTTGTAATTGCCTTGTAATATCTTACATCTTCGCCCTATGGTAGCTCCTTTCCCACTCCGGGTTAGAAAGCACATTCTGGGTGTTGAGTACTTTCAGCATTACAGTTATTTCTTTCAAGCATTGTATTTTGTAACACTCCGCCATATGGTCGCCCCTCACTCCATACTGGATTGGGTAGCACATACTTGGTGTCGAGTTCCCTTTCAGCACTTAGTGTAGAAGATCCTCTGACCATATGCTCGCCATCATCGGCGCCATTCTTGGTTAGAGTTCCTGCATAAGCAATTTGATTTAGATCCTCTGACCAATGCTCACACCTTGCCCACATCGGGATCCTGGTGTACATTCTGGTTAGAGTTACTTCAGCATGTTTTGGTTTAGCTGCTAACCTTAACGAGTGCATTGCTTTGTAATCTGTAATTTAAAAAATCGAAAAAAATTGGCTCGGAATATTTCAGAATACCCTCAGTTGGTTTGATGTGAATTGCTGTTTCCACGAGGGGACTTACACAATTGTTCAGGATTCTTGCAGTTAACAATAAATGGATGATTGGAAGGGATTTGTATAATGCGATGATTTAGCAATAAGCACGTTTTCCTAAAACTAACCAAAGATGGGCGGAAAGTAAATGAGTGTAAGGGTGAGAAAGTTCTAGATTCTATTCTAAATGCAAGATATGTGGAGCTTGATTTCGGCAAACTTTGACCGAATTTCACCTAGCCTCACGTCGGACAGCTTCAGCAAAATTGGTGCAATCTTCAAAGGGATAGCAAAAGATATTCAGATTACAATTTAGCATACATATACCATCAAGACGACGCATATAAGCACACAAATCACAATCGAAGTTAAACTCAAGATAATCTCCAGTCGACCACGCAAGGCGAACTTTATCGTCAACAAGTTGCTAGTGGTATGGAATGAAATGAAGCTACCTCAATAAAACACCACACATCCAAAGTAAACTACTTGCATGAAATGAAAATTATGCTACTTGGATCCGAAAGGATGAAGAGACCTTGCTAGCTATCCATGACAAAGACGAATTCCACCATCAATGAAAAGATCTATTATCATGAAAGTTTTACACAACAATCTCCACAAAAGTTTTCAAAGGGAAAACTTTCTTTCTTCTCCACACTATGCTATACTATCAAACAAAATGCCTCTACTCTAATCTCCAATCTCTAGTCTAATCTAATGTCTAATGAGGTACAAATGAGGGGGACTCCCCCTTTTATAGATAGCCCAGTCCAATGGACGGCTAAGATTACAATCAAAAGAGTGGCTAGGATTAAGCCACCTCAGCCCTAACCCTAAAAACTGCCAGAATGGGGGGTGGTGTAATAAATGAGCAAAGATTCCCACTCACTCCCAAAAATAGTAAAGGCAATTAATGCCCACAATCAGTCTTCTAGAAGATCATCGTCCAGTAGTGCATTCCCATTCTCCTCTCTGGCTGCAAACTCAATGACCCTGCCAAGTACAGCCTTAACTTCCTAAACTGAAATAGGCGGAATGCAATCAAGCTGGAACTCTAACACCGTGACTGAAGTCTCATGCCGTGTACAAGATTTTCTCCAAGCAACTAAGGAATCCTGTGTGCTCTGGATCAAGCTGGAGAAAGTAGAGGTGTTCTCAAAGTCATCCTGTACGAAGGTCTTCACCTCTGAGAAGAAAGGCACCAGCCTATCCCTCAAATTATCAGCAGTCACCTCATCTGGATTCAACCGCCTAGCAAATATGGCCTCGAAAGTATTCTGGACTCCATCAATGATATTGGCCATAGCCTTCCGTATCCTAGTTGAATCCGCCTGTGCTGCGTCGAAGAAACCACGTCCCGTGATTGCTGAAGAATACCATCTAGAAAAGTGGTACCTGTCATTCTCCTGAATGACCCCTCCATCAATCAGCAACCGCAAAGGAACATGCCTCAATGCCTCAAGACGTTGAATAACCTTGCTCTGATAAACAGAAGCATCTCCCCAAGCCTGATCAACTGCCTCTATCCGTGCCAAAATACCGGAAGCCTGCTGAAAAGCAAGGGCAAGGTCCTCCATAAACTTCTCTGTCTCAGCACTAACTCCTGTAACCCACTTGTCTGCCTCCTATGCCATCTTCCCCAACTCCAACAAGCCACTAATCGACTCTCTAGGTATCTCAGGTGGAAGCTCTATCGCTGGAATCTCCTGCCCACGAGGACGAGACAACTGCTGCACATATCCAATCAAAGCCTTATGCTCTCTTTTCAACTTCTTGTACTTTCCTTCCTTTTCAAATAATTTGTCCTTGAGGGCGAGGTAGGAGTTATCACACTCCTCTACAATCTGTGCACCTGTGGGGCATCCTAACTCCAAAGTTGTGACCACATAATTCTCGGGTACTATTTCATCTCGGTCACAATCAACCTGTGGCACTGCCATGTGAAGGGTGCGAGAGCCATCCTCTTCAATGGATATCTTTGAAAACTTTCGTGCTCTCTTCTTTTGTGGAGGCGCGCTGATCCTGTTAAAAAATGCTTCCATCTCAACTGCTGGATCAATTTCTTCGCTGGGGCTTCTTCTCATTCTCTCTCTGAGCCAATCAGGTACTGTATACTGTATATCAAATGGCTACTGTTCTTGTGCCTCTACTTCACGGACTTGCTCAACTTCAATATCATTCTGGCGAGGCTCATCGTCCTCAAGTGGCTGAGTATCTCCTGAAACTATATCATCATCCTCTAAAGCCATCTCCAACTCATGCTGAAACTGAGGGTCAGTAGTTGTCCCCTCATCAGTCTGCTGATCATCTCTACTAGGTGCGTTGACGCTCTGGCCAACTGACTCTCTCCGTGGTGGCTGATTATTTTCCTGTACTGCTTGCACCTGATTCAATGCGTTTCTTTGATCAGCAAACAAGGAAACCTTTTGTATACTTGGAGAACGTGTCTCCAATGGCGTGGATGATTCAACTGCAACTCGTGGAGGCTCCGGCTGAACAGGCTCCTGCCGAACTGGCTCTTTCCTTCTAGATTCCGGACCTCGTGTGATTTGCTTCTTCCTGCTGGTGGTGGGTGTCTTGTGATCTCCCATCAAATTGTAAGTCAATGCAATCGACTTACTCTTCAGCCTGCTCACCCGTCTGTCAACCCATGCTCTAGTGAATGTCAAGACTGGAATAGAAAGTGTGTCCAAATCTGCTATTTCAAGATTTGACCAATTCGGGAGTGGAAGTGGAGTATTTCTTACTGCTTCATAATCTAGATGGATGACGTTCATGTCTTCATCCACCTGGTCTGGTACCGGAATGACTTCACACTCCCTAATCATGCTTATTGGCAGCCTAGAGAACATCCTCTTCCTGACTTCAGCTTCATCTGATGCATTAGCCCAATAATCCTCAATGTTTGCCTTGTGTTTAAACTCTTCTGATAGTACCCATCTGATGTTGTTATGCGGATCATAGTGCTGTCTGCTGGTGTGATATGAAAAGTGATAAAACTGAAGCTCGCTCTCGGCTTCTCTAGCTGCCTGTAATGAAGGACACACCTCATCGGAATTGCCCATGACAATTGGGAAGTCAAAACCTCCCTTCTTCTTCTTCTGAATCTTATCGTAGGCAACCAATTGCCTAGATATCTCTAACATCAATATTCTGTTGGTTGGGTACTTAGGCAGCCTATATGGATATGAAGAAAAACCTTGCAGCCTTATGCAAGAAAACTTCGGAAATTGTATAAACCAGCACCCATACCTCTCAATCAGTTCCTGGGCTTCCTTCGAGATTCTGTGATGCATCCGATCCTGAAGTGTTCTCGTAATGTGCATGGTGAAGGCATCATTGGCATGTTTGTAATGAGTGGTGCTTGTCAGGTGCAACTGCGGACAAGCCTCATGAATATTGAACTGGTGTGAGCCACAACCAACAGGTTCCTTGTATGAAATTCCCCTATACTTCGTCATACGGGCCAGCATGTAAATGATGTAAGAGCTCATATAAAATGTCTTTGTTCTTCTTAGGCTCAGGAGCTGCTCGAGCAAGTTGTCACTGATCATTGCAGCCCAATTGACGTAATCTTTTCCTTCCAGCACGAGGTTGATGTAATAGAACATCCACGGCTCAAAAATAAATGATTGCGGGCAACCCCCAACTCGACTTAGCATCATGATAAGATCACAATAATCCTACTTCAAATCGTCTGCTATGATTTGTCTCGGCAGCTTCGTACGAGAAGGTCTAGGGTTGCTCATCCAGTGTGTATTGATTGTCTCTGTACACCTCTCGAATGCAGAAGCGTACATTCGTTCAACTCGTTCTCTGGACTTGTAAACCATGTTTCTGTGCACTGGGATTCCAAAAGCTTCGCCAATAGCTGAAGGAGTGAGGTTAGCGAGCACTTGTCCATCTGGTGACATGATTGACCTGTGATCCTTCTTGTAGCAGTTGGCACACTCCATCATCAGCTCTGAACACTGAATGGCTGGTGGGAAACCAGCAGCTGCATATAACCCACTTTGAATAATGTTGTGTGAAGCATTCGAAGGTTGATGACCACCAAATCCCAACATTCTTTTCCTTAAAGTCTCCAAGTTGACAGAGCCTAAATTTGTATCAGTCAGCTTGCCCAACTTCGAGGTGAACTTTGACTCTGGCATAAATGTCTTGCTTAGTTTCTTTATAACTGCTTGTCTGGATGCACCATTGTTATCTTTGCCAGTCGCCCTTGCCTCAGCCATCTCAACTTCTTTCTTCAACAAATTCGAGCTTCAATCACTTAGCAAGCTTCAAATGAGCAAGTTCGCACTTTCAGCAAATTTCAGACTTAGTAGGTGCGCACCTCCTCAGCAACTTCAGATTTTAGTAGCCTCACTCTTTGAAAATTCGTACTGCAATCATTTACTTCAGATTTGAACTTCAGCAACAAATTCAAGTCGTCCTTCTCAACTTCAGCAATATGATCTTCAAATCGAAATTCCCTCACTTGCACTAGCAACTTCAAACTTTAGCAACAAATCGAGCTTCAGCAACAACTCAAGTAAATTCGCACATTTGAATCAGCAAATAACTTAGCAAGTGCGCACTTTCTCAACTCCAGCAACTCACAAATTTCAGCCTTCAGCAAACTCTCCAGTCCTCAACAAACATAAATTCCAAACTCAGAGCAAATCGAACTCTCTCCAGTTGTGAAAAAGAAGTGAATAACCTCTCAATTTTATAGCAAAAATCGAATTCTAGAAGAGGCTAAGTATAGCCAGTGAATTAAATTCCCACTACTTCGTTTGAATTCCCCTCTCTGGTATTTTCGACACTTGTCTGAGAATCTCATCCTTCTAGAAGTTTCAACTTTGACTGGCATCCTTCAATTTACTTTCGAAAATGTTTAATTAAATTTCATCTTTTAATCCATTTAATTCCCCAGCCGAAGCTCTGTCTTGCAACTTTTAAATTTGAATCATCTCTGACGCTCTGGAAAATTCATCTGTGAAGAACTGGATTAAAATCATCTAAGCAATTCATTTTGAATTCATCGTTCAAAGCATTCTCCTTTCAAAAATCATTTTATTCAAATTTGCCTTAGAAGATTTTAAATTTTTCTTAGGAAAATTTCACAATTTGAGCACTGATTAAATTCTTCATGCTGAAGGCCTTGGCGAAGTGCGGAAGACATAGAAATTCATTCCTCATCACAGACGTCCAATACCCAGAAGAAAATTTTCTTTGAAACGCGATGAATCCATGGGTACACAACGAACGGGTTCATTTAATTTTTAAATTTTTAAACCTTAGAAAAATATTACTCCACCAATTTAAATCCGTTCTTCACATCTGTGAACATCTTGAGTTCCTCTGACTTGAAAAAAATTTTAATCCGTCTTGCAATGCCAATATCCTGACTCCGTCGCTGGAAGATTTGCTCGTGCCTTAGGGAGAATTTTCACCACCTTAGGTCTAGGCGTATTTTCTAAGGAAGAAAATACTTTGCCTTAGAGAAATTTTAGATCACCTTAAAATTTTTTTGAAAATTTCGCCTTGGAAAATTTTATATTCAACTTAATCACTTTACCTGTGAGAAAAACTTATTTCACTTAGAAGATCTTCCTGCAAGCACATCATATTTTACTTCCATCATCCTCAACGCCTTAGGAAAAATTCTATTATTTTGGAACTACAACGCCTAGCAACTTTGTTTTATTCATCACCTTGCATTTTATTTCACACTTGAAAGATATTTGAATTTAAAATTCCAACGCCTTTTATTTTTCACTCACCACCCTAGGCGCATCATGTGTGAAGAGAAACAAGCTCTCAACGCCTAGCATTTTATTCACCCTTGGCAATATTTTCTAACACCTTGGCACTTACCACCTTGGGCGCACATAGCACTTGAAGAAGAATAATAACCACGCCTAGCATTTACCTTGTTTTCACCACGCCTTGGAGTATTTCACTTCACCCTTTACCTTATTCGCCACCCTACATTCACTTTTACGCTCTTCAACTTGGGTGCATTTTGGCTTGCATGAAGGATGACTCTTCAACTTCCTTATTTCGTCCTCACATGGCCCCATTTGGGCGCATTTAGGCATATGAGGAGGACGAGCTTTTGTTGACTTGTTGACTTCTTTGAACTTCTTGCTTTTTGGGCGCATTTCCACCTATGTGCAAGATGGGCGCATTTAGGGGGTGGTGGAGGATATTCAACACTTAGAAAATTTTTTTGCTATCAATTCTCAAGGTGGTCGCATTTTAGCATAGTTGCAGGATGAAGAACTTTGACTTTCCTTGACTACCTTGTTGGATGGGCGCATTTTGGCCTAGGAGGTGGACGAACACCAATACTTAGAAAAAAATTTATGCTCTTACCTTGTATTGGGCGCATTTAGCCATAGCTACAGGATGAAAAACATTGACCTCTTTGACTTTCATGCTCCATGGGCGCATTTTGGCTAAGCAGGAGGACGAGTTTTGGACTTAGAATTTTCTCCATGCCTCTTCATCAACTTGGGCGCATTTTCAGGTAGTTGCAGGATGAAGTTCCAGACTTAGCCACTTTTTCCTCGTTTTCGCCAGCTTCTCTGTGCCTTACTATTTATAGTAAGTCTCTCGATTTTTGCATCTCCGAAGCTCAGAACGATTTGAAATTTCAAACACTGCATCCTCACGACCTTGTTACCCTGTTGACATTGCTATTTTTAGTTGGCCTGCTAATTTTAGCCCATTTTTTAAGGTGATTTGCTATAAATAGTAACTGCTTGCTTCTGATACCTCCACAGCTCCGTTTGACTTGAAATTTGAATGACGTGCTCCTCACCACGTGACCTACCTGCTGACACCGGCCCATGCAACTGATTTGCTATTTTTAGCCTGTTTCCAAAATGACTTACTATAAATAGTAAGTGCTCCGTTTGACTTCAAACTTTACCAGCAGATAGCTTGAAGGATGCTAATCGCGGTGGTTTACACTGGTTTCCGAAAATTCTGACTTTTTACCCCTCTTTTCAGGTCCTGAAGCTGGAAAACCCTAATTTGTTCTGCATGTGCATCAAATGGTCTCCGGTTGTTCTCGTTTTTGTTGCATTGCGATCAGCTCATGATTCTGAAGTGCTAGGAGGCGGCTGCCGGGATGTATCTGCTAAAACTAGTAAGTTCCTCATTGAGTGATTATCTCCGTTTGCATGTCATACCACTGCGTAGGTCTCGAAAAACCCACAAGGAATCATCCGACATGCAAAGGAAACCCTGACATGCAAACCCTAAAAATAGCCTCTGAAGACTGAACTCTGAAAGTCGTTATCTTGCTTTGCATGTTATACTGTTGTGAAGGTCTCTGAAAACTCAGAAGGAATCTCCAGACATGCGTTGAAAAACTCAGCATCCAAGCCCTGAAATCTGCTTCGGAAGCTGAACTGCTAAAAATAGTAAGTTGTCTATTTTAGCTCAAATTTTGCACACGAGCAGCTTGACGTGTTCTGAATGCAATATGACTGTCGGAATTTCAAGAATGCTAAAAGAATGCCTGCAATTGCACACTTACTAAAAATAGTAAGTAGCCGGAATCTGATGAAATTTAGCTGATAACTTACTGGAAGCATGCTGACATCAACGTTAATCTCATATTTCAATTTATTCACTTCATTCGACTTTGGACTGACCAGGAAAGATGGAAACCCTAATTTCAGACTTGGCCAAATTTCATGTTTAAGCTCAAAGACGGGAACGATCCTCGAAAGGCAGACATCAGAAAAGAGACACAGAGAGAGAGAGAAACCAAAGCCAAAAGACCAGAATGGAGCAAAAATTAGGGGTCCCCATTTTGAATGGGGCGATGTGTGAAAAGGTCACAACACCCTGTTGATATTGCCATTCTGAGTTGACCTGCTAAAAATAGCATATTTCTGGAGGTGTTTTACTATAAATAGTAACTTCTCGTTTCTGGTATCTCCACAACTCTGATTGACTTGAAATTCGAATGAGGCGCTCCTCACCACGTGACCTGCCTGCTGACACTGGTGCATGCAGCTGACTTGCTATTTTTAGCCTGTTTCCAAAATGACTTGCTATAAATAGTAAGTGCTTTGTTTGACTTCAAATTTTACCAGCAGATAGCTTGAAGGATGCTGATCGCGGTGGTTTACACCGGTTTCCGAAAATTCTGACTTTTTACCCCTCTTTTGTCATGTCCCCTAAAATTACTAAGCTATAAAGCATTTAAATACAATTAAATGTCAAAATCCAAACATAAATAACTTCGATTTAAATATAATTATAATTGTCATATTATAATTATAAATATAATAATAATAAATCTGAATATTATAAATGCTGTTAATATATTTATCTACACTCAAAAGAAATCACAAAATACAAGAAAATAATCTAACTACTAAATATTGTTACTAATCTAATCACTAAATAAAATAAATACCAAACATATTATTTCAAAACGTAATATACCAATTACAAATAAATAAAATAAAACATAAAATACAAATATACAAAATAAGGAAATAATGCTTGGAGCGCTCAAACACCATTTCAAATCACAAGAGACAAAACCTTTCATAAGGACGCGACCCAATGGAAGGATTCGGGATATAAAGTGAAGAGGAAAGCATTCGGAAAAAAGGAGATAGAAGATCGGCAAAAAAAAAAAGCATAGAAAACATTCTCGTGACTAGAAGTAGAATAATATGATATTTGTCCTTAGCCTCAAACTTCAAAGGGGCAAGAGCATTCAATAATATATAAGATACATCACCGCCACCATGAGCTACAGACTGTTGCATGTAATCTCGGGAGTTAAGAAAGATGACAGGAAAAACATTTAAAGGCAGTCAAGCTTAATCGGATTTTACCAAAGACGCCCTTGTCATAAAAAATATATATTATGATACAAATAAGGTGGGGGAGTAAAGAAAGAAGAATGTAGGGAAGAGGAGAGGCACGATGGAATAACGGAAGAAGAATATATTCCTGACAAAGGAATCATCTAATAAAAATATTCTCAACAATCTGTTCACCAAGGAGGACAGGAAATCGATGAGCAGTGGGAGAAGCAAAGAAAGATTATTGAAATATATTCTGCATCAAGGAATCGGCAATTCAGGTACCTACTAATTTATGTAGAATGTGTGAGTAAATATAATGTGAGCATATATATATATATATGATATGCAAGGGTAAGTGTTTTATAAATTTTAAATGAGGAGTAAGTACTATCATATGTAAGTAAAATAGTAGATATCAGATAAGATATTGGTTGAGACTTATATTATTTAAGTGTGTCATGATTTATGAATATATGTAAATATAGTGTGAGGGTTAGATATAAATAACAAGTATGTATATTCAAATATAGATATTATGATGTTTGGGTAATAAATGAGAATTTAGTAATGAAGGGTGTTGGACATATATAATTAGTATTATATGATAAATATAATTATATCAAATATAATATGTTTATGTATATAGTTCATATATTGATAAATGTATTTTGGTAATTGATGAAGTATGTATATATATATATATATATGTGTATATAATATATTATATATGACTATCCAATAATAATGCTTACAGCAATTATTGCACCTCATAAATAATAATGACCATTCATTCACTATAGCGATAAATGGAATAATAGAGTTCCATCTATGGGATCTTGAAAGACGATTAATATCTGCTTATGAAATATATATCATAGAAGAATCTTTCATAGTGAGTGATAAGGAGGAAACGAATAAACTTTGACAAGAACGAAATATTTATATCATTTTCGATCTTATTAGAAGTTATTACTGGAATTCTTTGATCTCTAACATTTCTAATGTCTCTTTGAGAAACACTTTGAATGCAAGATTCGGGTTTAAGTGTTCCCGTCAAAAAGGGGACATTACAGTGGTATCAGAGCATCGGTCCTGCCATCCTGTGAAAATGGTGTATGCAAACTTACCAGGACAAAGGTATATTCTATAAACATAAAGAAACACTCTAACTTATGCAGATCAGGTATGGTTGTGACCATTGAATATAATTTCTCTTCTAGTAAGATATATGCAAATTACGAGATTTGAATAAGAACAATGATATTGTTTTGGCAATAAATAAATAAATAAATAGGGAGATTAAAATTGGTGATGAATAGGCATATCTAAATATCACTGATAAATATATAATGATTGATTAGTATATAATAGGCGATTAATAAATACAATTTATGCATAATAATATTTATCTAATTGATGTAATTTATTATAGTCATTTTGGGAATGCATTGCTAATATGTTATTTTGAATTGGACAACTAATGGTGTTATGATAATCTACCATTCTATTTCAACATAGCATAAGAAGGCGGCATCGTTGGATGGGGGTTTCTACAGATCAAAGTGGTAAGTTTTAGGTGCGTATTTTCATAGCCCTAAATCAGCAAATACCTTTATATAGTTGGAAAATAATATTTGTTAAACGTGTTATAAATGATTGATAAAAGATTGGTGATTAATAGATTTAAGGGCTAATGTATATGATAAATAGATTCTTAATATTTTAATGAATTCATGAATCCCCATAGCATGTTGTACTTGTGTCTTGTAATAAGGTAAGATGCAATCGTTTGTATCAACAATCATGTAGTTGGTTGGGGATGGGATCGATAGGTTGAGCTAATACTAGAGTCCCTTCATAGTAGACCACCCTCATTGGATGACTGTAGGTCTGCCAACGAGGGCCGAGGGGGTCATTTCCACGGGTGTTGGTTGGCCGCTCTCGGGCTAAGAAGGGAGTGCTCTAAGGGCCTCCTATGGGAATCCTTCCTCCAAACTATCGCATGGACTGTGTGTGTACCCATCACCAAATTATCATTTTGTTTCAATCCAATCATAGGGGAGGAGGATTGGACGCCCTGAAGGAGAGCAGGTACTAGGATCTCTTCGAGGTAGGCCACCCTCTTGGATGACTGCGGGTCTACCTAGGAGGGCCGAGGGAGTCAATACAACAAATGTTTATTGACTACCTTCGGGCTGAGAAGAGAGGCACTAAGGGCATCCTTGTGCCTGGTCCACTCTTACCTCTTTTGAATTGGATGAGCGAAGATAACTTGGGGTGTTTTAATATCTATTTAGTGCTTAGAAATCTACAAATTGAATGGTTCGTAATAGATGTTCATGTGAATGCTTGTGCATTATATGTATTCGCGTGTCTGCTTCATGTTTATGTGTATACTCGATGACCTTGGGAAGGAGGATGGGTCCACGGTGTAGTATGGGATACACCAAATCCACCTTCTCGATTGTCTGACAGCATACTTCATTCAAGTGTATTTGTAATTGATTGTACACCCTATAACCGTGATTGAATTTGTATTTTAGTGTATACTTTATGAGTTATGGTTGAATTTGCAATTGGGTGTATACTCTATGACTGCATTTGTATTTGAGTGTATATTCTATGATTGAGTTGACTTATGACTATATTTGAGTGTACATGATCTTGTGTTCATAGTTGAGTGCATATTTACAATGTATTTGTATGCGAGTGTATACTCTCCATCTTTGTATACTCTGTGACTTTGAATTCAAGTGTTCCCTTCATGACGATGTATTTGGGTGTTTTTGTTTCTTGGTTAGCATCTTGTTTACTTCATGACTGATGTACATAAGTGTATGTTGTATGTAGTTGTTTTTATTTGCTGTGTATCTGGGAGCACTCTTATATGTATGATCATTTCATTATGCTTCATGTTGTGTATTTATGTGTATGCTTGAGTATCCTTAATTGTCTTCTAAAATCTATGCCCCATGATTACACTTCATGCATTTCCAGCGTGTTTTTATCAAGTGCATTTATTCCATGCATAGAAGTAAATTTGAGTATACTTGAACTCTATATATTCATGTCTTAAGTAATTCCTCTATGTATGAGTATGTTTGGATTGCATACCTTGCCTAAGTTTATGTGCTCTACGTATGTACTACAAACTCTTATTCAAGTGTATTCAAATGTATAATTTGTGGCTCTTGTGTACTCAGGTGTACCATGTGACTTTGTATTCAAGTGTATAGCTTGTATTCAAGTGTATTCAAATGTATACTTTGCAGCTCAGGTGTATTCAAGTGTATACCATGTGACTTATGTGTATTCGAATGTTGGTGTATGCTCTTTGTATTTATTCATGCTGGTACTTCATGCTTTACTGCTTACGTGTATGCAAATTTATGACTCATATCTCATGAGTGTGCCTCATGTCTTACATGCTTGCCTTATGCCTAATGTGCTTTAGCATGTCTACTGCATGAGTATATTCCTGTTATGTATGTTATATTTCTTGAGTGTATATTTCTGAATTCAACATGTATACTTCTTCGAGTGTATTTGCATACCTTGAGTGTATTAACACTCCTTACTTATATTTCCTAAGTGTGTTTTTTTTTATTTGTGGGTAATTATGTGTTTGTTATATGCTTGATGTACCTTCGGCATGATTATTTCATGAAAGCTTATGTGTGATAAATTCATGGAGTTCCCTCTTAATGCTTTGAACGTGCTTCGTAACGTGACTTATGTCTTCTCATGCTTCGTATATTACTGGCTTCATTACCAATGTGATTGTGGGTTACAATACCTTATGAGCATACCTTGTGACTGTTTCATGTATGATAAATTGCTCCTTGTAGGGTGTGTATTCAACATGAGTGTTAAATGTGTGTACCTATCGTATACCATTGACTGCTACATATCCAAAATACTTTCTCTATATTTGATGTGTATTTTATGCAAATGCATCGCACATAGGATTCTTGTTTTGTATAAGCATATGATTGTAAATGTATGCTTCATGTGTGCTAATATGAATACTCCATTTAGTTGTGTACTACTGCTTACATCTGATGTCTTACAACTATGCATTCACTCCATGTAAATATTTCATAAGTTTATGTTATGTTCCACTTCTTTTGATGTTTGGTTATGTTTTAAATGTTTTCAACATATTTACTCCATGAATACTCTTTTCATGTATGTTGGTTCATGCCTCATGTGTATTCGAATGCAAATCGAGACTTGCGAGTACAGATATTTATAACTCTTTCCTTTGTGTGTATGATTTGTGCCTTGAGTGATTGCTTCACATCTTATGTGCACATTATTAAGTATATTATATGACTTTGATTCATACCCTAAGTGTATTCAAGTGTGGAATTCAGGTGTATTCAATTGTGACTTATGTATTCAAATGCATTCAAGTGTATATCGCGTGATTTTTTAATCCAAATGCCTACTATGACTTATGTATTCAAGTGCCTTCAAGTGAATACTTTGTGGGTTACATTATGATTTGTGTGTGATCATGTATATACTTAGTGACTAATATTTATGTGTGTACCTTCTCTCTTACTTGTATTCATGTGTTTATCTTGCGACTTCCATGCACTCTCATTATGCGACTTATGTATTTATAGATATACTTTGTAACCCACATATATCCCGACATATATTCTTCATTAAGTAGTTCCATGTGTTTGCTTCATTCAGATGTGTCATCAAACAAGATTACTCCATGATGTCTTATGCTTAAAAGATCAATTGAAAATTTGTTTGCCTAATTGCTTCTTGAGTTGAGGAGCTATGACTTTTTGAAGTGAAAGAGATGTTTGGAATTGTGATTGCTTGAGGACAAGCAATCTTGGGCGGGGAAGACTGTCATGTCCCCTAAAATTACTAAGCTATAAAGCATTTAAATACAATTAAATGTCAAAATCCAAACATAAATAACTTCGATTTAAATATAATTATAATTGTCATATTATAATTATAAATATAATAATAATAAAAAAAAAAAATATATAAATATAATAATAATAAATCTGAATATTATAAATGCTGTTAATATATTTATCTACACTCAAAAGAAATCACAAAATACAAGAAAATAATCTAACTACTAAATATTGTTACTAATCTAATCACTAAATAAAATAAATACCAAACATATTATTTCAAAACGTAATATACCAATTACAAATAAAATAAAATAAAACATAAAATACAAATATACAAAATAAGGAAATAATGCTTGGAGCGCTCAAACACCATTTCAAATCACAAGAGACAAAACCTTTCATAAGGACGCGACCCAATGGAAGGATTCGGGATATAAAGTGAAGAGGAAAGCATTCGGAAAAAAGGAGATAGAAGATCGGCAAAAAAAAAAAGCATAGAAAACATTCTCGTGACTAGAAGTAGAATAATATGATATTTGTCCTTAGCCTCAAACTTCAAAGGGGCAAGAGCATTCAATAATATATAAGATACATCACCGCCACCATGAGCTACAGACTGTTGCATGTAATCTCGGGAGTTAAGAAAGATGACAGGAAAAACATTTAAAGGCAGTCAAGCTTAATCGGATTTTACCAAAGACGCCCTTGTCATAAAAAATATATATATTATGATACAAATAAGGTGGGGGAGTAAAGAAAGAAGAATGTAGGGAAGAGGAGAGGCACGATGGAATAACGGAAGAAGAATATATTCCTGACAAAGGAATCATCTAATAAAAATATTCTCAACAATCTGTTCACCAAGGAGGACAGGAAATCGATGAGCAGTGGGAGAAGCAAAGAAAGATTATTGAAATATATTCTGCATCAAGGAATCGGCAATTCAGGTACCTACTAATTTATGTAGAATGTGTGAGTAAATATAATGTGAGCATATATATATATATGATATGCAAGGGTAAGTGTTTTATAAATTTTAAATGAGGAGTAAGTACTATCATATGTAAGTAAAATAGTAGATATCAGATAAGATATTGGTTGAGACTTATATTATTTAAGTGTGTCATGATTTATGAATATATGTAAATATAGTGTGAGGGTTAGATATAAATAACAAGTATGTATATTCAAATATAGATATTATGATGTTTGGGTAATAAATGAGAATTTAGTAATGAAGGGTGTTGGACATATATAATTAGTATTATATGATAAATATAATTATATCAAATATAATATGTTTATGTATATAGTTCATATATTGATAAATGTATTTTGGTAATTGATGAAGTATGTATATATATATATATATATATACGTATAATATATTATATATGACTATCCAATAATAATGCTTACAGCAATTATTGCACCTCATAAATAATAATGACCATTCATTCACTATAGCGATAAATGGAATAATAGAGTTCCATCTATGGGATCTTGAAAGACGATTAATATCTGCTTATGAAATATATATCATAGAAGAATCTTTCATAGTGAGTGATAAGGAGGAAACGAATAAACTTTGACAAGAACGAAATATTTATATCATTTTCGATCTTATTAGAAGTTATTACTGGAATTCTTTGATCTCTAACGTTTCTAATGTCTCTTTGAGAAACACTTTGAATGCAAGATTCGGGTTTAAGTGTTCCCGTCAAAAAGGGGACATTACATCTTTCCGGGCCCCGAAGCTGGAAACCCTAATTTGTTCTGCATGCACATTAAATGATCTCCGTTTGTTTTTGTTTCTGTTGCATTGCGATCAGCTCGTGATTCTGAAGTGCTGGGAGGCGGCTGCAGGGATGTATCTGCCAAAAATAGCAAGTTCCTTAATAAGTGATCATCTCCGTTTGCATGTCACATCACTGCATAGGTCTCGAAAAACCCATAAAGAATATGCCGACATGCAAAGAAAACCCTGACATGCAAACCCTAAAAATAGCCTTTGGCTGAACTCGAAAGTTGTCGTCTCGCTTTGCATGTTATACTGTTGCGAATGTCTCTGAAAACCCAGAAGGAATATGCAGACATGCGCTGAAAAACTCTGCATCCAAGCCCTGAAATCTGCCTTGGAAGTTGAACTGCTAAAAATAGAAAGTTGTCTGTTTCAACTCAAATTTTGCACGCGAGCAGTTTGATGTGTTCTGAATGCAGTGTGACTGTTAAAACTTCAGAAACGCTGAAAGATTGCCTGTAATTGCACACTTACTAAAAATAGTAAGTAGTCAGAATCTGATGAAAATTTGCTGGGAGCCTGTTGGAAGTACACTAACAGCAACATTAGTCTCAGATTTTCAATTTATTCACTTCATTTGACCTCAAATTGACCAGAAGACTCAAAACCCTAATTTTCAGACTTGGCCAAATTTCATGTTTAAGCTTGCAGACGGGAACGTCCCCGGAAAGGCAGACCAGAAAAGAGAAGGACAGAGAGAGAGAGACAGAAACCAAAGCCAAAAAGACCAGAATGGAGCAAAAATTAGGGGTCCCCATTTTGAATGGGGCGATGTGTGAAAAGGTCACAACAGTTCCCTAATGGAAGAAGAAAGGGATATCTTTACGTACCTTGATGGCATATATAGATGTGAGGATAGTTTTTGAAAGCAGAATCTAGAAATAAATGGCTTCAAGAGGGAGACAAGAACACTATGCTTTTTCATCTGGCTTGTAAAATAAGGAGACGAAGAAACTATATTTTTAAAATCCAAATGGAAGATGGAAGTATCAGTGAACATCCTTATAAATGTGTGAAGTCTCTTTCGAAGACAAATTTCGAAAGTTGTTTGGAGCTACAGATATATGGCAATGAGAAATTAATATTTTATTTGCTACAAAATTTCAGGATTATTGTTATTATTCGGAAGTCTGGTAAATTGGGAGTTTTCAGATATTTTATCAATAAATATTTCAGAAGTTATCTTGTTATGCATTCAGGGAGATTTCATATAAAATAAATAATATTGTCAGTTCCAGAGTTATTCATGGTAGCCGTACCACTTTCCAAGTGATAGAGGCAAGGTGTATGGTATTATTCTGGTTATTGGGAACTTGAAACAAGTCAAGAATTCTTTTATGTTGACTGCAGCCTTCATAAAATCTGCCACATTTATTATTCTAGACACTTTTCAAGTTCATGAAGTAAATTGCAGCCTTGTATGACTGTCGTACCTTTCCCTTATACTAGCTGCCACATGCAATAAAGTGTCATACATATTTAAATGAGTTGTTGCTTTTTAAAAGGAGAGCCATACATTGTTTGGATTGTCTTGGAGTGATGTGGAAGGGAAAAGTAGACCAGAAATAACTGTTGCCCTCAAGTTTATACTAGCCGCAGCTCCTCATAATGAATCACAGCTTGTTATGGAAGCGTCATACACCATAAGGAGACTCAAGGAGGTTGACGTGGACCTTTGGAATGGTCAAAAGGGAGGCATTAGACATTTGACTGCCCTTTCATTGCCTTAGTTGTCAACATACAGCTTTGTTAAGGGAGCCGCCAAGCTAAGGAAAGGAAACAGTGTGTTTTGGAGCTGCTCATATAATAGGTGTTTTCATACCAAGGAAGCGCCATACAACTTGGAGCATATTAAATATAATTATTTCTCCTTTGAAGTTCAAGTCAGCAATATTGACTGTGATTTATTATCTGCAGTGAGAAGTTTGAATATTAATTTCTGGGTTGTTGTATATATAAATCAGTTGAACATTTATAAATAAATATTGTTGCAACAAGTGTTATTTTTAAGTATCGTTCTATACAATTAGAATTTCTTGAGAAACTGTACTATGGATGACATGTTCCAAGGAAATCTCTTTCCCTGTTAAAACAAACTGATTATGAGTTAGAACTAGCAAGTCTGCAACTGTTTGTCAAAATGCCTGTGATTGGGAAGACATAAATCTGAGAATAAATTTGCATACAATTTAGTTTGGGATGTGTCAGTGGTTGTGAGAAATTTCTTCTATGCAATCTATATGCAAAATAATCACCAACATAGTGAGAAAACATTGCGTACCTACTTAGAACAGCAGAATACTAAACTGTTTGACAAAATGCCTGCTCACATGAAGTCCCAAAATTGAAAAAAAATTGCATAGAAAATTGGGGTGGGTTTTTTCAATGACACACTTCGATGTCCATGATCTCCAATACCAATCGAGGAAGAAGCCCACGATCAAGCAACAAAATTACCACAAGCAAAAAGACTTTGACCTCACTGACTCCAACAAGGAGACGAGTGACACCAAAAAGAGGGGACAGAGGAACTCTTGCCACAACACATGGGCCATTACCCCAGTGGTCAAATAGAACTTGAATGTGAGCCACTTCCAAAGCAACTTTGTTAGCTTGCACTTGGATCTGTAGTAACACATTAGAACAAATGATTGCTTTAGAAAAATATGAAACATACTGATCAACAGAGAAATGAGCAAAAGTTGCAAAACTTCTATCTTTCCATATGCTGAAGAGAATCTCGACCCTCAAAGAATGCCATATCTAATTGAATTTGTGGGGGATACGAGGCCAATCTCCGGAAAGAACCATATGCCAGGAAAAAGGTTCTAGCCGGAATGGAAAAAAAAAGTCATGAATCTTGTTCCAAAGTTTTTGGGCTCCAACCAAAAAAGCTGTTTCAAAGACTCCAACTACCCACATAAAGGGCAATGAGTGTCCCAAATGCCTATATGAACTAACCATAATCCCACCAGTAATCCTTGGAAAAGAAACACCAAGCGAAGTAGACCAACTTGGGTCCTAGAACAACAGACCAAATGGTGAGGAATCTGTGTTGCCAAACCAAGACTAGCAGTTGCAAACTCTGTTGCAAAACTCGTGAGTACTTGTGATCCAAATGGCCAAGCGAGTTACTCGCTCAATAACTCGCTGGCGAGTTATTGAAATACTTGTGGTGATTTTTTTTGCGAAAAACTTGCAAGTCAACAGTAAAAAGTGCAAGTTTTTTGTCAATAACTCATCCAAATCTATATAATTTTTTCTTTTGCCTGCAATTTTTTAAAAAATGTCCCACAAGGGCGGCTACTACTTGACCCCACTAGGGGCATTGCCTCCAAACCCCCATGGGGGGCACTGCACCTCAACCCCATTGGTATATCCATTCCTAAATCCCCATTAGTTATTAGGATCTCTTATCAAAAAAGAAAGTTGATTACAATGGGGGGGTGATGGGACTTGAAAATTTGAAATATAACTCTTGAGTGTGCCAACTTAGACATTATTATTGCACAACTTTCCAAAAATCTCTTTAGATGAGGCAACTTCTACATATGACATGGCTAGTGAAAGTGGCATTGTAACTCATTTAGAGATTGCACTTAGTTTTTGGTCTATGATATGTGTTAAACTCTAATTTTGATTTATATATGATAGAAATCAACAATATGTAAGGATCCTTGCCAATTCTGACTTAGTTTTTCTGATTTCCTGCCTCTGGATTCACGTCAGAAATTATTCCTGAATATTGCTCTGGCTGATATAGTTTTCTGTATGTAGCTTTACTCGAAATAGATTGTGTTGGAATTCAATTGTTTGGCTCGAAGGGGGCTCTTTTGAAATCAGTTCAGATAAACCACATGAAGTATTTACTTGCACAATATAAAGCAACACAAATAGCATAAAGGCATACACTTCTCTTGCAATATAGCAGCTACAACAGAGATATATATCATTGTCTGAGTGGAGTTTATGCCCTAATAAGTGAACAGCAGTTGCATTCTAGGCTAACAAGACACACGAATACAACCATACATACACTAGACAAGAGTACTCAGCTTCATTTTATTATAAGCAACCAGGTAAGCTCATAAAACAGTTTGCAGCAGTATACAAATCTATTGAATATTCCAATCACTGTAAGTCTGTTATAACAGATTGCAAGGTTGACAGTTTTTTGAATAACAAGTTCTATGCCTATGGTTTCTCACAAGGCGTGGCACATACAACTGAGTATTCATATGGAATTTTCAGAACTTCATTAATATGTTTTCCTAATGACTCTGTTTGCATAACAGCAGACTCAAAATGTAACAGCAGGGGCTTAAACCCACATTTTCGTATGAGTTTGATATTATAACAGCAAAAGGTAACATCAAGATTTTTTTCAAACCTGGAGCTATTAGTTCATTTGGTGCAGCATGGACGCAGCTGGAAGGAGTTGAAAATAACCCAGAAATATCCAGAAGAGTCTAGCCGTAGCCCATATCATCCTCACAGCAGTCGTCTTCCTTCTACTGATGTGTTTAGCCTAAGAACTTCAGGAAAACGTGACTCCAAAATTCTCGTTCAACAACCAGTTCCAGAGCACAGAAGAAGACAGTCGTTTTTAATATCAGCAAACACGTTTTTTTCTCCAACTCGCCCAGATTTCATCCACCCACGACTTAAGATGAACCTTTGTTTGTGAGAAGGTGCGCCTATGGTTTCTTCAGTGATAGACGCCTCCAAGGACAAATAACGAGCCTCAAATTCGACCCACGCAAGCAGCAAAAACCCTTCAACAAAGAGGCGCGAAAATCTGTCTATAAACTGGCTTCTTCTGTTTTCTTTTTTTAAAACAAAACTTTGAATCTGTTCCAGCTAGAGATGGTATTTCACATCTGAAACTGGCTGAGAGGGTCTTAGAACCCTAACCCAGTGAACCCGTGTTCTTCCTATGCAAGAGAGATAATATTTTCAAAAAGGTGCGAATGAACTCTCATGTTTCTCTTTTGTAATCTTCCCTTCAAAAATTCAAGTGACTTTAGTAAAGTAATTTTTTTATTAAATATTTCTCAAAGTCACATTTATACCCAAAAGAAAGTGACTTATAAAGTTCTCATAAAATAAATATTTCAATGAATCACCTTGCCCATTTTTGTAAAGTCACTTTATCAAAATATTTAATTAATTAATTGGCATCACCTCCATCTAAACTTGAAATTAGGCGATACACAGCTAATTAAATAAATGGTTCCCTCCAATCCAACGTTAGCCCCGGGAACAAAAAGGCTACGCGACCTCCTGATGTGCTATCGTGAAGGGGACATTACACAATATGCTCTACAAAATTAGTAATGTGTTTTTGAAGAAATTTTTTAAAAATTTATGTATTTTAAAATGTTCGATAAAATTATCGAGTTATTGCCGAATCCCAATGTTTTAAATTTATTGTGCCTACTAAGTTATTGCTGAGTCTGAGTTTCTCAACTATGGTTGCAAATGCCATCTTTGGTTCAAAATTGGAACCATGAGTCAATGAGGAGAGAGCCAATGATATACAAGACAAGGCTTATAATTACAAAAGGCAACATTTGGACCCCACTTCCAATCTTTCCACCAAGGTCTAGAAGACCAAATACAAATTTTGTGAACCCTATCAACCGAAATTGCCCCTATAATAGTGTTAAAAGTCTCGTGATCCTAGTTAGAGAGGTGAAACTTAGCCTTAAGTTTCATTCGATGACATGAGACTCATAGAAGTTTTGGAGAATAAATCCCATGGACATTGAATGCCTTTCTTGTGTAACTGCAAATCCCGCACCCAAGGAGAACGAGCCAAGGGACGACCTTGTTCTTGTAGAAGAGGGGAGCACCAAGTATTTTGCCAATTGACGGTAATGCCATCAAAAAAGTCAAAACTATTCCAAAAAAGCCAGAGTTTGATGGCCTTCCAAACTCTCCATATGCTCTTAGCCACAAATGTTCCCTTGATGTGAACAACATCCTTCATGGTGAGAAGGGTTTGAAAACCAATCCTATCATGTCCTCGATTTGGAGGCGGATTAATTTAATTAATTAAGTCATCCAAATATTGTTATTCCATAAGGATGACTAATTGATTAATTTAATTAAATTAAATATTAAATTAATTATTTATAAAGTTATCCTAAAAATACAATATCATAAGGTGACTTTATATTTAATTAATTTAATAATAAAGTGATTAAAAATAAAATAATATCAAAAAGTCACTTAAGAAAATAAAATAATATTTTATTCTAGAAGCTTCTTGGAGACTTGTTGAGAAATTTTGTTAAGAAGTTGTTGGCTAAGCATTTAGACACACTTGGATTTTATTACTTCTTACATACCTGCATGGTAGAAAGAGAGCTTCAATGCTTTCATTGCCCGAGGGTTTGAAGACTCTAAGGTACCAATTTCGGTTGTGAAATATCAACCCTAGTTGGATAGTGGAGGGAGATACTTCAGTCTTTCTCATTGAGATAATTGCAGCCATTGGAGAACATTTTTGGAGAAGTTTGGTGAATTATTTGAGGTCTGTAATTTTGTTTCAGTTTGCAGACTAGCCATGGGAGGAATTGCATTTTCATTCATTGCTCTTCACTAAGGGGACATAATTTTGTGGGTATTGGAGGGATTGTCTCCTTTCGAGTTGGCAATCATTTCTACACCAATTTGGAGACCTATTATTGCTGCATTTATTTATACAAAAAGTTACCAAGCAAGGGCAAGGGCGACAAAAGTTGGAGGGCATTTCTTCATTGAAGAGGCACTATACCATCAGCATATGATCCCAGGTATTTTATATGCATTTCTTACTTCATATTTTAGCATCATTTCATTGTAATAATGTTGTTATAACAGAAACTACAGTTGCATACATTCATGTCATTGTAAGCCAAGAGTCTTGGCAAATCATTCACAATCAGCTTGCATTTAGTTCATGCACCATTTAATAAGAGTAGGAGTTGCATAATTATCATAGCAATACATTATTGTAATCAGCTGGGTGTTAGTTTTAGGATCATAAATGTAAGCAAGCAGAAAAATGCAACACACAGATCAATGAACACAACAATTTACCCTGGGAAAACCCTCCTACTCGAGGGAGAAAAACCCAACAAAATATTCTCTTATAAATCAGAATAATAACAGGCACTAGAAAGGCCAAATACAATATAATGGATCTGCACTTATATATGGTGCAATTTTCATGAATACACAAAGTGTTTAACTCTTCTGTTGAAGTCAAATCTACTGCTCTTGAAGGGCGAACCTGCTGCTGAATATATTTGAATTGGAATGAATTGAATGATAATCAAATGAGGAGACACCTTCTCCTTTATATATCAAACCAGGTGCTCTCCTTTCTAGGGCCGACCTTCCAAGAATACAAATTTTATTTATAAATCCAAGGCCAACTTGCCTTGAGTTGAATGTATTTAAGGGAAAATATCTCCCAAAGCTACACAACACTCCCTCTTAGCTAGGGAGGTATTTTCCAGATATCCTCATCATGGAGTCTCTCAACATGACGCTCACAATGGCTACACCCATTTGTGGAAAACCACATCTTAGTCTCAGAGATGTACAAGAGTTCATGATGGAGTCTCTCAACATGATGTCCACAATGGCTACACCCATTTGTGGAAAACACATCTCAGTCTCAGAGATGTACAAGGGTTCATCACAGAGTCTCTCAACGTGATGTCATCATGGAGTCTCTCGACATGACGTCCACAATGGCTACTGCCATGTGTGGAAAGAAAAACATCTCAGTCTCAGAGATGTACAAGGGTTCATCACAGAGTCTCTCAATGTGATGTCGTCATGGAGTCTCTCAACATGACGTCTCATCTCAGTCTCAAAGATGAACAAGGGCTTGCACCTCATATTTCTCCATCTCAGAGAAATATACACTACAAGGGCTTTCACCTCATATTTCTCTGTCTCAGAGAAATATACATTACAAGGGCTTTCACCTCATATTTCTCCATCTCAGAGAAATATACATTACAAGGGCTTTCACCTTATATTTCTCTGTCTCAGAGAAATATGCATTACAACAAATCTTCATGATGATATGACTCCTTCTGAAGCTCCAAGTACTTGCATCAACCTCCTGACCTCCTTGTCCAAGATTTCCTGCAATGCTTGCCTTAGAGAAATGGTTTCCAATGAATACTTCCGACACTATTGACTTGTAAGAGTTCAGGACTATCCTTCTCGACCTCATCCTAGATCACCCTATTCTAAATAGGTTTGCGAAGCTTGCAATTTTGTTCTCTACAGTTGAAGAGGTTTTCCAAGGATTTTAGCACCTGGCCTTGCAACACTGCAACCCACTTAGTTGACACCTTCACTTCTTCTCAATGAGTCATAGAACTCCCTCTTGATCCCTGCCTCAGAGATTGCAAAGAAATCCTTTGGAAGTGAACTCCCCGCTATTGACTGATCTTAGAACCATAATCATTTTCCTGGACATTCTCTCAACTCGTGCCTTGAATTCTTGGAATTTAACTCCCTCTGAATGTCATTTCCTCCTCTTTGAAGTAGCTGATTGCAATGGCCATCTGTATAAGTTCTCCATTGTTTAGTCTCTTCATCTTTCTCAATCTTCTTTGTTGATGCAAACTCTCCATCCAAGGCTGGCCCAACCTTGTTCCCTCGAGAGATGTCTCCAGTGAAGTTATGTGCCACCAATTCAGTCTCAAGGCTGCAAGCTAAGTCTTCATGTTTGTTCATTTCTCCAGCCGACATGACTTCCTCACTAGATGCCTCAAGCTCTTCCTCCTTTGAATTCCTTATGCAATCTCTGATAATTAATCCATCATCCTTTTTTTCCTTGATCCATCCTGCATTTTAAGGAGATCAATAATAGTTCATAAAATCAAACTACCCCTGATAAAAATGAAGCATGTAGTCATATGGAAAATATCATTAGATAGAACAATGTGAAGGAATAATAGAACTTATCTTGTTGAAATAAGAATCTCCTTAAGTGTTGCATTTAAACCCTTTCCAAGTCTGCTCTTATCTTTCCTTTAGATCCACTCATTATTTCACATTAATTCCTTTGTTGTCATGTAGCCCCTTATAGAATCTCTATTGAGCCCGTGGTTCTTACTAAGCCATTTGGGGCCCCTTAAATCTTAACTAAGTCCAAGAACTAATTGAAGCTTTTGGATATGTCGCTTGTGCTTAGAATGACAGGAGAATGCTTCCAGTCGCCTTGAACTTCCAAAAATCCTCATGCCACTCCTCACAACTATCTAGCACGACTTCTACAGAGCAACAACGTGGCTGCTGATAGAAGTGTTACGGATGGGAGAAAAGGCCAAAACTGTATTCAAATGCCCTCACTCAGGATTGATAAACTGGAACGCCCTTGTGATGTCCCCGCTCTAGTCAGTTACCAGATGCAGAGTGTTAGACTATTTCTTGGACCCTTGTGGGCTAACTGGATTAGTTAGAGGGTTAGTGGTTTTTTCTAGAGAGCTTGGTTGTTCTCATTTTCTGAGTTCAGGGATTGGCTCACTGCAAGCCTTGGCAGTTCAGGGGTTGACAGCTTTTGATGACACAAAATTCTATGGAGATTTGAGGAAGTTATGCTTATTTAAGTGATTTAAGTTATTAATTAACTTATTATTTTATTATAAAGTCAAATTGACTTTATCCCTTTTATATCACTTAAATATTCATAAAAAGGGTGATTTAAAATTAAATCACTTAATCATTTAAGTGGGCGCCAAATATTAAGTTCATAACTATTGAAAAGGACTTAATGATATTTTAAAAGATTTAAATGAAGGAAAGTGCATCCTTTTCTTGAAATGCGTGCCTTTTGGTATATAAGGCATTTTGGGCAATGAGAACATCATTCTTGATTATTTCAACTTTGCCTTGGGTTTTCTTCTGTGCTTTTACCTGTGATCAGGGTTTTGAGCAATCTTCCATTGGAGAACGATATCTCTTCAATGTTGAGCATTTTTTAGACTGTGAGAGACCAGTCGAATTAGTGCAATTGTGAGAGTTTCATACAGAGGCTCTACTATGCTTCATCAGAGTTTTGTTGGGTTTTCTTATCAGAGGCAAGAGGGTTTGTAGAGATGGCGACCTTATTTCAGCTGGCAGATGCTATACTTCATAGCCATACCTTCTGAGTTGTGGTTTTGAGCCTATTGCTTGAAGTGTGTGGCTCTCTGTGCAAGGGCGTTTGGGCTTCTTAGGAGAAACGCCTTTCTTTTTTAGGGTTTCTCTTCACCTTCTTTGGCGTCTGGCATATATCTTTCATTTGCCTCAGTTTCTAGGCTGGACATCTCTTTCTAGAGCTTATTACACTGGATTTTGTCAGATTTCACCATCTTGGCCGGCAAACTGGACTTCTTTTCTTAAATAAATAATCTGGAAGCTTTCGGGTATGTTTATGAGTTGTAAATCCATTGTTGAGCTTATTTATTACTTTCTGTAATTTCATTTAGCCAGAAATAGCTCAGATTTACATTTTATGAGCTTTTATATGCTACGTCCCTTCTACTTCTCTCTAGAAACATTCTTTAGAAAACTAAAAAACATAATAAAATAAAGGAAAAATACAGGAGTTTGCATTGTGAGCCAGCAGGGCTCATCACAGTGGTATCAAAGCACTGATTCTGCCAGCCTGTAGGGTTAACAGCTTCTATGCGGTCACATCAGAATAGGTTTGATAGGTACTACTCACGCAGGGGTCTTGGTTACCAGAAAAGTACTTTTGAACCATTTCTAGTGTTTCTATTTGACAAACATGAAGAAGATATTGGCTTAGATAATATGGCTAACAGGGATGATGAAGGTCCTTCTATGAATCGTCTTGATAACGAGGAAAGAGAAGCTAGGGATGTACTCAGAGGCATGGTTGCAGGCCAAGAATAGGTGGCAAATATCCTCCAGCAGCTGAGCACCAATGTTCAAAATTTGACACTTCATAGAGGTCAGAATCAGGATCGAGATTAGGAAGGCAGTATTCAGAGAGAACCTCAGAGAATCATTGCTCCTGCATGCACCTTTGAGAGAGCTACATGTCCTACTTTTGTCAAATATGATGCTGATGAAGAGGAAGAGGTTGAATAGGGTGGTGAAATTAACTTTGCAGATAACATCATGGCTATGCATGATGAATGGGATACATTGCCTCTGAGAGTTAAGGATCACCTTAACTTCGATCGTTCCATGAGCCAGAAAAGAGAACACACCAGAAACTAGAATGACAAGAGGCCTAGCTACAAGCATAATGATCTTAGACAGGCTACCAATAAACTTACCTTAGCAAACTATGATGGCAGTGGCAGAGTTACAGCACGTGCCTGGGTGAGTAAGTTGGATACATTCTTGACACTACATCCTATGCCAAAGGAAGATGCCATTAGATTTGCAACACTTCACCTTGATGGCATGGCACATCACTGGTGGATTCATGGCATGGCTACTCTTCACCATGACCAGATTACCTCATACCAGGAGTTCACTGATAGATTGGTAGAGAGGTTTGACAAGCATGATCCCGAACTATTCTTCAGAGATCTGGCACAACAGAAACAGTTGGGTAGCTTGGAATCGTACATTGGAGAGTTCCAAAGACTATCCGTGATGATGACACGCATCTCAGAGAGAAGGCTGGTCATATTGTTCATTAAGGGTCTTTTCGAGCCCATGAAAGGTTGGATAAAAGCATTTGATCCACCTACTTTACAAGAGGCCATGAGGAAGGCTCGTAGTATGGAGCTTACTACACCTTGTAAGCCATTGGGCTCGAAACCATCTACCTCCTGTTGTGACCTTTTTCACACATCGCCCCATTTAGATGGGGACCCCTAATTTTTGCTCCATTCTCGTCTTTTTGGATTTGGTTCTTTTCTCTCTCTCTCTGTCTGTCTCTTGTCTATGGTCTGCCTTCCGGGGACGTTCCCGTCTTTGAACTTGAACAAGTGAAATTTGGCCAAGTCTGAAATTAGGGTTTGAGTCTTTCCATCCAATTTGAAGTCAAACGAGGTGAATAACTTGAAATTTGAGCTTAAAGTTCTTGTCAGTGTGCTTCCAGCAGGCTCTCAGCAAAAATTTATCAGATTCCGAGGTACTTACTATTTTTAGTATGTGTGAGATTACAGGCGATTCGTCAACATTTTTGAGATTCCGACAGTCACACCACACTCAGAGTATATCAGACTGCTCGCATGCCAAATTTGAGCGAAAACAGACGACGTACTATTTTTAGCAGTCCGGCTTCCAGAGCCAATTTCAGGGTGCAGATGCAGAGTTTTTCTTTGCATGTCTGGATATTCCTTCTGGTTTTTCGAGACCTTCGCGATGGTATAACATGCAAAACGAGATGACCACTTTCAGGATTCAGCCTTCCGAGGCTATTTTTAGGGTTTGCATGTCGGGTTTCTTTTGCATGTCAGGTGATTCCTGATGGGTTTTTCAAGAGCTTCGCGATGGTGTGACATGCAAACGAGGATTCCCACTCAGTAAGGAACTTGCTATTTTTAGCAGGTGTGTCCCAAGACCCGCCACCCAAATAGCTTCCAGATTCACGATCATGTTGTTGCGTAAACGAAAAGCAACCTGGAGAGGATCTTTTGATACGCATGTGCAATGCAACCAGGGTCAGCCGTGAGCCTAAAAATAGGCATCAAAAGTCAAAATTCCTGTATCCGGTAAACCACCGCGACGGCCCTTCAAAGTTATCCTCATCGCTAAATTTCAAGTCGATCGGAGCACTTACTATTTATAGTAAGTCAGATTGGAAACATGCTAAAAATAGTAAATTGACTGCATGTGTCAGTGTCGGCAGCAAGGTCACGTGGTGAGGAGCGTCTCATTAAAATTTTAACTCGATCGGAGCATGGGAGCTATCAGAAACATGAAGTTACTATTTATAGTAAACCACCCCCGGAAACATGCTAAAAATAGCAGGGTGACTAAAAGTGGCAGTGTTGACAGGTTGATAGGGTTATGAGGATGCTACGTTCAAAATTTCAAGTTGATCCAATCTTCAGAAGTGCAAAAATGAGAAGGTTTACTATAAATAGCAGGGTATGAGAAGCTGACAAAAACGATGAAAAAGTTCTAAGTCTGGAACTTCAATCCTGCAGCTATGGCAAAATGCGCCCAGCTAGTGAGGAGGCATGAAAATTTTCTAAGAGTCAAGCTCGTCCTTCCCCCTAGGCAAAATGCGCCCAGCTCAAGGCCTCATGTTGCAAAATTTTCTAAGTATAAATTTTCATCCTCCTCCACTAGTAAAATGCGCCCACTCACAAGAAAGTCAAGGGAAAGTCAAAGTGTCTCATCCTTCAGCATAGGCTAAATGCGCCCACATGCTAGCAAGAAGCATAAAAAAATTCTAAGGCAAACTCGTCCTCCTCCTATGGTGAAATGCGCCTAAAAGCAAATGGGTCAAAAGAAAGTCAACGAATTTCATCCTCCTGCCATGCTAAAATGCGCCCAACTTGAAGAAGGAAGGAAGGTTGATGGCAAAATTTTCTAAGTCTGGAGTTCATCCTCCACCACCCTCTAAATGCGCCATCCTTCATGCAAGTTCAAATGCGCCCAGCAAGCAACAGGGTCAAGAGGTCAACAAAACTCGTCCTCCACTATAGGCAAAATGCGCCCAAAAGAGGGCATGTGAAGACAAAACGTGGGAGATGAAGGGTCACTCCAAGGCGTTTGAAATGTTTTGTCCTCCTCCACATCAAAAATGCGCTCAAGGTAGGAAAGAGTCAACAAAGTCAAACATTGTTATCCTTCATCCACATAGAAATGCGCCCAAGCTAGCTCAAGTGAGGACAAAAATGGAAGTTGAAAAGTCACATAAGGCGTTGGAGAAAGTTTCATCCTCTTGACATGCTCAAATGCGCCCACATTGAAGTGTAAAAGGTGAGTGGAGGTGGTAAATAAGGTGAAAAATATTGCCAAGGCGTGGTCAATGCTTGGTAAATACTAGGCGTTATCCTCCTCCATCCACAAAATGCGCCTAAAGTTGAGAGTGTTTGAAGATTTTTGCTAGGCATGGTGAAAAGTGATGAATATTGGGCGTTATTTTAATTTTCTCCTCCAAGTGCCATGTTGCTGCTACCGAGGTGATAAGTGTGTTAGGCGCTGAAAATGCAGTGTTGAAAATATTTTCCTAAGTGTGAGTGAAATGCAAGTGGCAAGAAGATAAATGCCAGCACTCTAATGAAAAATTTTCTATGAAGTTGATATTTTCAAGGTGCAAAATTGACCGAGTTGATATAAAATTTTCTAAGGGAAAAACTTTCAAAGTGATTTGTGAATTTTCTAAGGCAAAATTTTCTTCCTTGGGAAAAACGCCTAAGTTTGATGAAGTGATAAAATCTTTTTCCTGAGGCACGAGCAAATTTTTCAATGGTGAAGTCAGTGAATGCCAGCTATACAGAATTATTAAAAATTTTCAAGTCAGAGCAAAATTCTCAGAGGGGATCGAAGAACGAGAATAAATTTGATGAAAGAATATTTTCTAAGGTTCAAAATTCAAGAAAATTAAATGAACCCGTTCGTTGGGCACCCATGAATTCGATGAGTTTTGGAGAAAATTTTCTTCTGGGTATCGAAGATTGCCGATGAGGAGTTGATTTCAAGGTCTTCCACAGCTTGTCGAGGATTCTGGGATGAAGATTTTAA